>JANBXA010000372.1:35597500-35972500 GCA_030556225.1 Cricetiscus sungorus | reverse complement strand
TTCCAATGTCTTCTTCCAGGTTCTACTGTTTCTTCATTTTATCTGTGTGATGGTCTATTATGGTTGTCACTCATCTCAGAACTTTAAAATATTTTTCAAAATTCTTATATCTTCAAGTGTATTTTGTCTAATTTAACTATAGTCTATCTTAATAATGTAGTGTTCAAGAATCAATTGGAAGAGAATAAATGTGAACATATAGAAACAACTTCCCATTACATTATAGTAAGCCCAACTTATCTGGAAACCCATATTACAGAATCTTCTCTGTGTTTGTCAATGTCCTAATATTTTGATAGAACTTGATAATTTGGTAACAGATTTATTTTAGATATGTTCTACACTAGAAAAAAGATTCCAAATGTATATTGAGATTTCTTTCCCAACTTATCAGATCTAGAATTTCCTGGAAGAAATTTCATGTTAATGTTGGTGCTGATAAAACCAATTAAATATCAGCCTCACAAATAAGGATATGCAGTATGCAGTTTCTTGCAGTAAAGCAGATGCACATAATCATGTAAAAATCACTCTAATCTACAAATCTCAGTCTCACCAATATGTCTCTATTGAAATGTCTCAGTCTAATACAAGTTATCAGAAAATTAGTGAACTATTACGTTTTATTCTTCTTTGAATAAGGTAAAAACACAGGAATGAGAGCTTTAAGAGTAGAGTTCAATTGGTAGATAACACTTGTTTCTCATGAACCAGGTCTCCAGGATCAATCTTTAGTACTAGAATACACACAAATACTGTAACACCCTGCCTAACACACATACAAACACACACACACACACACACACACACACACACACACACACGGTAATCAACCCCCCACACCAAATTCCACCCACAAAATGTGGAAGAGTAAAATTATACAGCACAATAAAAGAAAATGGAGTGCAATTACCAATAACTAGAAGTTATGTATAATGCATAATTAACTCTGAGTCAATTGGGCAAAGTTAAATAGAACTTTGTGTTAGATGGTGTTTCATAATTAATGTAAAATTTGAAGAGAAAAAAATCTGTTTGTTACCCAAAGAAAACAAAACAAAAAATAAATTGTAAGTAATTCTGATCATGGTTGATGTTCGAAAATATCCTTGCATTGTACAAAATGGAATGTTTGGAAGAAGAGAACATGAATCATGCAGAGGAAAAACCATTGTTGCTTAAGTTGAAAAAGATTCAGATTTCATAATGCTGATATTTCTACACTGTGTATTTTTGTTAGTGTCATTTGTTATGACTTAATGTCCCCAGAGAGATCTCACACAAAACTGCTAATCACTAAAATTTTGAGAATCCTATGGTGAAAATTGTTATTGTACTAAAATTTTATGTGAGCAAGATTTTTCCTACCAATATTAAACTAAATCATATAATTTATATATCAGCAGTTCTTTGAAATTAACCCTAATACTTGCACTAACTGCCAAATGAGTATAAATTTATGCTCAAAGCTGTATTTTGAAAATGTGAATGCATTCAGCCTTGAGTTGATTTGTAAATTTATTCTAATAATAAATGATCTCATATTTTACAATTGTTAAATTATAGGAATTGACACAAATATTAACATAGGAACATTGTTATGTTCTATAGGTTTTGTATATAAAACTATCTAAAATAATGTCTTCAGTAAAATAAATTGATTTAATTCTGTTTTTTACCCAAGATTATTGTTTAACAATGAAATGCCTATCATTCTGTTTGACAATAAAATCTTATTTTTCTGAATAGAAAGTAATATCTACACAGAAACTCACACACACAAACTCACACATACATTTACACACACATATGCTATGCACATGATTGTACACATGTATGTGCACCTGCAGATATATCCTATATATAATTGCTGGAGAGTGATAAATATTCTTCAGAATTCCTAAATTATCCTGTAAATATAATTTATACTAATAAATTAGTAGTTACTATTATTTAATGGATCGATACAATTTCTTCATTTAAATTATTGTGTCTTCAGTTTTTCATGAAAACAATTAAATCAGAAACATTTGCCCTTGTAGATTTAATTACACACTAGTGAAAAATTTCTTCTTATGAAGTGTTTTTGTGCATGATATTCATATGATGTGTGTATTCATGTGTAAATGAGGGACATAGCATAGAGGCCTACTGTGCATGGAAGTCTTTGTGTCTGAAATAATTAGATATTCTGTTTTATCTGCCTCAATATCACTGTAGGACTGAGATTACAGATTACAGGTAAGTGCTTCTTTTTCAAGAGTTCCTGTAAAAATGGAAAAATTTAGCCTAACTCTTCACTGACCCCAAAAAGCTAGAAGTTTAAATTCCAGCCCCTGTCCCCTGGCAGTAAGTAGGCAAAAGGTCACATTCTTTGCTGTTTATGACGGGGCTGTTTACAACAGCACCTGTTAGTGAGTGAACACAGGAAATGAGCCTTCTCATCACATACAGGAGCCTAAATAAAAGCAGACTTCCTGGGATAAGTGTGGGCTTAGATAGTTTAAATTGATTGTTCTGCACTGGATGCTATGAGATGATTGGTTTACAATGTGTGGGCTTTATTATAACCCTATAAAAGCTGTCTCAATTCTGTACCCATGGTCCCCAGTCCTCTACACCTGCATGGCGTATGGCTGCAGACCCCAGTGCACTTGGAATATAAAAGACCTCATGCTTTTGCATCAAGACCACTTCTCATGAGTGATTTGGGTGGGCTGCCTTTCCTGAGTGCGAGCATGAAGGCCCACGATCTCTGGGTCTTTCATTCCCATGTCAAAATGGATGATGAGGATGACCAAATATTCTTCTAATGTTTAAATTCTAGATCTGATAACTTGGGCAATTAAATTCGATATACTTTTATGTCTTTTATCTAGTATAGAAGATGTCTGAAGTCTGTTATTAAATGATCAGAGATGTTTTGTGAAAAATATTAAGACAGTGGCAAGCACAAATAAGATGTTGCAATATGGATTTCTATGTGTGTTATGATTGATATGATATAATGGTAAGCTCTTTCCAGGAACCTACAAATTGCATGTACTTGCAAAGCAGGTAAATAACCCATTGAGCCATTTCTCCAAGCTGCACATTACTTTATTTAATATTATATAAAAACAAACAAGGTACTGATCTGTGCGTATATCAGAATATTGTTAGGAATCATTTCATTTAGGGTAGTATGTACTGGGCCTGCATGATCAGTAGCAGCTGCTCTACATATATGTAATGACTATTAGTTTGGTTGGTGTTTTTGTGGGATTCCTGAGAGTAGATGTCAGACTCCTTCACCTGTCCTTGGATCTCCCTTATTTCTATTAGGTGGCTTTCTCAAATTTGTAGCTATCTCCTAGCAATATTATTAATTTCAGTAATAATTAAAAATTAGGCATATAGTTGAATTGAGATTAGCATCTATGAAAGATAGGTGTATTACATGTCTATGAACGTGAAAAACAAAATAAGGGAATGGAAACGGATTGATGGAAATGGCAATCACTGTTAGCAGTCTTATCTATGTCTGTGGATTAACAGAACATTAATTGTACTGTCATTGACCTCTAAATTCACACATTTTTGTCAAAAATTATTTTTTTCTGATATAAAAGATGGTTCAAATATCACTTTTTCATGTTATATAAGCATCTTCAGATTTATGTACAAAAGCAGCAGTGAAATCTTTTCTCAAAAATGAACATTTTATTTTAACTAAAGAAGAGGGATTGAAAGAATATCACTCAAATTGAGTCACTGGAAATCTTGTTAACTTCCCTTGATTTATTTCTTTCCACTAAATATCTAATACACAATTAAGGACTACTGACTTAATCTTGAAAGGAGAACATGAACATTTTTTTTTCCTTCCTAGCTTGAAAACTCATATTTAAATCACCTGTGCGTTTTGCAAAATATCATAGAGGACATTGCTGATAGTCACCAAAGTCATCATACCCAATTTAGAATGAACATTTACTCATTGTTGATAGCCTATAATCTTCTCAAGGACAAGCCCTATGTCATACCATTATCCTTACACACTGCACATTAGATTCACTGTCCCTTATTGGAATTCACACACATTCAGCCTGCTCCATACTATAGTCTGTCTAGCTCTCAGGACACATGGAATGATTAGATGTTTTAGATGTTAGTTTTTGTACTCATTGGATTTGGGTATCTCTGAATACCTCTTAAAGAATTCATTAAGCAAGTTTGTTTCCTAACATCATGTGATTATATATGCTGTTTAATTTTTGTTTTTCTCTTATCAAAAACTATAGAAGTCCAGCTCCTAAAGCTTTCACACACACACACACACACACACACACACAGAGAGAGAGAGAGAGAGAGAGAGAGAGAGAGAGAGAGAGAGAGGGGGGAGCCAAATAATGTAAAGAACTAAAATCTGAGGGGAAAAAGATATACATACAACAGTTATATTTATGTCTCTTTATCATTCTGCATCCTGCAACAAATGTTTTTTGTTTGTATATCCTTACAACCAGAAATTTCACAGCTCTAGGATGGTCCATGACTAGAATTCTGTTCTAAAAGACAGATAAGAATCTTCATATAGGGGAAGTCCTAGTTGTCATTTCAAAGGTGGGAGTGGATAGTGAACATCCCATGAACTCCTTAAGGGAGAAGATTAGTTAGATGAAATCATCAGGGAATACTAGAAAGGGAGATTAGTGTGATATTCTACATTTTAAAGTTGTTAGCAAAAAAGCTAAAAGTTTATATCCAGTACAAATCATGAGTAAAGGAAGGATTGGTTTTTTTACTCAATGCATCAATTTTCTACCAGCATGCACAGAGAGTATGTGGTAACCAGGAACCTATGTAAACAAGAGAGGAATGCCAGCAAGCAGCTTTTGGTCTATTGTAACACTTACCCTATGGTTCCCTGCTAAGAGAAGCTTTGAGAATCAATTGCTTGGGGCTACTAACTTGCAAAAGAAACAGAAGCTGAGGACTTCCTGTGTTCTGTGGTGGTGTGAGTCTCCAGGAAAGTTTAATTTTTCCTGATGATGAGCAAATGGGCTGATGACATTTGTCCTTATCTTCTTGGGGGAAACACAAACAATGAATCTCTTTTAAAAAAAAATTAACAATATATCTCTGAAATAAATTTTTGGGATTTTATCTCTCTCTTATTTTGTACATCTTTTCTTTCCTTCTTATTAATGCTAGACTGTGTGACTGGTGGCTGTCCCCTTCTTTTTTCATTCCTTCATTTTTCCCAGTGTCTCCTCCTATTTACTCTCTTTTCCTGCCAGCCCCACCTATCTTTGCTTCTTTCCAGATATTAGTCTTCTACTCTTTATTAGAGCAATCAGGTATTTTAGACAAGAAAAGTAACAGCTTCATCTTGAAACAACTAGTCCACATCATAAACAAATGAAACACATCTTAAAATAATATTCTAGAACAATTGAATTTAATTTTCAATTAATAAAGACGTTAATAAATCTAGTAAATAATGTTTATTCTAAAGTGACTAATAAATGCAAGAACTTTTATGTGGCAGCAACATAAAAAACACATATTTCTCTAACCACTAAATAATATGGTGCAATGATTTCAATATACATGTTGAAGATTATATAACCAACACTTTTATTTTATCTTAAGCTATAATTTTTTTTTCTTAAAGTATGCAACCATTTAATATGAAATAGTAACCCCCAAAATGTTCTCTGACTATAAATGTGAAAGAGCTATTATCTGTTTTGATTGGTCATTGTAACTGCTGCAAACTACATCTGTGATCATATGATATACAATGAAATGACTGTGATTTGAAAAGTATTAATAAATTTCTCTTCCATTTAAAAGTACTTAAGTTTGTTTATTATTATTGTATATGATTGGCGCATAAGCGGGTGTTGCATGTGTACTGTGCCTGTTTGAAGATGGGAAGACAATTTTGGGGAGTAAGTGATCTCCTACTTTTACATAGGTTATAGGAATTGAACTCAAGTCATCAGGCTTGTACAGACAGAATGTTACATAATGATCTCAGCCTTCTCACCCACTTCAAATCCTGAAGGTAACCTTGTCATAAGCAATCTCTCCATTAAATTTTCATTACAATGACTTTCAACTATGTGGAATCTCTTCAGACTATTTTCACTACAGTTCACCAGTGACCAAGGATATTCAGTATCAGAAAATAAATAATAAAATTAGAAGTAAAAATATATACAAAAATAAGGTATAATGTCAGCAAAAGGAAAATTCCATTGCAAAGTGAGAAGTACATAAGGAAGAGTGTTAAGTTTCTATTGATGTGATTTAACACCATGAACAAAAAGTGAATTGAGGAAGAAAGGGTTTATTCAGCTTATACTTTCATATTACCCTTCATCATCTAAAGAAAGCAGAACAGGAACTCAAACCAAATAGGAACCTTTAGGCAAGAGCTACCTCAGCTGCTATGAAGAAGTAGTGCTTACTGTCTTACTCCACAAGGCTTGATCAGTCTGCTTTCTTTTAGAACCCAGGACCACAAGCCCAGGGATGGTACCAGCCACAAAGGGCTGGCCCCTCCCTTATCATTCTCTAATTAAGAAAATGTCATATTTATGGATCTTAAAGAGGCATTTTCTCAACTGAGGATCCCTTCATATAGATAACTCGAGCCTGTTTCAGGCTGACATAAGCCTAGCTAGCCCAGACCATATAAAGTTTTTCCCCAAGCTTATACAGCCCATGGGTACATGCCACTGATTGTGCTTTTTAATTAATTCCAGCAAATGAGCTCGTTAAACTGCTTTCATACTCCCCAAAACTGTCAAAATACAATTTGCAAACTTTAAAATGTGATTAAATATATGTCAAACCTTTGAAAATTAATGTTCGTTGAAGGACATTTTTGGGAACATTAATTATAATCTACTTGTTTAGGAAATCTGAAATACATGTACTGAATCAAAAGCAAACTCATTAACATACAGCAAGGGTAGTAAATTATCATATTTTGAGATGTTTTTCTATTGGAAACAATTGTTTCTGTTTCAGTTGGACACACAGGTGTCCAAGTTGACATATGAATTCATATGTCTTTATTTGATACAATATTTAAAAAGACATATATCCTCCTAAAATATGTGTGTGGTTTAAACAGTACAAAGGGCATGGATTTTACTTTTTACCTTATTTCCAACATTTAAGTGATTTATTATGATTGATAACTTTTAGCTAATACATACATTGTGTGTGTGTGTGTGTGTTTGTGTGTGTGTGTGTGTTTGTGTGTGTGTGTGTGTGTGTGTGTGTGTGTGTATTATCTAAACCATGTATATACTCAAAAAACTACATTCTTGAAAATTATATTTTCCTAAAAATTAGGATCTTATCATGGGTTATACTGCAAAGCGGATTTAATGATACTTTTCATTTCAGAACTAATAGAAATATTAAACAGATAAGATACATTAAATTAATATGGTAAAACACCAACAAAAGTTCATGAACATTTTAAAGAGTTGAATAATATGGTGAACACCATTTAAGGAGAAAACTTAAATCTAAGAGCAATACAAATGTGCTCAATTTCTATCAACTACTTGACAGATTATGTAAGGATACAAAATATATTAGAACTACACTTTTAAAATTTTTATCCCAAGATACAAATGCACAACTAGTTAAAACCTAATAGAGTTATAAAAAGAAATTGTAATTTATTTGTCTAGCTTATCATGATTGGTGTAAGTACAGGCAGTAAAAATGTTAATGTGATAGTTTTGTTAATACTTTTGTCACTTGGCACAGTCTATAGTTGAAAGGAATCACAGCGAGGGATTATTTAAATGACAGAAACCTTTAGTCATGCTTATGAGGGATTTCTTTATTTGGCTTATCTGAGTGGGAAAGAACAACTCTGAAGTTGATGGGGTTTTCCCAAAACTACATACAAAAGAGATGAAGGGAGAATGCACTGACACGAACACATTATTATTATTAGTAGTAGTATTAGTATTAGTATTAGTATTAGTATTAGTATTAGTAGTAGTAGTAGTAGCAGTATGTTTTTAAGAAAGGGTTCCTTTATGTAGTCTTTACTGTCTTGGAACTAGCTCTGTAGATCATGCTGGACTTGAACTCATACAGATACACCTATCTCAGCCTACCAAGTGCTGAGATTAAAGGCATGTGCCCCCACCAGCAGGCTATGAATGCCTTATTTCATCTCTCTCTCTCTCTCTCTCTCTCTCTCTCTCTCTCTCTCTCTTGATGGGAGATGTTATTCTGTATATATGTTTCTCATACTGGTTAATAAAGCTCTGTGGCCAATAGGAAACAAGATAGGTGGGGCTAGGAGACTAGGAGGAGGAAAGAGGAAGGAGTAGGGAGGAGTCAAGATGTAGCGAGGGAAGAAGCAGGACGTTTGCTGCGGCTCCCTGATAAAACGACCACGAGGAAATACTTAGATAAGTAGAAATGGGTTAATAATTAAGGCAGAGCTAGCCCATAAACAATAATGATAACTGGCCAACAGGATTGTATCAAATACAGAGTCTCTGAGTGTTGTTTGGGGCTGGTGCGGCTTTGGGCCCAGACTGGCGGGCTGGCGGAAAAATACACGCTACACTCTCTCTCTTTCCTCTCTCTCTCTCTCTCTCTCTCTCTCTCTCTCTCTCTCTCTCTCTCCCCTCTCTCACTTTCTCTCTCTCTCTCTTGTTCTCTCTCTTAGTTTTTAAAATTTATTTTTTTTATATTCCAGCTCAGTTTTACTTCCTTCCTCTTTTACCAGTCTCCCACCCCACCCCACCCCACCCCACCCCACCCTGTTCTCAACCCTCAATACACTCTGTCTTTCTGTTCAGGAAATGACCTGTATTCAATGGAGTCAACAAAAGATGGCATATCAAGTTGCAGTAAGACTAGGAACCTCCCCATGTATTAGTGCTGGACAAGGTGACCCACTATAAGGACTAGGGTCCCAAATGCTAGTAAAAGAGTCAGAGACTCAAGCCATTAGGAGTTACACATGAAGACAAAGCTACACAATTGTAACATATATGCAGAGTGCCTAGGCTAGTCCCATGGAGGATTCCTGGTTGTCGATACAGTTTCTCTGCGTCCCTATGAGTCCTGTTTTGTTGACTTGTGGTGCCCCTGACTTGTCAGGCTCCTACAATCCTTCCTCTTTTCTGCAGAATTTCCCAAGCTCCACCTAATGTTTGGTTGTGGCTTTGCATCTGTTCTCATCAGTTGCTGCACATTGACTTCTTTTTCTTCAAGTCCTGTTTGTTTCTTTCCTAGGTCGCTGTATCATCTAACCTGTGGGTCCTAGATAAATTTTCTCTCCTGGCATGGTTTTTAGGCTAAACCACTGATTGGTTGGCCACTCCCACAATCTCTAGGCCACCCTTAAGTCAGCACATTCCATAGGACAGACTATAGCTCAAAGCTTGGTTATGTGGCTGGGTTTTCCTACTCTCTCTATTTGAAATCTTGCCTGGCCACTGAAAATGTCCAGTTCAGACTGTATATCACCTAGTACTAGGACTCTTAGATGAGGTAATTTTTATTAATTCTTGGGATATTTCTTTGCACCAGTTTTTTACCTGACCCTGAAAATCCCCCTCACTATTCCAGGAGTTTCTTTCAGTAACTTCTCCCTCAGTATCTCCACCCCAACATGATTATTCATGTCCCTAGCTCACTTCATAGAAATATACTTATGAAATCTCTTCTATTTCCCCTTCCCAGGGAAATCTGGGATGGACCCCTTGAAACCTCCTTGTTACTTAGTCTTTCTCTCTGTGCATTGTAGAATAGTTGTCCTTTATTTTACAAATAATATCCACTTATGACTGAGTGAATACCATGTCTGTCTTTCAGAAACAGGGTTACCTCACTCAGAGTGATATTTTTTTCTAACTACATCCATTTGCCTTCACATTTCATAGTGTTACTATTTTTATTTCTACCACCTTACTCCCTTGAAAAATGGACTGCAACCATGAATTGCAAGTTGAATAAAACTTTCTCTTTTAAGAAGCTTTTGTCAGTTTTTAAATTTTTATTTTATTTGGTTGTTATTTTTTGAAAATAGATTATTCTCTTATACAATACTCCCCAACTACAGGTTCCCTTTTCTCCACTCCTCACAGTACCCCTCCACCCACTTCCCCTAGATTCAATCCCCTTCTGTTTCCTTTTCAGAAAAAAACAGGCCTCCAAGAGACAACAGCCAATCAGGAAAAATCAAGATACAATAAGACAAGTCACAAGCCCTCCTACTGAGGCTGGATGAGGCAATCCAATAGGAGGTAAAGAGTCTAGCAGGTTGGTGGCACAACGTTTTAATCCCAGCACTTAAGGAAGCAGAGATAGGCATATTTCTGTGAGCTTGAGGCCCTCCTGGTCTACCAAGCAAAATCCAGGAAAGTCTCCAAAGCTACATGGAGTAACCCTGCCCCCCCTCCAAAAAACAACAACAACAACAACAACAAATCTCAAGAGCAGGCAAAAAGAATCAGAGAAACAACCACTCTCTGTCAGGTGTCCCAAAGACACACCATGATAACAGCCATAAGGTATATACTAAGTATTTCTTGTTTTTATTTAAAAAATAATAATTATTATTTTATATTTATATTTAAGAAATAATATACTTATTAATAACTTTATTATTTAATATATAAATAATTATATTTATTAAATGATGGGAGATATTATTCTGTAAATATGTTTCTCATACTGGTTAATTGATAAAGCACCATTGGGTCAATGAGGAAGCAAGAAAGGAGGGGCTAGGAGACAAGGAGTAAAGAGGAAGTGGTAAGGAGGAGTCAAGATGTAGACTGGGGAGGAAGGAAGACACTGGCTGCGGCTCCCTGATATGATGACTACATGGAAATACTTAGATAAGTAGAAATGGGTTAATAATTAAGACAGAGTTAGCTCATAAACAATAATGGTAACTGGCCAACAGGATTGTATCATATACAGAGTCTCTGCATGTTATTTGGGGCTGGCACACCAGACATGAAGCGGGCAGGCTGGCGGGCTCGCGGGCTGGCAGAAAACAAACAAGCAACAGATGGCACCCAATGTGGCTATAAGAACTTTCACTTAAAACTAATAAAAGCTTAAAAAGGGATTTTAGAAACAAGGGAACAGAGACTAGCAAGACTCCTTGGTAGCAACGTTTTCTTGGTTGGATTTGTTTTGTTGTTGACAGAGATTTTCAAGGCTCCTTTAAGGGAGGTTTCCAAAATTAGCATAAGCGGCAAAAAAAAACACCTTGCTTTTAAAGAGCTCTGCTAACAATTCATTGGTGTGTATGAGAGCTGCAATGAAGGTTTACACTGTGTTTTAAAAAATATGCTGGCTTGGGAGAGAAATAGAAACAGGATACCATGGTTTAAAAAGAAAAATGAAAGTAAAATGAATGTGTGTGGTGGCACACACCATTAATCCCAGCACTCGGGAGGCAGAGGCAAACAGATCTCTGTGATTTCAAAGTAAACCTGGTATGCAGAGGGAATTCCAGGACAGATAAAAGTTACACAGAGTAACTCTGTCTCAAAATATGTAAAAATAGAAATAGAATAAATAGAGGAATAAAAAAGCCACGTAAAGATGGAAAGCACAGAGAAATTTTGGATACTATATGCGATTCTATTGTCTTTAAATTATTTGATTACTGAGAAAATGACAACTACTGATTAAGGAAATGCTGCTGAAAAATTCAATTTATATATTTTAAAAATGGTTTGACTCGAAAATTTAAGCGTAAGGACAAGTTACTGGGGAAAAGGATTTCTAGTTTTGTTTCCACAGAAAATGAAAAGCTGTGGATTCTTTCCAGACTAATGTGGTTTGATCAAGCAAGGCCCCCTGAAGCAACATCAATGGGATATTGCAACCTTACAGACCACTACAGTCAAGATTTCTGTGTCTTCTTAGGATCCGCATGGCAGCGCCCCCTACCAGCAGGAAGTAGTTTGGAAAGAACGACGCCCAAATTCACAAATATTTTTTATAAATGTTTGTTTTCTTTTAAATGGCCTTGGTTATAAATGGCTATAACCACAAGCAATCTTTTT
The DNA here is from genome assembly GCA_030556225.1 of Cricetiscus sungorus. NCBI lineage: Eukaryota > Metazoa > Chordata > Mammalia > Rodentia > Cricetidae > Cricetiscus > Cricetiscus sungorus. Next base: position 35,960,429 of record JANBXA010000372.1, on the reverse strand, counting down.
AAAGGTAAAAAGGGAATTATGGTATAGATATGAATACTTTGCTTTGGAATGGTTTTTCTTTTATTGCTACAATTTAAGGTCAATTTTGTGAAATGTATATTTCTCCTCTTGTTTAGGTATTGGTTTATATAGCTCATTTAGAATGTAATGTATAGTTTAACACATATTATAGATAATTACCTATGATAATGAGACCTTATAGTTAAGTTAGTTAGGATTTCTATATATACATAGATGTATTTGAGATGTATAGGCATTCTTCAAACCTTTCGGAGACCTACAGAATATGGCACTTAAAATGGTTTAGGGTTTTTCTTGACAGTTAGGCACAACTGCTCCAGGTAACACCACCTGCATCAGAAAGAAAGATGTACATCGAAGAAACGTGTTATGGAGTTTGCTTCTAATATGGCAAGACTAGCCATTTGGGCAAGGTACTGCTCTTCTGGACTGTTTGATTTTATGTACTATAAACTGGACATGCGGGACCCACAAAAAGGTGACTGCTGATGCAAGATGGACATTGCTACAGGGTTCCTGCTTCATGGAAGAGGCTGCCTGCCAGACAGTCTACAGGACACAAAGAAAAATTACTGACAAACTGCCAATACAGGTGGACAGTTTAAAGTTTCCTGCTTTTTTGAGGAGTCTGGAGACACACTATGGCTTATTGGCTGAAGATGGAACATTACAGAAGAAGGAGAGGTGACTGACCTGGCAATGAGTTGTCTCTGTCATTTCTAGAGTTTATATATTATCCTTCTGTGGTCTTTGAAGGAGTTGAAGACAGATAGTTATGGTTATAGTTTTCCATATAGTTAGGATTAAAGATAAGTTACAGGATTTTAGACTCACAAAGATAGGATAGATGATATTTTCTTTAAGTCTTACAAAATGTTAATGGACTAAATATTGTTAACAGTGATTTTTATTTGATAAATATTGCATGATATATTTTGCTATTTTAAGGTTAAAACCCTTCTTTTATTTTAGACAGAAAAGAGGAGATGATTGGAGATGTTATTTTGTAAATATGTTTCTCATACTGGTTAATTAATAAAGCACTGTTAGGCCAATGAGGAAGCAAAATGGGTGGGGCTAGGAGAAATGGAGGAAAGTGGAAGTGGTAAGGAGGAGTCAAGATGTAGACTGGGGAGGAAGGAAGATGCCGCCTGCGGCTCCCCGATATTATGCCCATGTGGAAATACTTAGATAAGTAGAAATGGGTTAATAATTAAGACAGAGCTAGTCCATTAACAATGATAGTCATTGGCCAACAGGATTGTATCAAATACAGAGTCTCTGAGTGTTATTTGGGCTCACGTGGCGGTGGGACCATGGCAGCAGGACCAGGAGGCAGGTGGGGAAGAACAAAGTGTGGGACAGGCAGCCAGTGGGAAAAACTTTCCCATAACAATTAAATATATTTATGTTTAATTAATAAATGTTATTTGTTAGTATTTATTTATTTTATGCTGGACATAATTATACATGCCTTTTTTTGAGAAATGAAAACAAACATTTAAAAACAATATTTGGGAATTTGGGCATAGTTCTTTCCAAACTGCTACTTGCTGGTAGGGAGTGCTGTCATGGGGGAATCCTAAGAAGACTCAGAAATTCTGGCTATAGTGGTCTACAAGGATGCATTGTCCCATTGATGTTGCTTCAGGAGGTCTAACTCTATCAAACCAAATTAGACTGGAAGGAATCCACAGCTTTTCATTTTAAGTGGAAACAAAATTATATTTCCTTTTCCCCAGTAACTTGTCCTTAGGCTTAAATTTTGAAGTCAATGCCTTTTAAAAAAAATATATATATATATATATATATATATATATATATATATATATATTGAATTAATCCAGCAGCATTTTTTTCTTATTTTTTATTAATAATATATTTTAAAACTTTTATATGTAGATCACAGTTTCATCTCCCTTCCTACTTCCCTCCCTCCCTCTTAACCACTTTCTTCTGTGACATGCACCTTGGCCACCCTCCCCTCCCATCCTCCCACCCCAATTCCACTTGTAGGGTTATACTATCCAGGTTGGGTCATATAAATCTGTCAAGTCATTTGAAGTAGAAACTAGGACTTCTCTACTGTCTCTAGGTTAAGGTGGTTTCCCTCCATTGGGGATGTGTCTGCAAGGTCCTTTTGTGCACCAGGAATAGATCCTGTTTCTAGTCTCTGAGCTCCCCCAGACTGCTCAGTCCTTCTAGCTGAGACCCATATTCAGTGGGTCTGAGTCAGTCACTTGCAGGGTTCCTAGCCATCAGTCTGGAGGGCCAAAGTTCCTCCTTGTTCAAAGTTCACCTGTCTTTATGAGTTTCTGCAACCTGGTCTTGTCCCCTCTTTCTGCATCTGGATTCCGGTTCGACTCAGTGTTTGGTTATGGGTGTTTGCTTCTGTTTCCAACAGGTACTAGATGAGGACTCCATGATGGTGGATAATTTAGTTGATGATCTCACTATCAGGGAACGGCATGTATGGTAGCCTTTCCATGGTTGTTCAAATTATTAGTTGGAGTTGGTCTTATAGTTATCAAGGCATTTCTTTAGGTTCAGTTTTCTCTTCAAACCAATAATGGCTCTCTCTTTTATGCCCCTCCTCACCCTGACTCTATCTAGTCACACGTGTTTTCCTCTTCTCCACTTCTCAGTCTCCTATTTCTCTCCCCATTCACTTCCTCCTCATTTCCCATGTGCTCTGGGAATTGTTCCTTCCCCTTTTTGTGAGGGACCATATATGAATCTCTTAGAATACACCTGTATCCCATTTCATCTGTTGGTGTGTATTATAGGCTGGTGATCCTTTGCTCTATGTCTAAAATCCATAAATGAGCAAGTACATAACCTGTTCCTCTTTTTGTGACTGGGTTACATCATGCAGGATGGTTTCTTCATGTTTCATCCACTTGCCTGTGAATTTCCAGATTCCTTTATTTTTATCTTCAGAGTAGTATTCCATTGTGTAGATGTGTCACATCTTCTTTATACATTCTTCAGTTGAGCGGCAACTAGGTTGCTTCCATGTTCTTGCTATTACAAATAATGCTGCTATGAACATACTTGAGCACATGTCTTTGTTGTATGGATGTGGGTATATACCTAAGAGTGGAATTGCTGGGTCCTGTGGTAAGCTAATTCCCATTTTCCTGAGGAACTGCCATACTGATCTCCAATATGGCTGTACGAGTTTGCACTCCCAGCAGCAGTGAAAAAGTGTTTCCCTTTGTTGGGACTCAGCAGTCTGTGGACCCCGCCTCTGCCTCTGATGGGTGGGACGCCTATGGCACATCATCACTATGTCATGCTTTACCTAGCTGTTCAAGCTTTTACCTGGTGATGAAGGGGACTCAGGTAAACATGCGCAAGCCCCCTTTTAAAATGAGTGCCCCACACCCTGCTCTGTCTCTCTCCCTGCTTTCGGTGGTCACCAGCTACCCCCTTTTTCTCCCTTCTCTCAATAAACTCCGCGTGGGCGCTGAAACTTGTGTTTGTGTTTATTAGGCAATAGCTGCAGCTAGGTATCGTAGCTTCCCTTTTCCTACCCACCAGTCCAGGGGCTCTCTCCCAGGGACTGACTGGCCACTTGACTTTACCCACATGCCTACAGTCAGATGGGTCAAATATATCCTGGTATTGGTTGATACCTTCTCAGGGTGGGTGGAAGCTTTTCCAACTACTAACAAGAAAGCTCAGACAGTCTCTGACACCTTTCTCAGGGAAATTGTTCCACCGTTTGGATCCCAGCTTCTCTTCAGTCAGACAATGGTCCTGAGTTTACCTCTCAGATTTCACAAATCTTATCTAAAGCTCTAAACTTCCCTTTGCATTTCCATATTCCCAATTACCCCCAGTCCTCAGGGAAGATAGAGTGTACTAACCATTCCTTAAAAAGTGTTCTTGTTAAAATGTCACAGGAACTTCACCTTGACTGGGTAAAACTCTTGCCTCTGGCTCTACTCAGGCTTAGGGCCCTCCCCAAATGACCCCTTCTCATCTCACCCTTTGAACATATGTATGGGAGGCCAGTTCTAACACCTGGTCTCTCACCTGAACTGTCACCTCTCCCTGACCACCTGCTTACACACTTACATCATCATCTCCGTTCCCTCCTATGGAACTTCACTGACCACTCCCTGCCTCGACCTTGTGCCAATTTCTGTACATCCCCAATTAACATCTGGGACTGGGTCCTTCTCTCAGCCCCAGACCAACGCCCCTTGCCCCTTTCCCCTAAATGGCAGGGCCCCTTCAAGGTAATCCTTGTCACTCCAACTGCTGCTAAGCTTGAGGGCCTTTCCCACTGGATTCATTCATCCCACCTCAAACCCTTTACTACCTCACCCAAAACTAATCCCTCATATACAGCAACTACAACAGGACCCTGCTCCTTTATGCTCCAGAGGACACCAAGATCAACTACACTGTCTGCTATTCTAGAAGATAAAGGATTCATTCCCATAACCTCACCCTGCCGAATTGGAAGCTTCATGCTTTTCTTCCTGTCCTCAGGCTGACCTAAAACTTTTAATCTAACCAATTAGTTCTTGTTAGAGGAATGACAGCCATGGATCTAGAGACACAAATCATCAAACACTTGTAACTCCTCAGCAAAGGTAACATTTCTAACATAAATATGTTCCTAATGTGTCTAATATTTATGCTACACAAATCCAAAGGATTCTTTAGGTTCCAAGGAGCTGAAATAGATCCATTTAAACAGGTCAGATTCACTCCAAATAAATATTACTCAACTTCTTCCTGGCCTCGGGACTTCCTTCCTTGTCCTGGGACCTCCTTGGGAACTCCTCCCCCACCTTACATTTCTCCTATTAAGTACTAAGACCTAAAAAGAAAAACTTAACCTTGCCCTCTGCTCTGATAACATCTCGCCAGGTCTCAGAGAGACACCAGATTTCCATATAGTCAGGACTGCGATGAAACAACCAGCTACCAGGACGTGGCAGCACCCCAGCTTTCTCAGATCCCCAAAAAGACTATCAACACCCCAAGTCAGCAGGAAGCAATCTTTTGAGAACTCAACGCCCTTATTCCCTGATCTGCCACACCCAACGCCCACCTTTTTAATAACAATAAGAGGTGGGAATGTTGGGGCTCTGAAGTCTATGGACCCCACCCCTGTTGGCAGGATGGCTATGGCCATGTCATCACTGTGTCAGACTTTACCTAGCTGTTCAAGCTTTTACCTGTCATTGCAGGTGACCTGGTTATGCATGCACAAGCCCCCCTTTTAAAGCGAGCACCCCACAACCCTCTCTCTCTCTTTCCCCTTTCAGTTGGCCACCAGCTACCCTCTTTTTCTCCCCTCTCTCAATAAACTCCACGTGGCCACTGAGTCTCTTGTTTGTGTTTCTTAGGCAATAGCTGCAGCAAAATAACAACACCCATTCTACACATTCTCTTCAGCCATTCTGACAGGAATATGATGGTATCTCAAAGTTGGTTTCATTTGCATTTCCCTGATAGCTAAGGATGATGAACATTTTATTAAGTGTCTTTCAGCCTCTTTGATTTCCTCTATTGAGAATTCTTTCTTCAATTCTGTACCCCATTTTTTAATAGGACTATTTGGTGTTTTGTTGACTAGTTTCTTGAGTTCTTTGTATATTTTGGAGTTCAGCCCTCTGTCAGATGTAAGATTTGGGACATTCTTTTCCCTTTCTGTGGGCTGCTGTTTGGTCTTGTCAGCTGTGTCCTTTGCCTTACAAAAGCTTCTAAGTTTGAGAAAGTCCCACTTATTAATTATTGATCTCAGTGTCTGTGCTACTGGAGTTATGTTCACGAAGCAGTGTCCTATAGCAATTCCTTCAAGGGTACCTCCTACTTTCTCTTCTAAGAGGTTTAGTGTGGCTGGATTTATGTTGAGGTCTTTGATCCATTTGGACTTGAGTTTTGTGCATGGCAATAGACATGGGTCTATCTGCAGTCTTCTACACACCATTATTCAATTGTGCCAGCACCATTCATTGAAGATGCCTTCTTCCCCCCATTGTATTTTTTTAGCTGTTTTGCCAAAAATCAGGTGTTCTTAGGTGTTTGGATTAATATAGGACTTTTGATTCGATTCCATTTGTATACCTGTCAATTTTTGTGCCAATACCAGGCTGTTTTCAGAACTATAGCTCTGTAGTAGAGCTTAAAGTCAGGAATGATGATGCCTCCTGAAGTTCTTTTATTGTACAGGGTTGTTTTGGCTATCCTGGGTCTTTTGTTTTTCCATACAAAGTTGACTAATATCCTTTCAAGATCAGTGAAGAATTGTGCTGTGATTTTAATGGGGATTGCATTGAATCTGTAGATTGCTTTTGGCAAGATTGCCATTTTTACTATACGTATCCTTCCAATCCAAGAGCATGGGAGATCTTTCCATTTTATGGTATCTTCTATAATTTCTTCCTTTAAAGACACAATGTTTTATTGTATAGGTCTTTCACATGTTTGGTAAGCATTACCCTGAGATATTTTATGTTGTTTGTGGCTGTTGTAAAGGGTGAACTTTCTCTGATTTCTTTCTCAACCTCTTTGTCATCTGAATAAAGAAGGGCTACTGATTTTTTTGAGTTTCTCTTGCATCCTGCTAGTTTGCTGTAGGTGTTTATCAGCTGTAGGAGTTCCCTGGTAGAGTTTATTAGGTCACTTATGTAAACTATCATATTATTTGCAAATAGAGAGTTTGACTTTTCCTTTCCAATTTGGATCCCTTTGATCTCCTTGTGTTGTCTTATAGCTTTAGCTAGAACTTCAAGTACAATATTGAGGAGATATGAAGAGAAGGAACAGTTGTGTCTTGTTCCTGATTTTAGAGAAATTGCCTTAACCTTCTCTCAATTCAGTTTGATGTTGGCTGTTGGTTTACTGTATATTGACTTCATTATGTTTAGGTATGCTCCTATTATCCCTGATCTGTCCAAGACATTTATCATGAATTTTGTCGAAGGTTGTTTCAGCATCTAGGGAAATGATCATATGGTTTTTGTTTTTCAGTTTGTTTATATGGGGGATCACAATGATGAAATTTTGTATGTTAAACTATCCTTGCAACACAGGGATGAAGCCTCCTTGGTCATGGCTGGATGATTGCTCTGTTGTATTCTTGGATTGGGTTTGCCAATATTTTATTGAGAATTTTTGCATTGATGTTCATCAGGGATATTGGTCTGTAGTTTTCTTTCTTAGTTGTATCTTTGTGAGGGTTTGGTACCAAGGTGAATGTGGCCTTGGAGAAAGAGTTTGGTAATGTGCCTCTGTCTCTATTGTGTGGAACAATTTGAGGAGTATTGTAATTAGCTCTTCCTTAAATTTTTGGTAGAATTCTACACTGAAGCCTTCTGGCCCTGGGCCTTTTTGGGTTGGAAGGCTTTTGATGACTGTTTCTATTTCATTGGTGGTTATAGGTCTATTTAAGTGTTTGTTTGTTCTTGGTTTAATTTTTGTAAGTGATAGTTATCCAAAAATTTGTCCATTTCCTTTGAATTTTCCAATTTTGCAGAGTACAGGTTTGCAAAGTATGACCTGAAAGTTGTCTGGATTTCCTCTGTGTCCATTGTTATGTTCCCTTTTTCATTTCTGATTTTGTTAATTTGCATGATCTCTCTTTGCTTTTTTGTTAGTTTGGATAAAAGTTTGTCTATCTTGTTGATTTTCTCTAAAAATCAACTCTTTTTTGCATTGATTATTTATATTGTTTTCCTGGTTTTCATTTTATTGATTTCAGCCCTCAAATTAATTATTTCCTGGCGTCTACTCCTCCATGGTGAGTTTGCTTCTTTTTGTTCTAAGGCTTCCATTTGCACTGTTAATTCTGTAATATGACTATCCTCTGTTTTCTTGATATGGGCACTTAGTGCAATGAACTTCCCTCATAACACTGCTTTCAAGGTGTCCCATAAGTTCGGATATGTCGTGTCTTCATTTTTGTTGAATTTTAGGAAGTCCTTAATTTCTTTGTTTATTTCTTCTTTGACCCAGGTTTGGTGAAATTGCACATTTTTCAGTTTCCATGAGTTTGTAGGGTTTCTGCGATTTGTGTTGTTGAATTTCAGTTTTAAAGCATGGTGGACTGATAAGATACGGGGGACTATTTCAACTCCTCTGTATCTGTTGATGTTTGCTATGCCCCCTAGTATGTCATCAATTTTAGAGAAGATTCCATGTAGAGCAGATAAGAATGTATATTCTTTTGTGTTTGGATGGAATATTCTATAGATGTCTGTTAAACCCAGTTGAGACATAATTTCTGTTAGTTCTTTTGTTTCTTTGTTGAGTTTCTGCTTGGTGGTCCTATCTAATGGTAAGAATGGTGTGTTGAAGTCTCCCACTATAAATATGGGAGGTTTTATGTGAGCTTTGAGTTTTAGTAGTGTTTCTTTTATGAATGTGGGTGCCTTTGTATTTGGGGCCTAGATGTTCATAATCGAGACTTTTTGTTGATGGATTTCTCCTGCAATGAATATGAAATGATCATCTTCATCTCTTTTGATTAATTTTGCTTTGAAGTCTAACTTGTTAGACATTAGGATAGCCACATCTGCTTGCTTCTTGATTGGAAGATCTTTTCCCAGCCCCTTACTCTGATGTAATATCTATCTTTGTAGCTTAGGTGTGTTTTTGTATGCAGCAGAAGGATGAATTCTGTCTTTGTATCCATTCTTTTAGCCTATGTCTTTTTATAGGCGAGTTTAGACCATTAATGTTGAGGGAGAGTAATGACCATTGATTGTTAATGTTTGTTTGTTTTTGATTTGCTATTGGCAGTGGTATTGTGAATTATTTGTCCTCCTTTACCCTTGGTTTCTGGTGAAGTGGGATTATCTGTTGCCTATGTCTTTGTGAATGTAGTTAACTTTCTTGGGTTGGAGTTTTCCTTCCAAAACTTTCCGTAGGGCTGAAACAATCTATTTTCTCTAGTTTATCTTCAGCACCTGAGATGCTCTCTTCCATCTCTTGATGGTTATGTTTGTGTCTGCAGTTCCTGATCGTTTGCCCAGTTTTTCTATTTCCAACTTTCCTTTAGTTTGTGTTTTCTTCATTGTCTCCATTTCCATTTTTAAGTCTTGAACTGTTACCTTCACCTGTTTAATAGTTTTTTCTTTGTTTTGTGTACGTTCTTTAAGGATCTCATTCATTTCTACCAATTTTTTATTTGTTTTATCTTCCGTTTCTTTAAGGGATTTTCTCACATCTTCTTTGATGGCCTTTATCATTTTAATGATGACATTTTTTAGGTCGTTCTCTTCTGGTTCATTTGCTTTATTGTGTTCTGGTCTAGTTGGTGTAGCTTCCCTAGATTCTGGTGGTGTTATGCTTGTCTTTCTGATGTTAGGTGTTTTCTTGTATTGCTGTCTTCCCATAGCTTCTTCCAGTAGCTGTTTTTGGGGCTTCTCCCTCTCTCTATGGATTTAGTTGTGTCAGTTTTTCAAAGTCTGTAGTTCTGGGTGATCCAAGCTCTCTAGAAGGTCTCCTCATATGCAGGGGACTGATGATGGGGGTCAAAGATCAGGCTCCAGCATAGTAGATTGAGGCCTATTTTGCAGATTCTAGCCGGCAGGATGTTTCCTTAGGGATAATCAGGTATAGCTCTAGACAAGGCCTCTAGCCAAGGTCTGTTGTTGGGGAACAAAGGCTGGGCTGATACTCAGGATGGTTCTGCATGGATAGGCGGGTCTAGCTGGCACTCTCTAGCTGAGTAGGGCCTCTTTAGCAGAGGTCCTGCGATGGGGGTCAAAGATCTAGCCCACAGGAACTCAGGGTGGACCATCAGAGATAGGCAGATCTCTGGGAGGGGCCTAGAACTCCTGTAGAAAACCAGGGGTGGGGGTCAGAGACCAGGAAGGTGGAAAGTACGAGTCTTCCCACGTGAATAGACCAGTCTATAGTTATCCTATACTAAGTATTTCTTGTGCACTCAGTCCCCGTGCTTGCCATTTCATTCTCTGTGAGCCGATATGATCCCTGATTTGATTCTCCCGGCATCATGCATCCCCTTCAACACCTATAATCTTTCTCTTCCACTCCTAGAGAAGCTACCCAATCGAGAGCTCCATTTTAGCCTCCCTTTCCGTATAATGTCTTACAGTAAGTCTCTGTATCCCTGTGTGGCATTGTTGGCCACTCCAAGAAGTACTGCTCCACCATTGCCCAAGCACATCTAAAGGCAAAACAGATTGTAAGGTCTTGTGACTGGGTGGTTGTCGAGATTTCTTTATTTTTTCATCTGCAGATCACTTCAGTGCCAAAGAGATGTAAGAGAGAAAGCTCAGTGTTCCCCAGCTTTTTTTTCTTTATCACAGTGTTAGCAAGTATAACCAAAACAGTAATTGACATAAGAAGAAACAAAGTTGGTCTGTTGAGGGATTCCTTTCCAGAAATAAATATATTTAGTGGTGGTTTTGATTTCCTATAGGCAAAAGCAAAGCTTGTAAGAAGGACTCATATAGTAACTCATGTGAAAGGCTCTAAAGTGACAATGTTCATCAATAATATTAGTACATCATGTAGTCACTATGTAGAACATAAATCGAGTATATACTATAGATCTAAAACATGGTGTTCTTTCTCAGATGCTCTACCTGGTCATATGGTCATATATTAAATTCTGAAACATAAAATTGTTATTATTTTGAGTCTTTAAAATCAGTGTGATTTACAAATTTACCTTTTCACAATATTTTCCCTAACTTTGCCCCAGATTTTATTAAATTTTAAAAAAATACATCCCTCCTGAATAATAACCTGAATTCAATGTCTAACACCAAAGAAAGAAATGTAGGAAGAATTGGAGAAGTGAGTGAATAAAATGGAAAAAAAAATTGTTCACAAATATTACAGATTCATAAAGAAACCAAATATTACATATTGATGAGGCAAAAATATTTTAAATTGAAAAACAGGCAAGTCTTTCAGTAAAAGTTCTTCACTCAGTCTACTTTCACAGGCTGACATAGGGACTGAAGGTTCAAAGTTCACTGACTCCTCCTCTTGCTTAGGCAGCAGGTTTGACATCATGAACCACATTAGGCAGCTCAGAGGTACAGCTCTGTGTGGGTCAACATTATCTTCTGGTGTCCACATGTCAGAAATTTATGTTAAATAAGAGGGAAATTATTCATATGTCATATGTGTATATGTTTTCTATTTTTTCTGATTAAAAAATACTTTATTTTGTAAAAAGTTAAGAACTAAAGAGCCTAAATCAATGAAAAGACATTTTTGCGGAATGAGATTAGACATTCACTGCATACATATTTGTGAAAGATATACTACTAAAACTATTTGAACATCTTCAGCAATGTGACTGAAAGTATAGCAACAATAAAAATTTGAATGATGAAGATTTTCTTAAAAACATTTACAAATGCTCAAATTTATATTACATAATTGTAGAGAGCCACGAAATGCCATGCCTTAAAGTGGCACTGGCCTCCACCTTACACCTTCCCTTTGGTGAGGGCTCTCTGGCGTAAACAAGCCCTTAATTGATTAAGTTTGTTCAGCCTGTCTGCTTCCACATTAGAGTAGCCTATTTGCAGGGTCCACGTAGCTCACTGGGGTTGGTTAGCTCAAGGGTATATAAGCCTGTTCAGGGGTCCCCCAGGTATCTCTCGCAAGTCAGAGGAAACATGTTTCAAGGATCCTGATTAAAACTGCATGAAGAAGATCTTCCCGGAGTTGCGTCCTTGCTGGCAAGGGTAAGGCACGTACAGATGGCGGCCCGTACCAGGAATTTTTCAGATCAGAACATCTTGCAGTCACAGCAGCGCTGGCAAGTTCCCAAGATAAGTTAGGACCAAATTTAAGGCCCTTGGTAAAGAGGCAATGAGGTCTCCGGTAAGGAGCTATGAAGTCCCAGATAAGTTGGGACCAAATTAAAGACCACAGAGAAAAAAGCTGCAATAAAGTCTCAGGCATTGAGTGAGTTGTTGTACCAAACCAAAAGTAAAATTTTTATGATGTGGACTTCTCAGTCTCATCCAATTTTTCTGGCTCTTCAGGAGCTACTTTTGTCAAAGAAATGTAAGATAAAGAAAAGCACACTAGAAAGATTCCTGAGCAAATGCGATGCCATTGAACCTTGGTTCGCAGTTTTGGGAGACCTCACAATAGCATGCTGGGACAAGTTAGGCAAGGATCTTGACTTTGCTTGGGAACAAGGGACACTAATGTCTGGACTCCGACCTGTTCGGAAGTTAGTGCATAGCTGTATCAAAGACCAGAGATACTGTAAAGAGGCGATGGAAAAAAAAATCTGCTCTAGAAATGTTGCAAGAAGAAAGATCAGAAGAGGGTAAGAGCATAGGAGAGTCAGGTACATACAAAACAGATTCTGAGGAAGAATTACAAGCCCTCATTAAAGAGGTTCAGAAACAATACCTTAAGGGACAGAGGGGGAAGGGAGAGGAGAAATGGCAATGTGGTGAGGGGAAGGGCCCTCCTAGAACAATGCATTTGGCGCCTTCTCCTGATCACAATGAGGAAGGGCAGGGCCCATGTAAAGGGCATTCCTTTTGCCCTGAGGTCTGGAAAGCCTTACAAAATGACTGAAGTCTTGAACAAGTAAATCAGATTGCCATAAAATCATGGCAGTCATTACTAAATAAGGGAGAGGTGAGTGGTAACCTCACTAAGATACTGCAAGGCCCAATGGAACCATTTTCAGATTTTATTTTATTTTATTTTATTTTATTCTTGATTGTGTTGCGCATCATCATGCCCTTAGGCTTCAGTGAATGCATTAGAATACACCTGTTTTAAGGTCGTATTGGATCCTGCACCTCTTCCTTTTGTTGAGTTTTGAGAACCTAGATGTTGAAGTTCATAAACAGAAGGCCCACAAAGGTATACAGTATTCATATCAGTGTTCTGATACTACATTTTAGTTTTGACATGGAGGAGGGAAAGGAGGATGATTAGATGACACTAGACACAAGTTTATCATGTTTTAAATATTATTGAATGCTGACTGCCATAATGTTACAATGTTACTTGTAATAAGTAACATTTAGTTACTTTTCATTTGTTTACAGCAGTAACATTTTAGATGGTTGCAGATCCAGGAGATAGAATATATTCTAGTTGTGTTTGATATTAAGAGTTTAACCATTAAAATCTCCTGAAAACTCTTACTGCTTGGTCAGTTAAAAGACATTGAAAGAAAAGACTCTTGGATTGTGAGAAACTCAAAGACATACTCATTTGTGGCTTAAAATTGGAGATAGTTCACTATAATACAGTGAGTCCAATGACTTTTAAACCTTATACTTTTTCTAGTCTGTGTCTTAATTCTTAGCTATAGTTTGCAAAGATGTATAAAGACTACTGAAATCTAACAGAGGGCACAGGTATGAAATATTGGATGTAAAATATCTAGTTCCATTAAAATGATTAAACATTTAGTTATTTAAAAGGGTTATGTGCTTTCTAAAGAATCTCAGTGGGAAAGAACATGAGCTCCTATTTCTTCCCTCTTAATATGCTCTCTCTGCCCAGCCATCTCACTTTCTGTTTCTACCCAGCTATCTCACTTCATGTCTGACTGTATAGACTTCCTGACCTCTATGGTTAACTAATGGAAAGTTACATTCTCTGATCTTTAGACAAGTTTTATTTTTCGAAGCAAGATGCCACCACAGGTTAAGTGCTTTCAAAGAAATATCAGACAATAAAATGTTACAAAAGGTATTAGGGGGTATAATAATAATCTTACTCCCTAAAGAGCACAATCTTTTTAAACAAATGGATGGCAAATAGTGAGATTTTCAGATAATAATTTACTTAGTAACAGAAAAATGATTTAATAATTATCATATATAATGGCCATTATCCTATCTACACATATATCATTGCATTTTTATATGATACTCCCTTGAGCATAATGTTGCACCAAATACTTCACAGGATACAATATGTTTGATTAATTGAATTCTGTAAAATACAATCAGCAAACATTCCTCACTTCTTGTTAGATGTACATTTCTCCCTTTATAGTTCCTACTTAATATATTTCTCTTCACCAAGTTATTGTTCTATGTCTTTTTCTCACAATGGACTAAAGACTGGTTCAGATACAGAAAATGAATGTATTTTTATTATCTTAATAAATATTCCCAAGATAATTTCCATATATTTAGCATAATTCAATGTTCTTTAAAAAATTAGGATTGGTTAATATTTAGTTAATACAAATTAAATAACAGAATTAGATTTAAAGCGAAATAATTCTTTAAGATATATAACAAATAGAGATTTTAATATTATTGCTGTTCAACTTTTTTTGGACATTTTATTTTTCAGGAAAAAATGTCAGTTTTATAATAATTTAATTAGATTTTTATGTGAATTTTTTTGTAATTATTTTAGGGTCTCAAAACTGTTTTCTTGTTTACTTAAATACTTTAGTCACAATATTTCATTTTTCCCTTGTAATGTTTCATCATTTTGTACCTTGCTTATAAATTTTTATGCTTTAAGACTATTGACTATTAATTTAATTTACATTTTGAGAGAAGTGTAGTTGAGTTGGTAAAAGAAATAAAAATTGGTATTGGATATTTTGGATTTTGGTCATTTTTAAAAAGAACTACATATTTGTTCAGATATACCATATTTACAAAAAAGTAAAATTATAATAGCACAACTTCTTCAGTTTCATAAAAGAGACATGCTTAATCAGCACATAGATTAAGAACAGGATATCACAAACTTCTCCAAATATATCAAGATCATGCATCCATTTCTCTTCAAGTGTAGCTATTATTCATATTGGTAAAGGTTTAAATTTTGCTTTGCTTACACACATCACATACAGACATTTGTAATCTAAGACTTCTATGCATTGCAGAGGGCTATAAGCCATGTCAGTTTTGAGGCCCATCTCATTGTGCTACATACATTTCATTAGATATTTATTATTTCAAGACTTGGAAAGAATAATGACAATATACTGCAAATGAGCATCAGTTTTGACCTATCCCCTCTTCACTTTGCTTGCTCACCTCCATTGTCGATACACACTCTGCTATCATTAATGCAAATTCCTTTAGTGAACATGAATGTATGTCTCTGTCAACCATATTGCTCTATGTGACATGAATGGGTAATGTATTACTATCAGCTTAGGCCTATACTGACCAATACTTTTCAAAGATAATTTTAACATTTAATATATACATAAAGAATGCATGTTGAAAATTCTCCTCATTCAGAAACCTGATATTTGTTGAAATGATTCCTAACTTTTAGAACTAGCCTTTGTATGTATTGAGATTTGTTATATTTAAAATGTACATTATCTTGAAATTAAGTGAATGGGAACATTATGTGTACCACGCCTACCCCTGCCAGCAAGGAAGAACACATTCTCTGGGTAGATCTTCTTCATGCAGTTTTAATCAGGATCCTTGAAACATATTTCCTCTGACCCACGAGAGAGACCCAGGGGACCCCTGCACAGGCTTAAATACCCTTGAGCTAACCAACCCCAGTGAGCTACGTGGAACCTGCAGATAGGCTACTCTAATGTGGAAGCAGAGAGGCTGAACAGACTTAACCAAATAAGTTTGGTCAGTTTATATGTTCATTGCAAAGTTCAATTAACATGATTTTTATTTTCATTTTGTTGCTTGTCCTTATGAATTGCCTATTGTAAAAAAACATACCACTTTGGATAGTAGATTAGCTCTGGAGGATGAATGAAACATACATGGAAGAAGAAAACACATATATTTTGGCAGACTTCTATATATAATCAAAGACTAAACTTAAAAGTACAAAAAAATAACAGAATGTTTTTTGGGCTTCTTGACACGGGGTGGACTTTATTTTTATAAGGTATATGTTGAATTATTGGGTATTGAAATCCTATTTTAGGTAAAACAATGCACAAGATGGGTTGAATGTATAGGTCCAGAAGGACAATGAGGAAGGATGAGACCATATGTGGCTGATATAGCAGTAAATTTATGGGGTCCTGATCTTTTGCAGCACTGGAATACACAGATTAACATTCATCCAGTATAAGATATGAACCATAAACCTGTGTTTGTGAAAAAATATTGTAATGCACTATATAAAACAGACAACAACTATCCAAGTCATAAAAAAACAGAATATAAGTGCGAAATTAATAGAAGAATCAAAGTCCTACCTAAATGTGACCTACTGATGTACCTTTCTGGGTGGATCAATGGCCTAACATCTCTATGAAGCTAGAGGTTCTTGAAAAGCTGGCTCAGGAACTGCTAAATTCTGGGCATATGAAGAATCTATCAGCCCTTGGAACTCTCCTGCATTGGTTATTAAAAATAAATCTGGAAAATGAAGAATGCTTATAGACCCGAGAGCCATCAATAAAAATATTCAGCCAATGGGCTCTCTACAATCTCCAATGCCTCTTCCTTCTCTGATACCTAAAGAATGGCCTATTACAGTTATTGATTTAAAAGATTTTTTTTTACTATACCTTCACAAGAAAATAATGAGGAAAATTTTGTCTACATAGAATAATGCTCAGCCATTCAAAAGATATCAATGTAAGGTCTTGTCACAGGGAATGTTAAATACCCCCAACCTGTGCCATTATTTTGTGCAAAACAATTGACAATAATTCATAAAAAGTTTCCATAATCTATAATTACCATTATATAGATGATATATTGTTGATTGATTCTAAGTCAGAGGAACATTAGCAAAAATGTTTGAGGAAGTAAAGGAAGTTTCACCTCACTGGAGATTACAAATTGTTCCCAAAAAATATAAAAAGGATATTCTATAAGTTGTTTAGGACATAAATAGGTCTACAGAAAATTAGACCACACAAAGTACAGATAATGAGAGACCTACATCAGACTCTTAATGATCTTCAATAATTGCTAGGAGTGATACCTTAGCAACAGACTAATATTGGAATAGAAGGACATGCTCTAAAAAATTGAAAAAGGAACAAGAACTTAAATAATTCAAGAATATCATCACCGGAAAGTGAAAAAGAATTAGAATGGGAAGAAAAAAGAATACTAGAGGCACATGTGGACCATATGGATCTAAATCTCAAACTGCATTCTGGTTATACTACCATCTAGGGAACACCCTTCAGGGATTTTGATTTAGGGGGAAGATATCATATTAGAATTGATATTTCTACCTCATAAATGGAATAAAAATTAAAAACATATAGAAAAGATTTCTGATTTGAATTTAAAAGGCAAATTAAGACTTCATCAACTTGTAGTACCTTTAACTAATAAAGAATTCTCTCCTTATGGAAAGATAATGAATATTGGCACACAGCTTGCAGTAATGTTTGAGGAATAATAAGCACAATTATTCCAAAAGTGAGAGAATGTAATTCATAATGAAAACCATTTGGATTCTTCCTCTCTTTGTAAGGAAAACACCAATATCAAGATTCCCTATATTCTACACTGATGCGAACAAATCAGGTAAGGCAGGATAAAAATCAGAAAATATAAGTAAAGGGTTCAAATCCCTTATAATTATGTACAAAAGACAGAATTTTATGCCATTCTCATGGTACTTATTGATTTTACAGAACCTATCAATATGGTTAATGATTCTCAATATGTTGAGAGAATCATTTTACACATTGAAATGCTGAATTTATTCCTGATCATAAAGAATTAACTTCATTAATTTTATAATTATAAGAAATGACCGGGAATAGGATTCATCATACACACACACACACACACACACACACACACACACACACACACATTTATACATATGAGTGTGTGTGTATACCAGGTTTTCTAGCCTAAGGCAATGATGAAATTGATTGTTTATTCATAGGACATGTGCTGGAGGCCTCAGAATTTCATTAAAAAAAAAAAACAAAAATACTGTGTGCATAGCAAAGGATTTTTCCATCATTTCGCAACAAGCTAAGGAAAGAGAGTAAAAAACATGTCCTACTTGTTCCTTCTATTACCAAACTCCTTTCCAGCAGGTAGTAACCCTAAAAGTATACATAGAAATGAATTTGAGCATATGGATGTGTATCTTTTTGCAGAATTTGCAGAATTAAAACACGTGCAGCATACCATAGACATATTTTCAGGATTTCAATGGGCAAGTGCTCTGATCTATGAAGGACTCATTCTGTTATTGCACACCTATTAGAGGCAATGGCTATTATAAGTATACCTGAACAAATAAAACTCACAGGGCTCTGGCATATGTCTTCAGTAAATTGAAACAGTTTTTAAAAATATTATAACATAATGCATGTAACTATACATGACCTATAGTCTAATTAAAAGATCTAATTTTCTTACAGAAGCTTCTAAGTTTGTGGAAGTGCCACTTATTAATTGTTGATCTCAGTGTCTGTGCTACTGGAGTTATGTTCACGAAGCCGTGTCCTATAGCAGTTTCTTCTAAGAGGTTAAGTGTGGCTGGATTTATGTTGAGGTCTTTGATCCATTTGGACTTGAGTTTTGTGCATGGCAATAGACATGGGTCTATCTGCAGTCTTCTACACACCATCATTCAATTGTGCCAGCACACAATTTTTTGAAGATGCTTTCTTCCCACCATTGTATTATTTTAGCTATTTTGTCAAAAACAGTGAATAGGTGTGTGGATTAATATAGGAATTTTTGATTTGATTCCATTGGTCTGTCTATTTTTGTGCCAATACCAGGCTGTTTTCAGAACTATAGCTCTGAGTAGAGCTTAAAGTCAGGAATGGTGATGCCTACTGAAGTTCTTTTATTGTACAGGGTTGTTTTGGCTATCCTGGGTCTTTTGTTTTTCCATACAAAGTTGACTATTATCCTTTCAATGTCAGTGAAGAATTGTGCTGGGGAAAGAGGTTAAGAGGGAGGGAGGGAAGAAGGGAGGAAGGGAAGGTTGGAGGGAGGAAGGGAGAGGAAACTGGGATCCACATTTAAATTTTTAAATTATATTATTAATTTAAAAAACGGAAGATAAAAATATCTAATTTCACTTTAAAGGAAATGTTCTTTAAACCAGCAGGAGGGACCAAGAACACCCAAAACAGATTATATAATGCTTTGCTAACCTTAATCTTTCTTAGTGCTAATGAGAAAGGAAAAACAGTTGCAGAAAGTCATTGGACAATAGGAAAAAAAAACAAAAACAAAAAAAAAACAATAGAACCAATAAAACTTCTGAGTTAAAAACCAGGATAAGTGTTACATTGGGGTAGGGGTTTCACCTTTGTGTCTACGGGAGAAGATAACCTTTGGATACCATCAACGTTGATCACTATATGATTTTAAATAGAGAAACCTCTTAAGGAGAAATGATAAGTCATCCACCAAGTTGTATCCAATTAATTGTACAGTGACCTCACAAAGGTATTAGAAGTGTTTTATTTTTGTCTTTACAGGAAAACAGAAAACACTCATGTTAAAGAATCTAAAAGACATTGGAAGTGTAGATACCTAAGGAAGAAAACAGATCTATGCAGAAAGAACCATCAAACAAAGAAGAAACTGACTCATGGTACTAATATCTATTCTTAGTAAAATATTTTTTTAAAACTCTGTATCTCTGGGTTTCCCAGTACTCTGGTAAACCCATTTCATGTAAAACCAATGCTGTCTTTGGAGTTGATTTTTTTTCTTATTTTACATATCGATCCCAATACTTGACATTTGTTATCTTTGTATTTAATTTTGTATCAGGTTTAAAGTCTTCTTTTTTAGACTAACAGGGGAACTGTATTGGTCTTGCAATGAACTTGTAATGGTAGCTATACCTCCTTGGGCGTGGTAACAGGCAGACAGAGCAGAAAGAGGGAAACTTGAGGTGTGGCTTTCCTTGGCACATTTTTACTAGTGGGTCAGTCGATCCAGTAGAAAGGGAAAATAAATGCTCCCGTGGTTCTTTGTATTTTTCCATATAATTATTCTGTGTAATTTATCATTTGTTTTGGGTCTCATGAAATAATTACATCCTCATCTTCAATATATCTCTTCTATCCCAGAGCTGCAATGTTCTAATTTTATTTTTAAGCTAAAACTAGAAAGCAGTATGTCTCATTGATACAACTGTATTCTTTTCTTTCAAGTGGTATCGTTACCAAGAGAGTCCAAAATTATTTTTAGATCAATTCATAAGTTTCAAGCCAGATTGCCTTTGGGATTATATTGAAATATGTCTATCTTAATGATACTATGTCTTCTGATCCATAAAAAAAAATTTATGATTTCATAGTGTGAACTTTTACTCCCAAAAATCTTGTTCTCTTGATGCTTTTCAAGAAATATGTGTCAATTTTAAAAATTTATTAGAAATATTAAGGAATATACTCACCTTTAAAATATGTTGAGTACAGTGATGCAAGAACTTTAATGATGGGAAATGTCATTCTGTAAATATGTTTCTCATAATGGTTAATGAGTAAAACACTGTTGACCAATAGGAAAGCAAGTTAGGCAGAACTAGGAGAAAAGGATGTTTCTGGAAGAGGTAGGAGGAGATTCAACATGTAGGTAAGAGACCAGAGTGTTGGGCCCTCTCTCTGGAAAGCCAAGACCATGTGGTGACATTTAGATTAATAAGAAACGGGTTAATATTTAAGACAGAGCTAGCCTATAAGAAATGTTAGTAATGGGCTAACAACTTCATATCTAACACAGCATCTCTGTTTTATCTGGGCTGGCATACATGAGGGACCAGGCTGGTGAAAAAACCAGCTTGTAACACTTTAATCTTAGCACTTAGGAATCAGAGGCAGGCGGATCTCTGTGTGTACAAGGTAAATATTGTGTACATAGTGAACTCCTGGACAGGGCTACATAGAAGGAATCTGTCTCAAAATAATAAATAATTATAATTAATAATATTATAATGAGAAGAAAGATGAAGATAATCAAGGCAAGCATTAATAATATATTTCTTAATACTGAAGAGTGCTATACTTGCTATTTATTTCTAATACACTATGTGTTGAATATTTATGATCTTCTATGTATAAGATCAAATCATTTAAAATATTTTTGTTGCTAATTCATTTATTATTTCATGATTACTTGTAATCTACCTATAAGAAATGTTAATATTTAATAACAAAACAAAAGTGGACATTGTTCTCCCAATCCTGATCATAAAGACAGCTTTTCCTATTAAATATGCATACACATGCACACTTTTTATGGATGCCTTTAAATGAATCAAAGGTGTTTATATTGAATGTATTGAACATTTACAGGATAATAGTACATTATTTTTCAGCTGTACTGAGGCAGTATGGAAGATATGAAATCATGAAAACAAGCCACAAAAAGTAACTTCATGCTTAAAGAGTCAAGTTTAAGTCATTTGCAATCTAGTGAACAATTCTAACCCAATTAACTTTTTATAAAGGCTGCTCACATTTATTTAATAATACTTATATTTTCAAATATGTCATAGAAAAAACAAATGGTCTTGCTCTTTCTCCAAGTAATCACCTGAGATTCTCAAATAAAACCTAACTTTTTTAAAATAAAGGTATCATGGCTTCCTGAAAATTTAAGGTAGAATTATCCTTACCAATTGAAATCCTGAGAGATGGCCTTCAGGAACCACCCAGTAATAATCATTTTAAGCTTCATAGGAACTCTTTCAAAATAGTTGCATTAAATTGTACTTAATCATACACAAAGCTTAAGACTTCCCTTTGAGAAGCTTCTACCTACATTTGAGTATACCTAGATATCTTTGTCTGTATCTAACGGAAGTTATGCCCGTGCCCTTTATGTCTCTTACTTCCCTCTGAATGTCAACGTTCATGCTTAAGCTTCTATAAAAATATATCTATGATAGCCCAACTTTTCATAAAATAACATCCTTGAAATTCTTATTAGCCTAAAAACCACAATCCCAGTTTAAATTGAGCCATTACCAAAATGTCTAGGGGAATTAATCAGCCTGTGGTGGTAATATTGTGGGTTGGTGACTCCTGCCTGTGTAGACCCAAATGCTGACATGTATACAATAAAATTTTCATGGTGTTTCTGGCTTTATTGTCTTAAATTGACTATTATTATTATTATTATTATTATTATTATTATTATTATTATTTTACATGTCAATCCCAGTTCCCTCTCCCTCTCTCCCTCCCTCCATTCCCCTTACACTCTCTCTCCCATCACATGCACCCTGACAACCCTCCCATCCCCCCAACCCAATTCCACTTGTAAGGCAATGCCATCCAGGTAGGGTCATGTAAATCTGTTAAGTCAATTGAAGTAGGGAGTAGGACATTTCTTATTCCTCTAGGTTAAGGGAGTATCCCTCCATGGGGGATGTCTTTGCAAGGTCCTTTAGTGCACCAAGAATACATCCCAGTTCCACTGTCAGAGGTCCC
This sequence comes from Cricetiscus sungorus, assembly GCA_030556225.1. Classification (NCBI taxonomy): domain Eukaryota; kingdom Metazoa; phylum Chordata; class Mammalia; order Rodentia; family Cricetidae; genus Cricetiscus; species Cricetiscus sungorus. The sequence continues at coordinate 35,938,060 of JANBXA010000372.1, read as the reverse complement.
TTAGACTGCTCAGTCCTTCTAGCTGAGAACAATATTCAGGGGTTCTGAGTCAATCCCATGCTGGATTCCCAGCTATAAGTCTGGAGGCCTGTTAGCTCCTCTTTGTTGAAGTCAGCTGTCTCTATGTTTTTCTGCAACCTGGTCTTGTCCTCTCCCTCTGCATCTGGATTCTAGTTCTGCTCAGTGTTTGGTTATGGGTGTTTGCTTCTGTTTCCAACTGGTACTAGATTAGGGCTCCATGATGGTGTATAAGTTAATTTTTGATCTCACTATCCAGGAAGACATTTATGGTAGCCTTTTCATGGTTGCTCAAATTGTTAGTTGACAGCAGTCTTGTAGGTCTCTAGACCTTTCTTTAGGTTCAGTTTTCTCTTCAAACCAATAATAGTTCAATATTCCTAGTCACATGTGCTTTCCTCTCCTCCCCTTCTCTTTCTCCTACTTCTTTAAATTGATCTTTTACCTTCCTTGTGTACTGTATGTTATATCATCCAGTGTTCAGTTTGGTAATATTTCTGTGGGTATTTTTCAAATTCTTGTCTGCATGTCACTGAAATACCATCCCAACCTTCTCTTGATTCACTGTAGTGAATTCACTGTAGTAATCTGAGCTACATTAAATGAATTCAGATGAAACACAGCACTTAATTCATAAGAAACTAACAGTAGATATCACCAAGTAACATGAGCCACACTGAAGCATGAAGGTCAGGAAGGACCAAGGTGGCATTTAAAGGAAAACACTCACTGAGTGAACAAAGGTATCATTATGGTGTCTACTATTTTCTAGTGTCTCTGAACAGAAAGTTTTTAATGGTGAATTTTTCTGTGGTGGTGATTGGCAGGTCTCTTCTTAAGGGAAGAGAAAATGATGATTCCTTGTTCTTTAGAACAAAGTCTTCCACTAGATAATTCATAATAATTCAGGTAGACACATTTTCAGCAAGGGCTAGAGATACAGTGCAGATGCAATTCTACTGGTTAAAGATCATCTTTAAGAGCAGACTGGTAACTGAAAAAAGAAAATAGTCAGGAAAGGTAATGACTATTTCTGTGTAGGAAATAGCCTTTCCATTTTGGGCCTCAGTAGAGGTCTTGTGTCTTTACTCTCTCCTTTATATATGACATTTAAATCTCTGGGGGAGGGGAGACAATTGTGATGTTTTTTCTCTCCTTCAAATTAGTATATTAATAGGGATATTGGAGGGAGAATTTGAAGCCTATTGTGAGATAGGGTCCTCTCTGATGTCCTTAAAACATGCTAATTTCTTTGTGTGTGATTCAAATATAAATAAGGAAGTATAAGCAGTGTGTGTGTGTGTGTGTGTGTGTGTGTGTGTGTGTGTGTGTGCATAGGTCATAGAACTACCTCCAGTGCCAATCCTCTGTTACTGGCCAGAGACTATGAAAGTAGGCTAGGGTACTGTGTATTTCTGCCTTCTATGAACTGCTAATACAACATAGGCACACCTTATCTCATGGGTTCTGAGAATTAAACTTAAGTACTTTTCCTTGCAAGGCAAGCATTTTTAATGGTAGAGCAACGTGTCCAGTTAAAACTTGCAAGCCACAATATTGCAATCATCTTCTTAGTAACGATTTTCTACTTCTTATTGAGTGTAAGCATGTTAGGCTTTTGTATGAATTGCTTTATTTCCTCAAATCATGAATTTTGTTGACATGTAGTTTTATTAATTTCCTGAGGATATCATAACAGATGGTTACAAACTTGAAGTCCTGAAATAACAGGCATTTATTCTCTCACAGTTCTTTAGGGCAGATATCTAAAATCAATATATCAGCAGGGAAACAATCACCCTTGAGTCTGTCAGGATGATTTGTGTTTTACTTTTAATTTCTATTGGCTCCTGGCACTTCATGACTTATGGCAGGCTAAGTCATTTTTTGCAGTCCTCTTCTCACATCCATCTCTTTTCTATGTCTTCAATGTTGTTATTTTAAAAATTAAGGTTATTTTCTCTTGTTTTAAAGTACTTAATTACATCTACAAATGTGTTTTCTTTCAAATATGACTTTCATTGGTTACCATTCATTGTATGTGGCCATGGTTCTATTAATAACGCCAGTGGCAGTATTTCCTTTCCATTTTCAGAATTGTGTGTCTTATCTCATTTTTATTAAGTGAGAAAATAGTCAATTTTTCTCTATGGTTTCAGGAAACACATTTTTGGTTTGTTAATTTTCTTTATTATAGTTATTATTTTATTGTATGACTCTCTTAAGGTATTTGACTTATTCTCCTAAAATATTATATGTCATTTATGGTTTTCACTGTCTCTAGACATATATATATATATATATATATATATATATGTTGAGTTTTTTTCTAATATCATTTGCATACATACAGACTTTATATATATTTGTGTCTTGTGGAGTCTGTCTTTAGATGCATATGTGCTTGCAATGATTTCAAATTCCTTAGGAATTGGTACATTTTTCCTTGGGAAAGCTATTCTTTTAACTCTTAGTTATATGTCTAATATTAAAGTATACCTTGAATTTTCATACAGCCACTCTAATTCTCTTTTAGAATGATACAATTTTCTACCTTGTCCTCATCCTCTTTAATTCTTTAAAGAAAGTAAAAGTTACTTTCTTTGACAGCGTAGAATTAGATTCTGTTTTTATATAGTATAGAGGTTCCTACCTTTTGATAGAACTATTTTTTTTCTTACTTTTGATAGAATTTCATTGAATTTATGTATGTCATTTAATTTTTATTTTGTGTATTACTTGTTCCTTTTTCCTTTACTATCTTTAGCCATATTTCTTAATATAATGTTTAATTTTTTACATTTTATGTGCATCTTTACTTTTACTATTGGTATTCTATGACTTACAAATATATTTTAATTTAACACTCTCTGATTTAGATACCTAGTAACTAGAAAGTAGACATTTAATAGCTGTATATTCTTATTCTTGCTCCTGCATGTGGTGCTATATAATACATATTAAATTTGCATGATATAAAACTAATGATTCAGTTTTAGTTTTCTTGTTTTGTATTTCTTAATATTAGGAGACCAAATAAATGGTGTGTGCGGCAGTTTGTTTAATGTGTAAACTCCTGGAGTGAATTTGTAAGCCAAATTTGGTTACACAATCATTAAACAATATAATCTTATTGTACTATCACATTATATAATTTATTATTCAACAAAATACATCAAGCAGCTCATAAAATAATTAATTCCACAATTTCATATATTTCTAAGTGTGAAGAAGTGAGAGTATATATTTCAAAAATATTTTCCACAAAATTTTTATTTTCCACTTTTGTTTCTCTGCATTTGTTCCTATGAATTAGCTTAATTTGTTGCCATTATTTTATTGTAAAACAACAACCTTTGTATTGCTATTATATAACATTAAATTTCTAACAAGGTATAAGCTCAGCAATATAATTCCATATATATCATCTTATGCAACTACTTTTTATCAGGAGATAAAGGAAATAAAATAAGAATTCATAGTGCCGCAATTTTTGAGCAATAGTGTATGGAAACCTTCTGCTCTTCTGAGAGCTTGTTTTTAGTTTCTATAGTTTTTCTTTCTCAAATAGTTCTGTTAAAAATACATTTCTGTTGTTTTCTATTTACCTGTAATATCTTCCTTTTCTCTCTGCTTTCAATACCGCAACCTGCTACCTTCACTGTGCCCTCATTCTGATGTGAAGTTAGCTGCTGCTCTTACTTTGTACATAATGGATCTTTTTTTCTTACCACACAAAAGACTTCCATCTCATTTGGAGCATTTCTATTTTTATTATAACATAATACCTTGTCTTTATCCTATTAGAAATTGTATGTGTTTCTTACACATCAACATTAATATTTGTCACCAAATATCATGTTTTCCAGTGCCTGATCCATTTTCTTTATATGATGTTTCCTAGGGTTATTTGTTCTGTTTGATCTATTTTTCTCAATGGTTTTTTAAATTTTCTCTGTGGTAATTTTTTCAATATGGAAGTTTGCTCATTCTACTAGATTTATTGTTAATAGCTTCTAACAAAAAAGTTTAAGATTAAATATTGAGTTCCAGATATTTAGCTTTATTAAAAAGATTCTCTTAATTGATTTTTTTTTGTCAGTAAAATGTAACCATTCCTTCATTTAACACTATAGGCATGACCTTACCTAAAGACTTGGATACATTATGTGGTTTTACAGCATGGGTTTCTTAAATTCCATGCTTGTGATCTAATGGCAAGCTTTCTTTTATTGACATGCTACGTCATTATACTGATGAAAACTGGGCATTTTTTATCATTTATAATAGCAATTTTCAACACTGACTCCTTCCTAAAAGGCTAGTTTTAATGATTGGCTTAATACTAGGGTGATTTATTAAGTTATCTTAATGATGTTTATTTTCCTTTTAGTAGTTCCTTACACTTATTTATAGTTGATTATTTTTACAAGAAGTTGACCAAAGAATTCTAAATATAATTCCAGATGGTCTTTATAAGTTGGCTCTTAATATACTTAAAAATGTCCTTTGAAGTGTGAAAACTCATAAGGCACATAGACCTTGTTTCAATTAAAATAGGCAATGGTGGTCTACATAAAAGAATGACAAGGGTGTTGTAATACAATGGAGTGAGGGAATAAAGTATTCATAACTTATTTGTTTTTAAAATGGAGTATTTAATACAAAGCTTAGGAAGCTTTTCTGAAGGATCCATATAACTAAACTGATGGAGCACGTTCTTAGCCTAGACAAACACTGCTTTGATCTACAATACCACAAAAGAAGTAAAGTCTAGATTCTACCCCTAGGAGGTGTTTGTGAACATATAACAAAGTTCTTCTTTAGAATTATATTTTTAGAAACATTTATCTTAGAATATGATACTCTAGATCTTAAAACCTACCATGTTTGCCTAGTTATATTTATGTTCTCTGTTAGTCAAGTATTGCTCTTGAACACAGTAATCATTTAATTAATCATTGTGAGAATTAAATGAACACTGGAGTACACACACACAAACAAATGAAAAACAAATCAAAACAAACAAACAAACAAAAAGGAAGGGACCAAAAAAGAAAGAGTATAGCAGTGATCCAGGAATTTATGTATTGGGTAAACAGAAAATTTTATACCATATAGATCCCCATAGAAATGATTTACTTAGAGACATAAACAAATAAGCAGTCTAGGTTCCATGTCTAGTGATACAGGTCTGTAATTGCTCTTCACAGGGCTGAAGCATGAAAATCAGAAGTTTAAGTTTTGCCTGACTTACAGAGCAAGTTCAGTATCAGCTTGAGTACCTTAATAAGACCCACTATCAAAATAAATATGACCTGAATATGATTCAGATTTTGGAACTCTGTTAATCTGTGACTGTACTATATATTTTTTTTCTTCTAAGATTCATGAATGTTATATTTTCAGGAAGCTGACTAGGTTTGCAGCATCAAGCATGTTAGTAGCTGTGTTTCATAGGTGTGTCAGCTGCAATAGGAATATTAGTTTCCCTGCTTTGTAACTTGCATTGTATTTTGTGTAATCCTGGAAATCAGAATGCAGGAAAGAGTTTTCATGTGAGATTCTGTTCAAAATTTCCAAGTCCAGTGTCCAAAATGTGTGGTGGCTTTAGCTCTAAGAGCCTACCCTCAAGGTGTGAGAGGTAACCCAGGGCTATATCAATAATCTATATTCTTTGGTGGTGTTGTGTGAACTATTGTGATTTATAATAAATAAATACAAATGTATAAAAAATGTGATGGGAAGATAGCTAACTAGTAAAGCCCCATCATAACATAACAGACACTGAGTTCAATGACCAAAATGTCAGAAAAAATTTTGAGAACTTAAGACAAAAGTTTCTCTTCAAGCAAAAATATTGTATTAACACGATTTTCACATTGTATAAAACTTTTCACGGGCAATAAAATAAAGCCACGAAGTTAAACTTTGCAATCACCACCTGCTGACTTTTCAGTATTAACTTTGATGAGAATTGGAAAGCAAGTTAAAAAAAAATGAACACCAGATGGGCAGAAATGTATATGAAAATGATATGGGGGGTGAGCAGCTCTGAACGATGATATAATAATGGAAAGTTAATCATGGCTGAACCAGCCTCGGACAGACTATTTAAAAGACAGCTTGATCTTGATACTGGCTCTTTATCTCCATGAAGAGTGCCCTTTAGAAACCCAGTGAGGCTTAAGTTATCCTCTGAAGATGAGACAACATTTTCTTCTTTATTACTTACTCTACCTTTACACTTCACTACCCTCAAAGGTGTAATATCCCGAGCCAGAACTTGCATAGTGATGTTTCCATACCCAGGGGGCTTCCATGGGCAGATGTGGAAGGGTTGCTGAAGGGTTGTTCACTATATACATACATTCATACATACATACATACATACATACATACATACATACATACTATACACTCACATATACATACATACATACATACATACATACATACATACATACATTGTATAGGAGAAGCTAAAAGAACTTCTCAAAATTGTTGAGATGCTACTTCTTTTACTCTGCCTACCCCCGTGTATAAATATCTTTAAAGAAAAACAGGTTCACAAGTATGGCTTAAGAGGGAAGACACATTCAATTTCAAATGAACTTATGATCCCCATACATTCACATTCGGGAATCTGAAACTCCAAATTGCTGATATAAAATATGAGAGCTGTTGTGGTTTGAATCCAAAATGCACTACACATCCTCAGGATGGAATGGTTGTTCACCTGCTGGTGGAATTATTTCGACCATCATGGAGCTATTAGGACATGGGGTCTGACTGCCCAAAGTAGATCACTAGCAACTTGTCTGCTACAGTATAAACATTCTCTGACTCAACCATCCACTGTCAGGAAGAGCTGCTCTGCCATGAGTGTGCTGCCTTGAGAGGCCTCAATCCCCTAGAACCCTGCATCACAGCAAAGTGTAGATCTATGAACTTTTAAGAGAAAACACAAAACTTAGGGGTATGGCTGGATGGCAGCAGCCTTGCCTACTTGTCTGAGGCCATGAATTTAATAGAATACACTTTACAGAAAAAGAAACAAAAGTTGCAAAGAAGAGCTTCAAAAAAGGCAAGTTCACAATAGGAAAAGTCAAGATAGCCCCATGTAACTAGAAAGAACTTCTGACCAACCAAATGACAGCTCCTTTGTCTAGGAATCAGCTTCCAGGATTATAAAACAAACAAACAAAAACTTCAAAAGAAACATTTCTTTCTTTTTATTTTTCCAGCACCCCATCCCTACCAATTTTCTTGTGAGTGCAACCATCACTGGGTAACAGAAAAAATATGTAAGATTATGCTGCAGAGCATGTAGAGCACAGACACAGCATGTCATTCAAAGGGATAATTTACTTTGGATAAATTAGTATCTGCTGTATCCAGATGAATTTCCTAACTTAAAAAAATGCTGAGCTAGAAGATTAGAATATATTAATTAAGCTACTGTATAATTAAGACAAAATTATAGTCCTTTGGGACAAAGGCCATTTATTAGTCTTCTAAGGATGACACAAAGCACTGAGAAAAATAAGAATGGCAAGTAACTCAGTCATTAATAGTTTATTAATTTAATTAATGATACATTGATATTATGGCAGATCCTGTAAATTCTAGGGAGGGGGAGCAGTTACAAATAATTGGGTAATCTTCAGAGGACAGGCATATATTTATGTGATGCATTATGTATGGATACATATAAGTTAAAAGAAATGTGGAAAAAAGAATTATGTATATTAAAAATTTTTTTGCAAAGCCCAATTGGTTAATTTATATTGTGGTTATATTAATTACATCATGGGACATTTATATCATTGGTAGTTTAGACTCACTACTGTATCTCACAACCACACTCTAGTCGTGTATTAAAATAACCATTCCACATGCCTCATTAGCACAGTAGGTAGCACTCAACTCAGTCTCATAAAATAAACATTCAATGGAGGAGTTAGGGCTCATAGTAGTTATTTGGACTGGAGTTAGTCTGGACTGAGAGTTTTTTGTCATTTTTGTTCTCCACTGTAAAAAAGAGCTTGGTGTTCTCTGCCATGATTAAATGAAATTTATCTGGTCCCTAAATCCTCAAGTTCTTTCCAAGAACACTATTATGACGACTAATACATTGCACTTGAATTTGAAAGACCTCAGGTTGGGCCTCACATTGCTGCCAACAACCAGTCTTTCTACATACTAAAGTTCAGGGTCCTCGTTTCTGATGTATATGTGCACGTTTTTACTACCTTTCCTTTGGGAGCCAGTCTTCTACTATAAAATGAAGAAAAATTATATGTCATATGTTCTGCTTTTTACCTAGTGATCCTGAAATCTGGGTGATGATCTATTGCAGAATCAGAGCTGTCTGGAATGATGTGTTGCTTTTTTCTTAATGGAATAGAGATCTTTTGAACACGTCTATTGAAGATAATTCTATAGAGTAGAACAAATTTCACATTATTGCCATAAAGTGTCACTTTCCACTGCACTATTTAGAATATATACAGGTGTATAAAACTTAATTAGGTAGTTAGTACATCATAGGAGGAGAAAACATAAAAATGTGTGCTACATAGTGATTTTCCTACATTATAAAGAGGCATTCATATGAAAGGAAAAAAAAAGAAAATGTTTACATTTCTCTGAGAAAGGTTGTTTTAAGACTAGTTCTCCTCATTCAAAAAATTGACCTACCCTCCCCTCTCCTACTAACAAATTCCAAATATTATTGAATCATGTTGCATTCACATGTTATTTATCAATTCAAAGGCTAATCTATGTGTCTCCTTTGAGAAAAATATATTTGTATATTTATTTACATCCTAAAGCATATAGGATGCTGCTGTTTTAACCTGCTTAGATAACAACAGACTCTATGAAGAGAATGTCAGTTTAGTAATGACAGATTTTATAAATTATTAGTTTTTCTCTAAAGTGATGTCATTCACAATCCTGCAGATCTGTATCCTTAGCAGCTCACGTTTTTTATCAAATTTATTTTCTGGGTAATCTTATTGTTCACTGGATCAATTTCACATCCTTCTCATATTCTTGTTTCCATTGTGGATATATGTAACCATTAACTTCTGAGGATCTTCTCTCTGTGGTACCTAATTCCCTCATCCATAATCTTTCTCCTTGGTCAAGGTTTTTTTGCATGTTGGCATTGCGGTTGCAGGTTGAAAGATTTATAAATAATCCTAATAATCCTCATCTCTGTTTCTCAAGAAGCCCATCCTCTGTACTTCTCATAATGCCAGCTCTTAGGGAGCTCATTTACAATAGAGTGTACAGATGATGCATTTTTAAGCACGTTCTTTCATGTAGTTGGGCCACCTTCTACCCCAGAGCTCCATCTTGAATTTTCCATGTGGAATAGTAAATATCTCATTACTCACCCATATTATTTGGTGTTGGTTCTATGTCAAATTTTAAGTTTGTGTTTCTAAAATTCAATCAAATGCCCTCCTAACTTTGTTTGAATGATGAGCCTGAATGGCAGGTTCTGTGTCTTAGAAACCAGTATTTGTACTTTACTTTCTACCAGAGACTACTTTTCCCTGCATAGTGCTGTATACATTTGTTTAAAAACAATTTAATTTTTTTCTTCCTATTGCTAGGGACTTACTTGTATATGTGCTAATTCATTTTGTCTTATGTTGCTTAAACTCTACTATTGTGATTCCCAGTATAACTTAACTAGTGGATGATTATCTATTAAGTAGGCACTACAAACTTATTCATTCATTCCATCTTTAGAATAACTTAACTTACCCAATCCTACTTACAATCACATTGTCAATTTTTAATTCTCAGCGATTTAATTGGAGAATAGAAATAACTTAAAAAATAGATTTTTCTATTTTGGTAGGACTGAAAGTTGAATATGTCATTTTGTGATTTAAACATGTGATGAAATGATAATAGGTGATAGCTATCTATTATTTGATTACTGCAGGAAAAACTACAAATTATTAAATCTTATCTTTAGTTTCTGAAACTATTTATTAGTGTACTCATTTATTTAAGAGTATACAAGAATTACATGCCCTCACACAAAATATGTATTTGGAAAGTGAATGTATTTCTAAATTTCTTAGATATTTTGCTTTGAGGGCTGGGAAGTGAAATAAAGAAATTTGCTTAAGCTAAAACTTTGTAAGTCTGAAATATCTTTGTGGCTCTAAAAGGTACAAGACAAATTCTGACTTTTAATTATTTACTTGAATTATATTTTGATTTTTCACAGATACATATAAGACCATATAACTTTTAAATATTTCTAATGAGATATAAATAGAATGCATAATAATTTAAAATATTAGTACAATTTTCTTCATAGATATCATTAAATTAGAGAAAATTGAATCCTCAAAGATCAGGTCAGGTTTTCACATTATATTGTATATAATTTCATATTTAAAATACATGTGGCTTTATCTTGTATTTACATAATTAAAATGATATTTGATTTATTTTTCTTTGTTTTGCTTGCATAGAAAACACATATACAGCATATTGTGCTGATTCAGCATTTGCAATACATTTTTTGAATGAAAAAAATAGCTATATTGTAAAAACATTATTTACCTAAATCCATAGTAACAAACTTTTATATAATCGAGAAATGGCATGTGAAATTACAATTTTCCACAAATGTCATTCTGTATATATATTTCTCTAATTGGTTAATGAATAAAGCTCTGTTGGCCAATAGGAAAGCAAGATATGCAGGACTAGCAGAGGAGGATTCTGGTAGATGTAGTAGAGAGAAGTCAAAATGTAGGACCAAGAGAAGTAAGAGGTCCTGACTCTCTTTCCAGTAAGATAAGACCATGTGAAAATACATTGTTAGCAACGAATTAATATTTAAGACAGAGCTAGCCAATAAAAACCCCTAGCTATTGGCCAACTGCTTTATAACTAATAAATGCTGTGTTATTTTTGGACAGACGTGGCTCTGGGACCAGGCTGGCAGGAATTGGGAGGTAATAAGGATGGTAACAGGGGCAGGGCATTTCTATCCATCAAGTTAATTGAGATGAGATGGTTTACCCATGATGTGTTACACCTATCTGTAAGCAGGCTGTTGGTAAACTACTGTTAACAATGTGGTTAGAATTTTATTGTAATGTTATATTAGATGAATCTTTGTATTCTAAATATGATTGGCTATAATTTAAATAAATATTTATTTATTTTAGTATGTTTTGCCTTCATGAACTCTTGAGTATAAGGTAGTGCAATGACAGAGACCAGAAGATGGGGTCAGAATTTTCAGTATAGGCAATATCAACTGATATGAGCCACTATATAGATGTGGGAACTAAACATGGAACCTCTATAAGAACAGTCAATGCTCCTGGTTTCTGAGACATCTCCCCTGCCCCATATAATAAATTTTCAAACTGAACGAAATTACTCTAAAATAAAATCATTAATATTGTTGAGAGTTTGAAAACAGGAAGTTTGCTGCATCTATGTGTATTTGTAGCAATATATGAAATTACATCACTTTTTAAATAATTTCCCTTTACTTAAATTGTAGTTACTTTTAAATAAATATTTGATAAATTAATTATTTTACACATTAATGCTTGCATTCAAGGTCAAAAATATTGTGTTATAATGATTTTATTTAATAAGTTATGATAAAGCCTCTGTGATGAAAATATTGGTGATGTTACATATGGTTGACTGCTTTTCTGACATTGGGAATTCTCAATACCACAACAAAAGCAAAAAAAAAAAAATCAAACACAAAATTATAGTGCAGCATGGTGACTTATATCTGCATCCCAGCCCTGAATATTCAAGCCAATCTGGGCTTCATAATGAATCCTTGTATCAAAAATAAATAGATTATAAACTATTAAAATTATGAAAGTTGGAAAAGAACATTATTCTGTTTAAAAGGAAGTAATGAAATTTTTTTTTGTGACCTTAAAGCAAATAGAAAAGTTGGAAATTATATGAAATATGCTCTTCTATCCTCTGCAAGTTAGGGAATTTGATGTAAATTATTATCTGCAGCTGCTTATTTTTCATCTTATATATAACACTTAGTTGTTTCTTTCTTCTTAAATTGGCTTCCCTAGTGCAAAAAAAATGCTTACTAACAATTAAATCCATCATTTACTCAGTTACATCAACAAACATAATTAATAATAAGACTGGAAGTTTATCTATCTAGTGAAGCATATCTAAACATAATACAGTGAGGGACACAAAAATAACAATTGCAAGAATTTTAACAAATAATAAAGTGGTGTTAAATGAATAAAACATGTAGAAAATTGTACACATTGGTATTCAGTAAAAATAAAATAAAAAGAGACTAAATTTTAAAAATATTTTAGGAAGTTAATATTTGGGCTATTTAAAACCAGAGTTAATCCAAGTTTTTATTATTGAATTAATTTATAGGTGAAAATAAGAAATATAAATGAAAAATGGTAACTATTACAAGAAACTTACTTCCAATTATCCCAATTCACTTATGTAATTTACAGAAATAATAAAATTTAATTTAAATACCTAAAATTTATTTATTTTGCATGTGAAACACCTTTAGAGACAGACATACAATATAAACCTTTTTGGAGTATATTTTGTAAGCTTTTATTGTGGTGACATATCATTGTGACATATAAAGGCAAAATATCAAATGAGCAACAGATAAATTGCTGCCATCTCCAAATATCCCATTTATTGTAGGAACCCAGACACTGATTTTTCTCGTGTCATAATTTAAAATGAATTAGCATACATTTGATGTTTCTGATTAGAAGGGCAGTTTGGAGTTTGATCTTAATCATGGATCAGAAGCAGGTATATTTTCATACATAAAAATTATGTACTCTTGGACAAGTAAGTGCCTGTTGCCAATGGGTTTTTTCTGTCTTCATCAAATATACCTTGCATTTAAATTCTGTACAGTTAGCATTTATATTTCAACTCTGTATAGTTAAACAAAAAATAAATAAATATTTCTTTTCCACCTAATGAAAGTAGGGCTATATTACCAATATAATCTATTAATTAATATTTAAAATTATTTAGTGATGAAAAATTAGAAGAACAAAAAATTAAGCTGGAAAACTCTGTCAGATATGGGGCTGGTGAAGATCTCTACACACTATGCAGACTGCCATTGGCTTGTTGACTGTTTCCTTTGCTTTACAGAAGCTTCTCAGTTTCAGGAGTCCCCATTTGTTAATTGTTAAACTGAGTGTCTGTGCTACCGGTGCTATGTTCAGGAAGCAGTCTCCCATATTTGATTATAGAGATATGGAAGTATATGCATCAAAAAATTTATTTTTAATTCTTGTCTACATTTCAACAAAAGTTACATTTAATTCTCTCAATTAACTAACTCATCCAAACTAGGTGGCATGCTATGAAAGGCCTTTACAGAAAGGAGACAAAAACTATCATCAGGAAATACTTCTCAGGACACACAAAAAAAAATATTGACAGTACAAAAAAGTATAATTTAGATATTTGATGTAATTATAGTTGTTAATTGTTTGTTTTTACTTTTAGAAAACTTGGCAGCATTGAAAGACCCTCACACTAACCTCCTTTCATTTCTGCCTTAGATTTAATATGTTCGACCAAGTATAAGAATGCTACTGGTGCTAAAGAAACCTAATCTGGTTCAGATAAAGTTCACATCATCCATTTGAAATGTCAAGCTCACATCTATATTGACCATACAGGAAACCAATCCTTTATGAAATGGACACTGGATAATACGATGTTAGTACAAGTCTTAGCACTTCTGAACTGGGTATGGCTTGAATATAATAAACAGGAGAATATTTTTTGAACAAAAACTATCAGGAAAGACATCAAGATCAACAATCAATAAGTGGTACATCATGACATTGAAAAGCCTGTTTGACAAATGAAGGTGCTCTTGCATTTGGGGCAGAGATGTTCAGAACTTAGATGATCATCCTGATGGAATTTTCCTTTAATAAGCATGAAAAGTTCCCCTCTACCTCTTTTGATTAATTTTGTTTGAAATCTATTTTTCTAGATAATAAGATAGCTATGCCAGCTTGCTTGATTATAAAATCTTTTCCACTGATGGTCTGAGATAATGTTTATCTTTGATGTTGAGGTGTTTCTCTTGTATTCAGAATGATGAATCTTGTTTTCATACCCATTTGTTGGCCTATGTCTTTTTTAAAACCACAAATTAAATCCCACGCATTAATAGTGGGAGACCACAGTGCTCTACTCTCATCAATGGACAGCTCACCCAGACAAAATCTAAAGAGAAAAGTCAGGGAAAAAAACACATGTTATGACTTCTAATAGACCTAAAATATATCTACAACATGCTAGCCCGTGGAACGGGAGATTTTTACAAGCTCTACATCCAATAGAGGATTTATATCATATATATCACAAATATATATATATATATATATATATATATATATATGTGTGTGTGTGTGTGTGTGTGTGTGTGTGTGTGTGTGTGTGTGTGTGTGTGTGTTATATGTAGGTTTTTCCCTGCCGCTCTGGTCCCACCACCGCGCCAGCCCCAAATAACACTCAGAAACTCTATATTTGATATAAAGCTGTTAGCCTGATGACATAATCATCTGCACCCAACTTTCAACAATGCTCATGTAACAACTTTGGTTTCACAGTGATGGAAGCCTCACCATCATCAACATCATGTAACATCTTTATTTTGGCAGAAAAAGAAAAGATGTGAAGCACTCAACTTCACCAAACTACAAAAGCTTTGGTCAAAGAATTACCTTCTGTATATAAAACAGGATAGCTATTTTATAGCTGGATAACACTTCATTGGGCAGTTTAGCACAGATACTAAAGCTGTACATCTCATTACCAACTTGTACAAAGAAAAATGGAGTATATTCATATAACTATATGTGTTTGTGCATGTTTGTTTTTGTGTCTTCAAACTAGAAGAATTCTTTGGGCTTATAGTTCTAAAGGAAACAGTTCATCATGGACTGGAGGAGGAGTGTGAGGTACCTGGTCACATTAACTCCACAGAAATAGTAATGGCAAGGAAGTAAGGCCTACTTCCCACCTTCATGGCATACACATAGAGACCTACTTCTTCCAGAAAGCATCTTTCTCTTAAGTATTGCATAAAAGTGATAAAGACTGAGTGTTCTGATGCATATATTATTTCTGAGCCTATTTCAGCTTAAAGTTGAGGCTGAGACTGGCAACATGGCTTAGCTGGTAAAGAAACTTGTCTCTAGGCCTTGAAAACTTGAGTTTGATCTTTGAATCCTATATTAAGAAATGAGAGAAATCAACTTCTTAAATTTGCCTTCTGACCTCCACATGTTCACTATATCATGTATTCATTTGTATGCAGGCATATGTACCCACACATGCACATAGACACATATGCTCTGAGTAAATGAAAAGTTTAAAACATGATTCAGGAAAGCAAAGGAAATTGTTCAGAATCTGGGGCCCAAATGACTGGGATTATGCACATATACATCTTCAAATAATGGACAGAGTAACTTAAGATGCATATGTGCTAAGAACAATGCAGTTAACAAATGTATAGTGATCTACTGTTTGTGGCTCAGGACCCCCACCAGTATCAAACAGCCTGCATGCCCTTAAGAACAGAGTATATTTCTTCTTTTCTTAAGTATAATCATCAGCCATGCATCCTACTTAACTGTACTTAAATTTGTGTCTTCAGAAGAGAGGTCATACATGGCTGAACTAGGTTTTTTTTTGTATTTATTAGGTAAATAATGTAAGCCACATCAACTTTTACAGTCCCTCTCTTTACCATGTCTACTCAGAATTGTGCATGAACAGGGTTAAAATCAAATACATTATATCAACTGACCTTTATTTATTGAATAATAGAATGTCAAGAACCTAGAATAGCCAGAATAGACCCAGAACACTGGTAAAAATCCACAATAGTTATTTTCAGTAAATTTATTAAAAATTCAGTAAACTCGAGAATTCTTCATTATAAAATGTTGTCAATTTCCATAAACAACATCCCTTCCCAAGTATTATATATTACTCAAACATGCATGAGAAATATCATACTGGATATGGGGAAGATGAAAATTTTTCATCTAAATCCTGGAACAAATTAACTAGCTATACTTTAGAGAATCCCAGTCAACATACTGCTGGCACCTAGATGAGTATGGAAGAGAAGGAAATAAATAACATTTCAAACTTAAAAGGATTAAGTAGATTACTCATTTTCTGATTAATATTTTCAATGCAGAAAACGATATGTACATAAAAAAACAAGTTAGAAGAGATAAATACAGTGAGCAAAATTATAGGTTTCAGCATCAATATATAACAATTATAATTGCAAACTGGTTTAAAAGGTAATTTATACACTAATAACATTTACAGAACACACAAAAATTATAATACCTTGGAATTATTGAACAGAATGTGTGGGAAATCACTACAATTTAAGTTATGCTTGAGTAATGAAGTAAATTATAGTGGGTGTAGAAAAATGAAGATGTCCTATGATCACAGATTTTGTTAAAATATTTATAGTACTCAGAGTATGTTATATATTCATTAAAATCCCCATCAAATGAGTCTTAGAAATCACATGAAGCCACAAAAGCCCCACAGTAATGAAAACAATTGGTAGGCTAAGAATAAAGCAAAGGTACACCATTAACGCATTAATCAGTTCTAGCAATTTATATATCAGGGTCCTAGCCTAAAAATGAACTGTAGATCAGCACTGGATATAGGCTACACATCTAATAACTGTGTCTGAGACACTTATTGACTAGAACCCATGTTGTAGCCATGAAGCCCTTCTTTTTGTAGCTACAGTAATAGTTTAAAATCTTATCTAATGGGGAGACTAGGTCATATGGTGTGGAGCACTCATTTTTTTTTTTTTTTACCTGTCAGATGTCAAAGGTGTCCTAGTTTACCAGGACTGAAAGCTTTTCCTTCAAGGTCTCATTATGCTGCTTGAGGTATAGTGAAGCCTTTTATTGAACTTTAAGGGACATATTATGAATGGCTATGGCCATGATATAATTCTGAATGGTAACCTCATAATTATCTTTCTTCCTATGAAATTACTTGTGTTTAATTTTTTAATAAAGATTTTAGAAAGTACTTCACATATTTATAATTGTCTGGTTTTCTATTTTCATTTTACTTTAGGTTCTAAGATCAAGACACATTCAAAATATGATTGATAGTTCATTCAAAAGCAACATCAATCCAAAACTCAAAGAAATGTTCTTCATTCATTCCTCTTCTTCCACCATTAAGTATTTTATTGCAGGAATTTAGTTGGTGAATTTCACTTAGTTCGTGATAGTATGGAATTCTCATGCATGTGATTCAACAATGGACTTTCTAAGATGACCCAGTTTATTGCTTATTTTTCTTGAATATTTTATGAGGTTTTAGTTAGGTGAATAAATGCTTTCTTATAATTATGTAGACATTGGGATAAAATTTTCATATACAGGTTCCCAAGTTTACCAAGATGAGGGATTGAAAAAATATATTTCAATACTCTAAATAAAAGCCATATTATTTTGAACTGTGGTGTGCATTTTAATATTCTTCTATCTATGCATTTTATATTGCCAAAATCTACCTTGTTTTATAAAGCCGAGAGCTCTTTTAGTTAATGATATGTGTGGCTAGCAAAGATTGCATAAGAGGAATTATGCTATTTTTGCCTTTTGTTTCCTGTACCTCAGTCATTCATCCACAATTATACTTCTATGAAATCATTCCATCCCTTGCCTTTGCCTCAAAAAAGAAGGATATTCTATAGATCTGTATGAATTTTTTTCGTAGAGGGCTTACATTTAGTGTAATATAATGGCAATTTTATTAGAAATATAAGTGAATATTTTTGATGAGAAACAATAATTGTAAATTTATTGCCTGGTTTCGAGCTAACATATGGAGAATTTAAGAATAAAATGTTAGGAATAAGGTGAAAATCAAGTAAAACTATGCATATAAATTTGAGTTAATGACAGACAACAAGAAAGTTAATTTAATGCTGAACTGGCATTCTTCAAGATGAACACTTTCTATAGTCTGTGAAATATACAGTCTCCTCTTGGTACTGAGATATTTCCAAAGCACTGTTTTTTCATTGCACTTAGCTGCTTACAAAGGATGGGAGTGTCCCAAAAAAGTTTCCATTTCCACTAAATTTGCATAGAATGAAAATTATCATTTTGAAGTTGGGCATGGCAATCCAACAAGAGAAGGAGTGTCCCAAGAATAGGGACAAGGGTGTGAGACTCACTCATTCTCACTGTCCTAAGTCTCATGATAATACTGTGGTAATTGCTATAACATATGCACAGAGGACCTGGTTCAGAATGAAATAGCGTGAAAAATACATATGTAAAGTACATGGATACTGATAACAAATTTAAATGAGAAGAAGCAGGAAAAAAACCTCAATACAGGCAGAAAAACAAGAGTCATCTGATTTTAACTGAATTGACCTAGAAGTCTGAATGTGGGGAACAGTAGACTTCTATAACTGGTGATAGAGCAGGCAAAATCAGGAGAGTAATATTAAAGTCTGCTTGTGAATTTGTTAGACACATTGTTCTCTAGAGTAGCATTAGTCGTCCTGCTACATAAAAAGACTAAAGTGGATTTTCTAGGTAGAGACAATTTATAGTGTTTGAATCAGCAGAATGTTATGTGCTCCTGGGGAAAGTAAGTTTTTTGAAAAGCAAGATTGGAATACTAAATACATGAAATAGGTAATTAAACAGTTGTGTTGTGCTTAGAAGCATATAAGCTTTGCATTTTAGGAACTATATAATCTCCCCTAAATTATTTTTGTATGAAATTACTCACCTAGAATATTGATAAAATAAAAATTAAATGTCTATAAAGATCATGAGATCTAGTGGATAAACTGGGGCTTTATGCTTGTGTGTATCATACGATATTTATATATTTTGTGGAAAACCACTAACATAGGTGAGAGGGTCAAAGGCATACAGAATTGGAAAATAGTTCAGAAAGTAGCGACTTAAAAGAGTAAAAGAATTTGATATAATCAACCCACTCTTCTCAATCTCATTTCACATATTAATAAACTGCTTATAGGCTATAATATGCAAGTCAGTTGCTGCTAAAGTTTATTTCAATAATGTTTGAGGTTAGAGAATAAAAGAGGAGTACTGATAGGAATGAGAAGACAATATTTTAAAGCAATTTTGTCAATGG
The DNA here is from genome assembly GCA_030556225.1 of Cricetiscus sungorus. Classification (NCBI taxonomy): domain Eukaryota; kingdom Metazoa; phylum Chordata; class Mammalia; order Rodentia; family Cricetidae; genus Cricetiscus; species Cricetiscus sungorus. The sequence goes on along the minus strand of JANBXA010000372.1, from coordinate 35,918,782 downwards.
ATAACATTTTATTTTACCAAGTGGAATTAAGAGAAGTAATATTTTCATAATTTAACTTCAAGGACTCATAAGTATCCAATTCCAACAATTTATCCTATACTGAAGTAGTTTAAACTCATTTCTTGACCAATAATGAATAATCGATTCATGATTTTTCGAATTTGAATATTCTTTTTGTGAAGTATAAAATTGAATTCTATCAATTAAACAGTCTTTGATAGTCACTTTTTAAGATGTATAATTTTTTAATGTCATCAGTAAAATGATTATAGATTTTAAATGACAGATAATGTCATGAGAATATATAGACTGCTATTTCAAACTTTTAGTTTTATTTTTCCCTCTGATGCCATTTCTCAAAAGAAAACATGTTTCACATACATACTTAAGTATTTCATATATGCCATGTATGTGTATATATCAATGCATATGTACATGTATTTATATCATTCTAATATAGACTTAAATTTTATTATAAATACAGTTAGAAATAATAAATAAGAAAGTTAGATGTTGAATCATGTTCAAAGTTGGGATCAAAATATTTTCATTTTCTAATGTTAAGACTGTTGTATAGTTAAAATAATACTGGGTAAACATGTTCCTTAATAAACATTGCAGTTATCACATACTTATTACTGCTTAGAATATTTTTTCTTAAAATTGGCAGTTATATTAACCTACATTATAGTCTATGTTTAACATACTAGGTTCTATATACCTCACTCATTTTACTACATCAATTAGATGCATTGGTTACATCAGTTTTAATTTTTATTAAAAAGTTTCTTTCTAAAGAAAAAATATATTGAATTACTTTAGTGAAAGAATTCTAAATTTATTACTTAAAATGTCTTCTTATAGCTGTGCCATCAGAACACTCTTCCATACAAATCTATGAGTTTTCAACACAATTCATAGTGCTTGATTACTATCATAGAATATCTAAGCATTAATTTGAAAACAAAAATATGTCCTTCCTTCATATGACTATCCTTTTTTTGCAATGGAAAATATATTGTCTGCTTCCCATGTGCTATAGCATAATTCAATTTGTTAATAACTCCTAATACATTAAACTACAACAACATTTGACCTTGATACTTATTTATCTGTATTATTAATACTAAGCATTTCTAAGAGAATATTTTACTATTGGTTCTCAGTAACATTTTGAATACTATATATGACTCTATAACCCTAGAGTGATTCTTCAAAAGTGGCTATTGGTTTTACAATGTAAAATATTGGATTTCTACTTTACTTTTTAATGCAACTACCCTTCATTTAAATAACACTTCAGGTTTTACATTATATTTTTATAGTTTGTACATAAATGCAGCTCACAATTTTACTTGCTACATGTGTTAAAACATGGAACGTATAGCATTTAACATTAAATACAAGTATAAAATCATTTATAATATAGTATTTAAGTTAATCAAGTTTCTTTGGGTCCTAATATTGAAAGCTGGCTCTCATCATTATTTTATGATTATAACTTCTTCAATATATATGGTCTTTTCTTTAACACACTTTTATAAAGTTTGTTTTTATGTTGACAAAATAGAAGTAAAATATGAGTAATGTACTTTCAGGTGAGTATCCCAAATCTCCAATTGAGAAAATAAGCTTTGGGAAATGGCATCATGTAAATGAAAGCAATTCATTGTGAGGCAAATTAAACCTGTATCCCAAAGCACCAAGATGGTGGTGTTCTACCTCAGACTCCCTTGCCAGTCAGTGCCTTTTTCTCTGCAGGCCTGGAACACCACTTCCCACAAGAGCTATAGCCAGCCTCACAGAGCTGCAGCTATAGCCTGCCTTGTGGGAGCCCCTGCTCAGTTCTTATCTCATGTGCTAACAACTTAACTCACTGAAAAGAAATTATCACTCTCTGGATTATCTTGTAGAAAAAGGTGTTGAGGAATTAAAATTAATGTATGTCACATGGGTTTAAAGTATAGGATCTGTCTTAAACAAACTTTTAAAACATCCTATATACAGCAAGGTTATCTGTTATCAATACTATTCATTTGTACTACTTCTTAGGTTCTATTTCTCTACCAGGCTCCTCATGTTTTCCCCATATATTATTTCCCTAAATAAAATATTTGCACATAAACCTTGTTTCAGGTTCTGTTTTTGGACAACATAGCCAGAGAACAACCATCTAGGAATATAACAACAACAAGAACAAAAATACATGGATTTTCCTCTCACATAGGTCATTAATTTTATTTATGTGTTGTTTTAAGAAATTTCAAATATGAGAGATATTCATCTGCAAACATTTGATAATATCATTTTCACAATTCCCTAGAAGTATCAGCTCATTCCTCTCATGCATAAAGTGTCAATCTTTGAGTGATTTGACTAAATGATTATTTTCTTTCCTTTAACACTCAATAAAATTATTCACCACGCATTTCCAATGTATATTGTGATTAGCAGTTTAACCCATTCATGCTCAGGAACATACCACAAAATCAGACTACCTTCTTCAATGAAATGTATATTAAAAGTAATTTACAACTTTAGCTGTCATATGAATAGTACATGTATAACCAATTCATAATCAGCATTAATTAAATAAGTATTCTTTCAATCCCACCATGTTCTGAGGGTTGCCCTTAGTCCTGGTATTGTGTGTATACCCAAGAATACACATAGGTTGTGATGGTTGTGCAGTTTAAAGAGGGAGGAACAAATGAAGGGAAGTCAGATGACTTTTTAAATGGAAAATTAGTAATTAATAAGAAAACATACAACAGAAAGGATATATAGGGAAATATTGATCTGTTACTAAAATGTGTCAAGGAAAACATACGTTCATTATTAAATTATTTTGTTAAAAGAATATTGAGGTTTTAAAAAATGTGAAATACAATTCAAATAGATCGGGTTCAAAATCTTGAGAAGAAAACAAAAGAACCCATTGGAACTTATTATTATTCACAAGGATGGTTAATGACTGCTGCTGTGGCTAGTAAATGGAGACAGCATTCAATAATGGGTTGATAAGTTCATGTGCCACAGAAGGTTTCTGAGTTCAGATGTCACATCTGACATCACATGCTAGTTTTCTACTCAGGGAAAACATGGCCTGACTTCTATCTCATAGTCTGAATGTGTGAACTGGAATAGATTAATGAGGACTGCAATTAGGGCAGGTAGAACATTCAGGAGGCCATTTCAATAATCCTGCTAGAACATAATTGTGCTTTGGCCAAAGGTAATAGTCTACTTGAAATAATGTATGAGGATTATGAACAGATACAGAAACTAACACAAGAGCATCACTGAAGAAAGAGAAACAGGGATAAAAAGGTTTTTATAATAAAGAATTTGGCATTAAATCTTTAGCATTTTCTAGGGAACACTTCAGTGATGGGGGATGTCCTTATCTGAAGCCACTGAGATGGTGAAAATTGAAGGCCAGTGTTGGAAATATTAAATCCAAATTTTGTGTTAGCAATCCGAGGAAACATTGTAGTAAGCATTTATGTGCTTCCATGTAATCAGTAGCTTAATGATTTTTTACATTTTTATTTGCTGTTTTTTGCCCTGAAAAAGTTAACCTCACAATGAATAAACTCTATTTATCCTCTGAATTCTTAGCTATTGATGTTCCAATCCTCACTATTCTTGAAATAAAGAAGACTCAAACCCCGAAGGTATTCTTATGATGCCACCTGCTCAAACCAAGTCAACTCACAGTTGATTTCACTCTTCCTGACTGAATGTAGTTTTATTATTTGCCTTTTAGATGGATAACATTGATTTTTTACTAGATTTAGTAACATAAAGCACTGTAAACTTTGTCTCAAAAATATGTAAGGATAGTTAGGAATGTTGAACATTTGCCAAAAGCTTGCCTACCAGGCACAGACCTGGGATCTGTTTCAGCACTATACAGCCTTACCCTTACGATGCAGACAGGAGGATCAGGGTTTAAGATCATCATCAATGAGCAAGTGAGTTTAAAGTTAGCCTACACTATACATCTCAAAAAAATGTTAAATGCTATCTAAATTTAATTTTGGTTTCTTCATAAAAAGAGTTAAAGATTGACAAATATCACAATTTTATTTATTTGACCCTTAAATATTTTAAAATACAGCTGGAGTGAGATAATTTCAAACAAAATCAGGAAGATAGAGTTGAGGGAAGAATAGAGGAGAGCAAAAACAAATAGATTCCTTAGTTGAGGGAGCCATTATAGGTTTAAAGAGAATCTGGAACTAGAGAAATCTCCAGGTATCCATATGGATGAACTCAACTTAGAGTATAAACAATACTGGAGAGGCTACCTTAAATGCCCATCCCTGATACTAAGACTGATGACTGGCTTATAGGTCACCCTAGAGCCTTCATCTGGTAGATAATGGAAGCAGAAGCAGACACCCACAGTTAAACACTGAGCTGAACTCCTGGAATCCAGTTGCAGAGAGGGTGGAGTGATGAGCAAAGGGGTCAAAACCAAACTGGAGTGATGGGAGATGTTATTCTGTAAATATGTTTCTCATACTGGTTAATGAAGAAAGCCCTGTTGGCCAATAGGAAAGCAAGATAGGCGAGGCTAGGAGACTAGGAAGAGAGGAAGTAGGAGGGAGGAGTTAAGATGGAGAGCTGAAAGAGAGCAGATGCCAGCCAGCCACTCTCTGATAAGATGAGCATGTGGAAATACTTAAATAAGTAGAAATGGATTAATCATTAAGACAGAGCTAGCCGGTAAACAATTTTAGTAACTGGCCAACAGGACTGTATCAAATACAGAGTCTTTGCATGTTATTGGGGACTGGCATGGCGGCCAGACCAGCGGAGGAGAAAAACGTGCTCGTAACCCTGGAGAAATCCACAGAAACTGCTGGACTGAGCAAATGGAAGTTCTTGGTCCCCAGTCTGACAGCTGGGGAACCAGTAAAAGACTGAACCAGGCCTCGAGTAAGTTGGTGTCAGTTGGGAGGCCTGGGCAATCTATGGGGCTTCTGGCAGTGAAACCAGTATTTATCCCTAGCGCATGAATGGGCTTTGGGAGTCCATTCACTATGGAGGTATACTCTCTCAGCCCAGATATATGGGGAAGGGTCTAGGTCCTGCCCCAAATGATGTGCTAGACTTTGATGATCCCCATTGGGTTGCCTCACCCTCCCTGGGGAATGAATGGAGTGGGATGGAGGTTGGCAGGGGTTTGGGAGAACAGGGGAGGGAAGAGAGAACTGGGATTGGTATGTAAAATAAGAATGTTTTTAATTTAAATAAAATTTCTTTTAAAAATACATAAAACACAAATAATACATGTACACATCTCTAAAAAAAAAGGGAAAAAAAATCAAACGTTTCTCCCAACTAAAAAATGTTTCATGAACTGTGCCAGTACAAAAAATAGAAGCTTCCTTACAAAACTAAGAAGTTCCAAACATAAAATTAAAAAGATATGCATAAAAATTCTTTTTTAACTATTTAAATCATCCATTGCCTTTTTTCACATCATGCACTACTTAGTGATATGTAATAGAAGCCACTCTTTTCACCGGGCATACTCAATTGATTGTTGATCGATTTCTTTCCTGATTTTTGATATTGTATAAATCTCCATTTGTTTTATTCCAATGTACTCCACTTGACTTTTTGTAGTATTTGAAAACAATAGGATAAAATTCATCAGCTATTTCTTCCACTTTGAAGCATCCATGAATGGACCAACACACAAAGAAACATGCATTACTAAATATGCTGTCAGACAATATTGAAATTATGACTTGGACATATTAGAGTTACTATGGAGTGACATAAGAAGAATCCACAGACACATCTGTGATTTACCTAATAATAAATGGTAAATGACCATTTTCTTTATCTTAGACATTTCTATTCTCTTAATCCCTTCCACGCCCACGATGGGCCATGAATTCATATAGGCTAAGCAAAAGTGAAGAATTTAATTTACAGTGCAGAAAAGTAAAATATGCAGTATTGAAAGAATAAATTGTCCTATATGTTTGAATTCAATGTAATGAATATAAAAAAATGTTGTACATATGCCAAGCAAAACTAGTATTTAATATATTGTTAATTAACATGCTTATACATTATTTACAAAAGAAATACATATTTAAGATACCACATTAACTTCACAGTAAGTATAATCCTTGAAATTCATAAAACATAAAATAATATAATATAAAGTATTATTTTGAAATTATGACATAGAAAAATATACTAAAGCTCCATTTACTTCTCAAAGTTAGCTTCAGTTTCTGGAAGAATCTATTTTTTGAGTCATCTACATTTTTAGAATTCAACATTTTTTATATTTGTTTAACTGTGTGAAAATTACATGTTCCCATCACTGGTACTTTTATACAAAACAGGAGCTACTGAAAAATAGCACATTATAATAAATGAATTTTTATCATCTTTAATCCTGCTCTGAGGCTTTCTTGTAAATACTTACAGCATTGTATTCATAAGAAAAACTTTAAACATCTCATTCATATTTAATTACTACTATGCTTACTATTTTGAGGTTGATACCTCAGTATACTCTACATATGTTCTAAATCTATTCCCTCTATGTTTTCCCATTTCTTAATTGTGTTAGATACATAATCCTAAAATAGAACTTTATAAGTCAAAACCAAGCATGAGAGATCACTGGGTAATGTCAGATACATACATATATATATATATATATATATATATATATATATATATATATACACATGATCGTCTGAAAGTTAAAATAATACAAGAAGTAGACACTAGCAATAGTGTCACACATTCATTTCTTTTGATTCTTTTTTTTTCTCAAAGTAGATTTTATTTCAAACAATATTTCCAGACCACAGTTTCCCTTCCTTCTACTCCTTTCAGCCCACCACTTTAATTCCTCTCTCTGGAATAAACTTCCCATCCTCACCAGAGGCACAATTTTCTAGAGATCAGATCCTCCATCTCTGCCTTAAAGTATGATAAAAATAACATACAGAACAGAGGGAGCGTTGAAAACAGTAATTCAGAAAGGATTTGAATTACTAGGCAACTAGTGCATGGTTGTTTCCATTTGCTATCCCATTAGCCCACAGCCCATAGGAATTGCATATTTTTCTTGTCCTGGAAAATTTAGGAGCATGCCTAGCACTTGAAGCTTCTGTGCAATAGATGCTCACTGGTTGTCTAAATTCTGTCCACCAGAAAAGGTGCTTGGTGGCTTGAAAACTCAGGAACTGAAAACCACAAGATGTGAGAACTCAATAGCATCCCAGCTGCAACAAAGTCAAGACTGTTAATCAGGGCTAAAACCTGAAATGCTGCTTTACGATGAGTCAAAGTGACTCCTTAGCTTTGCAGAGAGTGAGGAGACAAACTTGGGAAGCAGGCCATGCTTCTACAAAATCCCCTTTCCCACAGTGTTTTACACCTGACCATTATTGTCCTTTCTTTCAATAACAGATTATTTTCTATCAGATAATTAGTAACTCATCATATATAAAGAGGTACCTATATGAGGTAAATGATCATAGTTTCAGACTGGATGATTATCAACAATAATGTTTGTGCAATTCATAGTTAATATTATTTATACTCAACTAATTATTTTAAAAGAGAAAATTCTCTCAAAACTTCTTCATTATAAAGTAAATAAAAATAAAAAAAAACTTGAAAGAATTTGTTGCAAATGACATAACCAACAGGCTGTGGAGTTCAGATTCAAAGCTACTTGAACATGATCTGCAAATCAGGCTCCTAGCAAACTCTAGAACAAACTATGGTTACAGTAGATCTACTACTGACAAAATGAATTGACTTTGTTTTCTGGCATTTTAGGTTTTGCTACTTTCATATTTTAAATGATCTAGAAATCTACAAGTGAAGTAGCATTTTAATTCCTGTCTTTTCTGATCTTTATCATGGGAACTTGAGTTGTGTGTCTTTCATATTATCTTTAGGGAATCACTAAAATAATTGGTGTTTGACACTTAGCAAATAGAAAATTGGTCTCAATTTATCCTTGTTCTTCTAATATGCAAACTAATTAAATATCAACTTGGAATATCAGAAACAAGAAAATAAAGCAAAGCCCCATCACCTAGAGTCTGAATAATGCTTACTGTTTTTATTTTCTTCTTTCTTTTTTATATTCGTTTTTCTTTACATTAAAACAATCATTTTCTACACATTTACATCAGTTCTCTCTCCCTCCTATCCTCCCATTCTCCAAATCAACTCTTAATCCCAACCCCATCCACTAGGGAGTTTGAGTCTTCCCACTAGGGAGGGAATCTTCAAAGTCTGCCACAACCTTTGGGGAAGGACCTAGACACCCCGCCCACACACACACCCATGTGTCTAAGTTGAGAGGCTATCCCTCCATAGGGAATGGACTCCCAATTTTCATTCGTGCACTAGGAATAAACACTAGTTCCACTGCCAGGGTCTGCCTAGTCTGTTTAGGCCTCCTAGCTGAACCCCATGTTCCCATGTTCAGGCGGCCTGGTTTTGTCTTATTCTATTGTAGAGAGGGAGGACTAATGAGCAAAGGTGTTAAGACCATGCTGGGAAAACCCACAGAAACAGCTGAACTGAGTAATTGGAAGTGGAAGCTCATGGATCCAGTCTGAAAACAAGTACTTTTTTTTTTTCTTTACATATCAATCCCAGTTCCCTCTCCCTCCCATTCTCCTATGTCTTCTACCAGCACTCCCTTCTACTCCCCAGGAAGGGTGAGGCCTTCTATGTGTCTCTAGGCTAAGGGAGTATGACTCCATGGAGAAAGGGCTCCTAAAGTCCATTTGCTAGACTAGAGCTACATTCTAGTTCTACTGCTTTTAAGAGCTTTTCTGGACTTCAAGTAGCACTATTAATCCAACAGGTTTCCTGAGTTTTTGTAACTATGGGAAAGTTTATTTCTTATTTTTAAATAACGTCACAAAGAATGAAGTGGACATTAAAACATCTGAGCAGTAAGTACTGGTACGTCAAGCTGACAGCCCAATGGGGTATAATAAGGGAAGTAAACAAAACAAAGCAAAACTCATTCAATGTTTTCATTTGAAAAGGCTTTAGAAAACACAGATCTCCAAAGGAAAATGATTGCTGCAAACTACTCTTGTTTATAAAATTTTGAAAAGCCTGGGAAAGGCAGAAATCACTGTTTCTGCTCCTCTTATTTATACCCTTATTGATCAGACTGCTGTAATTTCCATGACTCCAAAGAAAAAATAATAAGAAAAAATTATTCAGAAGGAATGTTTGGTGCCAATTTTTGTAATCAATAACTACACCTTACAGAGAATATAAATGTTACCACAGGAAATTCAGTAATATTGATTTGAGTCCATTTGAGCTTATTTCTAACTTACCGTGTATACTGATATATGATATATATATATAGTATATATATTATATATTTACATATTTTATATGTATATATATAGTATATATATTATATATTGATATATTATATATATATAGTATATATATTATATATTGATATATTGGATTTTAAACTTCCTTTGACTGGTCACAACCAGTACCTCCTCATTTTGATACCTTCCTTTGTTCATTAAAAAAAAAGTCAGTCTATGAGCAGGACTGGTAGTTATTATGAATATTATAATTTTAAATATTCAGCTTTATGCACAAGAAATATGAAGATTACTACAGTAGCTAGCATATATATGTGTACAAATATAGATGCTCACACACACGTCCTGGAACACACACATATACTACATACATATAATATATATATATATATATAATATATAATATTGTTATAATATATATAATATTGTTGAGTCTGTTTTTGTTGCTTATATATATATGGTTTCAAGATGGAGATTAATTCTCTTCTAATTATTCAATACTTGCCTGCAACATATTGTAAATTACTAAACACGGGGAACAAATGGATTACACACCCGTAAACCAGTTGACTTTTAAACTTTTATTGAAGGGGGAGGCATGGGAATGGGAGAAGGGGAAGGAGGGGAAACTGAGTTTAGCATGTAAAATGAAAATTAATTCTTCTAAATGAAATAGAAAATAGTTTTTTTTTCCATACAATCTATTGTGATTACCAATTCCCTTCATGCAAACTATTTCACTGTCTACCCTGTGTCCCCTGTAATTCTAATCTACACCATTTCTGTCACTTGTTGAAAACACACAGGCATCTAAGGTTAATAATGATATTAAATAAAAAGAAACCAGAATAGGACAAGACAAATGAAAGAACAAAAGTAAAAAAAAAAAAAAAAATAATGCACGAGGATCACTTTTAGATGTAGATACACATGTTAAAATACAAAGATTTCTCATAAAAACAAAAAATCTGGAAGACATAACATATACACAAAAGACCTTTAAGATGAGAGAGAGCAAAAGAGAGAGAGAGAGAGAGAGAGAGAGAGAGAGAGAGAGAGAGAGAGAGCTAGCCTGCAACAAAACATAAGAGGAAGAAGCTTCAAAGATACCACTGAGTTTGTTGTGTTGTGTTTTCTATCTCTTGCTTGTCCTGAGGACTGCTTGGTTTGTATCACCAGTGAGACTCCATTGGAGAAGACTGACTAAGCTTTCAATTGTGAGTGTCTGTAAGGTGAAGATAACCTCTGGGTTAGGGATGGGGCCTTATGTTCACTTCCCTTCTCAGCGCTGGAATCCCATGTGGCAGAGAAACATCCAGGCCCTTATATGTTGACACAGTTTCTGTGAATTCTAAAGCTTGTTGATCCTACTCAGTATTGAAGGCTCAGTTGCTTTTCTTGGTGTCCTCCTTCCCCTCTGGCTCTTACAATATTTCCCACTTTTCTTCTGTAGTGTTTCCTGATCCTCCAGAGATCAGATTTAACAGAGACATCCCATTTAGAATAGAATATTCCAAGGTCTCTGCCTGTGTGTGTTTTGTCTATTTGTGGGTCTCTTGTTTTTGTTTCCCATCTAGTTCAGAAGGAAGCTACTGCTATTATACAGATCTTTGAAACTAAAAAATTCATAGGTACAGGGACAAAGCAAGAAAAAAGAATCATGCACAGTCAGGGAACTCAAACCCAGAAGGTCAAGCATGATATATGTTTACTTATATGGACATTAGCTGTTAAGCTTTGGATAATGAGTCTAGTTTTTAAACATGCAATACAGAATTCCAAAATGAAAAAAGGTACATCAAATGCTTTATCCACAATCAATATATATTGTATTGCTCAACAACATGGATATGGCAAAACATTCTTTAGAATATATTTTTTGTATACTTGTACTATCTCTTCTAAAATGTGTAGAATATTCTGGGTATCACTTATAACTTAGTATTAATTTATGGGATCAGATGAATTTGGTTGTTTTCTGTTTTTTTCATTCTTGTACAGCAAGAAAACTCAAAATGAAACAAAAATAAAATAAATAAGGCAGAAAAACAAGGATTATAATGGATGAATGCATGCAGGAGGGCTACTTGTGACTTCTCTGCTTGATTTCTTTTCAATGTGAACATTTCTTTTGCTACTAAGAAACTCTACCGGGCTCTTCATGAAATTCTATGTTGTTCATTCCTGAAAATAAATTTCTTCAAACTGAGATGTATGGAAAGTGAAAAATAATAGACTTTTCTCTCACATAAAGATAAAATACTATTCTACTGTAAGAGAAATAAACTTGGATTTGGGAGCTCAGCTAAACCTTAGTCCAGACTTTTACTGTACACAGCTATGAACATCAACTCCCTGCAGTCATACCTAGAAATTGTGTGATCTTGATAATTAATGTGATCTCTCATCTGAAAGGTGAACAAAACACTTTGAAAGATGCCCTTGGTATTAAAGAAAGACACGAAGAACTCTGAAAAATGAACATCATTTCATTTGCATCCCTCTCCTGAGTTTAACCCCTTGGAGGCAAATTCTGGTATTTTCTATTATAAATGTTAGTAAGCTTGTATGTTATGTGAACAGACTGATAGAGCAGAATCACTCTCTTAATGTTTAAACAAAGTCAAGAAATATTTCAAGGATAGACCCATCCATTTCAATTCATTATATTTCACATAATAGTACAAGTTTTATTTTTTTAAACTTTCTTCTTTCAATATTACACTGTGGGTTACCAAATTATCTCTGGAAACAAAACAAAACAAACAAACAAACAAAAAAGCTGGCTGGTGGAGTCACATTTAATCCCAGCACTCGGGGGCAGCACTGGGAAGGCAGAGGCAGGCAGATCCATATGAGTTTGAGACCAGGCTGGGCCAGAAGAGCTAGTTCCAGGACAGCCTCCAAAAACACAGGGAAACCCTGTCTCAAAAACCAAAAAGGAAAAAGGAAATAAGAATTTTTTCTGTACCAAGATGGAGTGATGCCAAGGAAATATTTTTACCAACGAACATATGGCTTTAAGGAATAGACTTAGTACCAACATCCCCACCTTATTAAAGAGGACCAAACCTCACATCTGTTAACTTTGGAAATGAATAATGAAGTCTATCCTGTGAGGCAGGAAACTGTGATTAGATTTTTTTCACTAGGCAAGACAATTCATCCCAAATGATCTTCCAATCGTAATTTATTTTCTTTTGTATGACCTAAATCAAAGCCTAAACATGGAGAAAAAAAAATACAAGTATGGTATTCACTTCAGTTTAATATTTAGTTTTGTTTAAAAACAAAGATAGCAAAATTTCATCCATTTTGTCCTGGACAACAATACTGTGCTCTGAAACATGGATTAGAAGGCAAATAATAATAATAATAAAGATACAAACAAGCAAAAAGCTTACCTACAACCCCTTGGTTTCTTCAGAATAGAACCTATAATATTTTTAATTACTTTTTATTTCTTCTCAAATTTGTGAGAGATGACTTTTATTGTAATCTGACAGTGCTAAACAAGTATTCAATAATCACCCATAATTTCTACATTTTGTGTATAAAGATATTATTCTTTTATGCTGCACATCTAAAAACTTTTATTTAAATGTTTAACTGGAGAGTATCAATTTTCATACTTTTTTAAATTTTCAAACACCAGGTGAGTATTTTTTAAAAGCATTCTGAAAATCACCAATTACCAAAGTTAAATTTTAAGCAAACATAACAAATATATTATACAAATAAATGTCTTTCTTTTTTTAAATGAATGACTATTGTGATGGTTTGAATGAAAATTGCTAACAAAGGCCCATTGGGAGATATGGCATTGTTAGAGGAAGTGTGTCACTTGGACTGGACTTTGAGGTTTCAAATGCTCAAGTTAGGCCAGATGTCACTTGTTCTTCTACCTGTGGATCCAGAGGTAGAAATCTCAGTTCCTTCTCAAGTACCATGTCTGCCTCTATGCTGACATACCTTCCACCATGATGATAAAGGACTAAACTTCTGAAACTGTAATCCAGGTACAATGAAAGGTTTCCTTTATAAGAGTTGCCATGGACTTGTTGTCTCTTCATAGCAACAAAAATCCTTATCAAAACAACTATCAAAGTTATTCCTTATGTTGAAAATTAAAATGTAATAGTTCAGATGTGCATACAAGTGTTTCAAAAGTATTAAATTTTCATCACACTTACTTCAAACTTTCTAGAAGAGTACAGAAGATACTGACTTATAAGTAAACATTTTTGTTTCAAAACTACTGCACTGGTTGTTTTTGTTGCTGTTTTAAAGTATCATGACCAAATGGAAGCTAAGAAAGATTTTATTTTCGCTTATAAGTCTAGAGAGATACAGTACATAATGGTAGAAGAGGCACAGCAACAGTATTATGCAACTGGACAGCAACATCTTATCAGCACATAGGAAGCAGATAGAGAAAGCAGAAATCAGCATCACCATACTATTAACCCTCACAGTTGATGCCAAATGATAGGATGTTCTTTCTCCAGTGTTGTTATTTCTTAGAGGGTTACTTCTGTTAGGTTTTAGGAACTTCCTTAGTATTTGCCATACACAAGTCTATGCTACATCTCATTGCCCTATGTTTATGCATAAGCCATTAATTACATTTCTATCTGGTAATTACATAACCATACATTGGGTCATTATAAAATAAATGCTAGTAATGTTAATTTTGAGTTCCAACATGGTGATATGTTGTTTACCATCTAACAAAGCCACTAGAGATCAGAATGCAAAGCCAACTACACTACTTAGCTAGAGAAGCTGGGCAGTGGTGGCACACAATTTATAATCCCAATACTCAGGAGTCAGAGGCAGATGGATTTCTGTGAGTGAAAAACCACTCTGGACTACACAAGATGGAATCAGTCTTATACAGACAGTATATAAGGAGCTCAGTGCAGTCTCAGAGGCAGTCTAGGATTTTTAGGCTTGGTGGAGAGGATTGCAGTCTGGAAATGCAACCTGAGGTAGTCCCTTAGGTTGAGTATTGTTAGAATGAGCATTCTCAAGTGCCTGGATGCTTGGCTTTTATGGTCTTTGGATTGAACTCTTGTATCTGTCTCTAGGTTTTATCATTTGTGTTATACCCTAAGAATACTATTCCTGAAAAATATAAATTACAGAGAAATGATGAGAGGAAATTAATGATATAAAATTAATCAGAGCTGATTAATTAATCAGAGGTGAGATGATTGCAGCAAGCATAGTTTCCTTCTCTTGATCCTGACAACCTGAGTTATATTTTCAGGATTCACAAGGTGGAAGGCAAATTCTAGATTGTTTTTATACTTCCGCATGTCTACCCTGGCACAGGTGTACCTAAATGAATACATACATCTATTCCTAACTAATAAAATGTAATTTTAAAAATAAATAATAAAATTTCTCAGATCCATTTTTCTTTAAATGTAATTGTCAAATATCAAATAGAAAGTTAGTGTTGGCTGACCACCTACCCCAATTCTTTCTGTATTGTGACAAACATTTTCATCCATCCAGAATTTCTGCTTCCTTTTCCAGGGTCTAAGCTACTGAGTATCCTTGATGTGTCCTATCTAGGCCTTCTCCTGAACTTTTTAGACATAGCTTCCATCCAATATCAGAATTCCCAGCCTATATTGGTCACTCCATGACTAACATGCCAAAACAGACAGAGCTGCAACCTACCTCTAAGTAACAACCAGGATACATCCTACCTGCTATGAACCACAGGTCACCTCTGAGCTGCATCTAACCTATTCATCCAACATGTTTCTCTAAGGTCCAGCATGGACTCACTCTACCAACCACGATTGGCAATGTTGCTTTTGTGCTGCACCCAATTAATCCCAATTAAGACCTCTGACTTCAGTTTCCTGGGTCTATCCCAGTAAGTATCCCTGACTGCCATATAACCCCAGTGGAGACAGTGTAGCAATGGCTGGGAGAAATGTCAATGGCTACCTGTTCAGAGGTTCGCACCACACGTGGTTACGCCTCCTGGGGAAAAGTGGTCCAGGTCCCTGCAGGTACTTGCTTGGCTGGCTATTTGGAATGGGTGCTAGATGTATTTTTGCTATGTTAACAATAATGCTTTTTGATTATGAATGTTTGTTAGTCCAGTGAAGCCTAAAGAACATTTATATATAGTTTCAAGAATTGAAAGAGATGCAGACCAGTGATTAGCAGATGAATGTCCTCTGTGCCCTCAACCATAAGACCCACAGCACCAGTTGAGCAAACAGGTGTCAGCTCAAGGCCTTAGAAATTAATAGGGTTGAAGCTGTATGAACTTGTCCACAATGTAACCCTGCCTGAAAATAGCCCACATGCAGCAAAGCTGCTGTGGGATATACTACAAAACTCTAATTTGTCTTAGGGCCCCAAAACAGTGCAATAGTTCTTGTCAATGCTATTGAAAGTTTACTGATCAGAGGCAATGACTATTCTCTAAACTCAGTAAAACAGTACAAGAGTTCTTGTCAATCTGTTGAAAGTTTAATGTTCAAAAACAATAACTATTCTCTAAATTCAGTGAACCAAATGTCTGGCAGGCTGACCACAGGCAGGCCAAAATAGAATGAGTTTTCCTAGCTATCTACTTGTGATTTCATGCTTCAAAGGAATTGTTGATATGCATTAATTTCTGTAGAATATCTGGAATTTTTTTGAATTGTGGCCAAAGATCTGTTCCCTTGAACTTTCTGCATAAAAACCCGATGATCTGAAGTAAAAATCGCAGCAATACACAAACCTCAAGTGTGTTTGTGTCTGTCTGTCACACCGAAGCCACACCTGACCTGATCATCCGAGTCTTGGTCTCCATGCAGACCCAATACTAACTGAGCAGTCTGCGGCACCTGACACTCCCTATCCATGCACCTTCCCCAACTTTACAGGTCTAACCTAGTCCCTACACAAATTTCCCCAGTATAATACAGTCTAACCTGCTTAAGCTTCTGCAACCAATCTCTATAATTCTTCTTCAAATTAACCTCCCTGTATCAGAACTCACTGATCCCTCCAATCCAAGATTTCCAGCCTGCCACATCTATACTCACAATCCAGGCTTGTTCCAAGAGGTACATACTACATAGTCTATTCCTCCCTGTCCTCTTGACTTCATTACATAAATGTTATTTCCAACATCTATGTTGGACCCACCACTACACTCTAGAATAACTTCAGAAATCAGGAAAGTGAAAAACAGGATACAGAGTTAGGAAAGCAATAGAAAAAAGAGTAACAAAGTATAAGTAATCTGATTGAAGATGGGGGGGGAAATCAGATCGCTAATTACAAAATGTGGAAGACAAATTGAGGAGAGAGTAGGTTAAAATAATAGTAATGATGTCTTAAAAATCATAAGAAAGCAAACTATAATGATTTAAATAGAAAGCTATAATGTGTGAGAGCCTTGCATAAACATGCACTGGTTAAATACAATTTTCTTATCTATGCAGCCAAAATTCTCACAAGAGTCAAAAGTGACCCCCCCAAAAAAACCTCTATACCTGGAAGATGAAGCCCCATTCTGAGTTATTTGTCAGGTTTGACTGAGACTCGAAAAGCTCAGAGGCTATGGCAAGTTCCTTCAGTTACCCCAAGAGGTGAAAGGTAAGCTACTAATGATGAGTACAGAATGGATTTCAGAAATAAGGGCAAGGGGCCCCTGAGTTGGCCTGAATGCCTCATTACTGAAGATCAGCTTTCACAGTACTATAAGGTGCCTTTCAAGGTTCAACAGGAGGAAAAGGACCAAGTCTTATACAGGTATGGTAAATGTGAACCAAAACAATGACCACATTTTCTCCATTCAATAAAGTTTTTAAACTGTGTCCTAGATGTCTTACATTTATATTTATGGATAAACATTTATTTCTATATTCTTCCCCATGATATTACAAAATGTATCTTATATTCATTCTGCCCTGCTAAGAATCGATTCTGATTGATTTATTTGTTGATGTTAAGAAATTATAGTTGAAAGACTTTAGTTTGCGAAGCAAGGATGTGGGAAAGGGAGAAGAAAATAGTTCTTGCAAGCAGAATATAGAAAATCACAAAGAATGGACAATGACATGGGTGGAAAGATTGGGAATTATGGGAATAAGAAGGGTTACTATGGTGATGGGGCTAGTGGTTTATGCTAGGTTGATCTTGTTAAATAGGACTAGTTATTGAATCATCAATTATTTGTGGAATAACCGAAGGCTCTAAATGTACAGTCAAGAGAAAGCCAGAGTACAAAAGAAGTTTCTCACAGGTTGGCCCACAACAAGGAAATAGGCCACAACCCTGGAACAAATTATTTCAGATGACCAGCACTGTCTGGGTCACACCTGGCCAATGGACAATCTGGGGACTTTTGAAGTCATTCTGTGGTTTATCCTTTTAAGATCAGGTCACACCTGGGTGATCTCTCAAACATACTTTGTAATCAATGCTGATTGCAGTCTTTCTCTATAAAAAGGACCTGAACCCTTTGAGTGGTGTGAAGTTTTTCCCAAGATTGCTGACTCCCAAGTGCACTCATTCAATAAACACCTCTTGCATGTTGCATCTCCTGGTTTTGGTGTTTGTGTCATGGGGCTCTCCCATTGGCCCATCAGGACCCCAAAATTGGAGCCTTACATAGTGTTTTTGTTTTGTCTGCAGATATATGAATTTTAAGACATAAACAGAATAATGTTTATACTACAGTTCTTACATTCATGGGGAAAGAACAGCAATACCTTTAAAAAGATATTTTATATCAAGCTATATTTCTTTATTTTTGTCACATTTTAAATATACATCATAGCATTACAAACTTTATAATGCATATTACAAAACCCTGAGCAAGATCCCTCTTAACAAAACATTTCTGATTACTGTAGTAGCCAAAGTTAAATTTGTTGTCAAGACTTGCTTAATTTGGGTACCCTTCATTGATAGAAATTGTCACAGTCTTTCTTAGCTCCTTGACACAGTGATATTTTTCTCCTGTCAAACTCAGTAAGTCAGGCTTGGATGAGACAGAATATTGCTATTAAAGAAATCTGCCAAAAGATTCAAGGTCTCTAGCAAAGATACAATTTTTTTCATCTTTCAATTCACTGCTAATGGGTGGAACTTTAAAACTGTAAGTCATACTTTTAAATGTACCTTCTGTTTTCATTTTAGCAGATATTTAAGTACTAACTGCTGTCCATGCATTGGGATTGTCAACATTATGCATGCTTTATATCAATATGACACCAGCAAAGTTTAGGAAAGCAATAGTTCATCCCTTGAATGTTTCTTATCTTGGCTGCATAAATCTAAATTCTTGTTAAACAGTTATCACACAGCTAGCTTTATGAGTGTCAATGGCAAAAACTGACTATACAATAAGTAGTTGGGAAAAAATCCCTCCTTAGTACTTCCACTTATTTGTGAAAAAAATCTCAAAGACTATTTCTATGAATAATAAAATATGCTACCCTTGGCCAATCCTAGTCATCTTGGCAGTGGCAGGAGAAATTAGGGACATTTTCTGAAACAAGCAATATTTTTGTTTTCTGTATTTTCCAGAGATCTCTGGTGAATCATAGGCCTCAAGACACATGGAAGGAAGGCAAAGTATCAAGAAGAAAAAGGATAAAATAGACTCTAGCAATTTCTTATCATCTTGACACATGTTCATGAATGTAGCTTTTGCCTTGTAAACTACTGTAACATTGTTCTTTCATATATAGATAAGAGAAAATGAGATACATAAAATGAGTTCAAAGTTATAGCAAAAACAATGAATCATTCAAGTCCTCTGTAGTTAGTCTCTGAAAAGAGCCAAGTAACTCATATACATATATGTGGTAATGCAGAAAAAAAGTATATGATTTATAATGACTTATTTCTCTAAGTGATTCTATTTTATTTTTATATATGCAATAAAATAATTATATAAGCCTTGGATTTATTTATTTATTCATTTATTATCTTATTTTACATATCAATACCAGTTTCCTCTCCCTCTCTCTTTCCCTCTCTCCCATGCCCCCCGACCAACCTCCTCCATTTCCTCCCAACTCCACAGGGAGAATGATGCACTCCAGGAGGGATCAACAAAATCTGTTAAGTCATTTGGAGTAGGTACTAGGCCCTCCCTCCTGCTTCTAGGTTAAGGGAGTATGCTTCTATGGGGAATGTGCTCCAAAAGTCCTTTTTTTGCACCAGGGATACATCCAGGTTCCGCTGTCAAAGGACCTTCAGACTGCCCAGGCCATCTAACTGAGAACTATGTTCTGATGAGAGATGTCATTCTGTAAATATGTTTCTCTTATTGATAAAGAATAAAGCTCTGTTGCCCAATAGGAAAGCAAGATAGGTGGGGCTAGGAAACTAGAAGAGTGGAAGTAGTAGGGAGGAGAGTCAAGATGGAAGAGGGAGGGAGCAGAATGCCAGCCCCTCTCTGCATCTTTGTTTGTTATTTGGGGCTGGTGCAGCTCTAGGACCAGCCCTCTGAAAAACTCATAACATAATGGTTGTTCTAGACTGGCAGGAGAAGAACTACTCATAAAATAATGGTGCCAGCAACGTAGTTAATAAGAACTTTCACGTAAAACTTAACAAAAGCTTAAAAAAGTGTTTTAGATACAAAACAAAAGAACAAAAAGCAAGCAATGGTAACAGCATTTTCCTCAGTTTGGCTCTGTTTTGCTAGAGACAAGCAGAGACTTATGTGGTTCCTTTAAGCGGGGTTTCTTAACTCAAATAAGTGAGAAAAAACCAAAAGGTTTTTAAAGAGCTCAGCTAACAGCTTAGTGGTGTGTACGAGAGCTGGCAATGGCACTGCCCACAACTCTAAGCATGCTGCTGGTTGGTAGCATAGACCAAGGCAGTGAACACAGCTCTCAGTGTTGGTAGTACCAGCTGCCATCTTTGATAAACCGCAGCTAATATAGCTGTGGCTTTAATTTTAGCAATAATGTTGTTTACCAGATAAAGACTCATGGCCAGAAAAAGATAAAGATTTACAGTAAAGACAGATTCAGATTAAGAAAAATCTTTAAGGGTTTACAGTGTGTTAAAATATTTTTAGGGTTGGGAGAGAAAAAGAATAAAATGGTTTTAAAAAGACAGAGTAGCTGGGTGTGGTGGCACACACCTTTATTTTCAGCATTAGGAAGACAGAGACAAGCAGATCTCTGTGATTTCAAATACAGAGTTAATTCCAGGACAGATAAAAGTTACACAATTACACATATCTCAAAATATGAAAAAAAAGGAGTAGAAGAAATAGAAATAGAGTGATAAAAAAGCCATGGAAAGATGGAAATCATAAATAGAATCTGGATACTGCATGGTATTATATTGTCTTTTTATCATTTGATGGCTGAGGAAATAACTGTTAAAAGAAATGCTGCTGGATTAATTCAATTTATATATTTTAAAAATGCTTTGACTTCAAAATTTAAGTTCAAGGACAGGTTACTTGGGAAAAGAATTTCTATTTTTGTTTCTACAGAAAATGAAAAGCTGTGGATTCCTTCCTGAGTAATGTGGTCTGATCAAGCAAGACCCCCTGAAACAATGTTCAAGGTGATCCAACATTCAAAACAGCTGGGACAAGGCAGCCTTGCAGACTACAGCTAAGATATCTGCATCTTCTTAGGATTCTGATGACAGCGCCCAGTACCAGCAGGAAGCAGTTTGGAAAGAACTATGCCCAAATTCCCAAATATTGTTTATAAATATTTATTTTCATTTAAATGGTGTTGGTTATAAATGGTTAACAACTGCAACCAATTTCTTTAAAGACAAAAAGGGGGATTATGGTATAGATATTATATTAATACTTTGTTTTGGAATGAATTTTCCTTTATTGATACAATTTAAGATCAATTTTGTGATATGTATATTTATCCCCTTGTTTAAATATTGTGTTTGCCTAGCTCATTTAGGAGTGTAATGTATAATTTAGTACAGACTATAGTTACCTATAATAGTCAAAATTTATAGTATTAGTTGGGTTTTCTAGATATATAAAGATGTATTTGAGATGGATAAATAATCTTCAAACCTTTCAAAGACCTACAGAATATGCCATTTAAAATGATGTAGGGTTTTTCTTGACTGCTCCTGGAAATTCCACATGTGTCAGAAAGGAAAATGTACCTTGAAGAAACTCATTATGGAGTTTGCCTCTAATATGGCAAGACTAGCCATTTGGACAAGATACTGCTCTTTTCTGGACTTTTTGACTTTTTGCTGTATAAACTGGACATGCAGGTCCCACAGAAAAGTGATTGCTGATATAAGATGGACATTGCTACAGGGTTCCTGCTTCATGGAAGAAGAATCTGCTAGTCATTCTGCAAGTCACAGAAAAAAGTGACTGACAAACTGCCAATACAGGTAGACAGTTTAAAGAATCCTGCTTTGCTGAGGAGTCTGCCAAACACACTATTACCTATAGGATGAAGATGGAACATTACAGAAGAAGGCAGTGAGTTGTCGGTGTCATTTCTAGAGTATATATATTATCCTTCTGTGGTCTTTGAAGGAGTTGAAGACAGATAGTTATGGTTATAGTTTTCCTTAACTAAGATTAAAGTTACATATGAAGCTTTAGACATACAAAGATAGGATAGCAAATAGAATATTTTCTTTAAATCTTGCTAAGTGTTAATGAACTAAATATTATTAATTGTTATTCTTATTTGGCAACTGTTGTGTGATATATTTTGCTATGCTAAGGTTAAACCCTTCTTTTTATTTAGAGAGAAAAGAGGAGATGATGGGAGATATCATTCTGTAAATATGTTTCTCATATTTGTTAATGAATAAAGGACTGTTGCCCAATAGGAAAGCAAGATAGGTAGGACTAGGAGACAAGTAAGAGAGAGGAAGTAGTAGGGAGAAGATTCAACATGAAGGACAGAGGGAAAAAAATGCCAGCCCCTCTCTCCTGTAAAATAAGACCACATGGAAGTACTTAATTTAATATAAATGGGTTATTGCTTAAGACAGAGCTAGCCAATAAGAAACTAGTAACTTGCCAACGGAATTATATCTATTACAGAGTCTTTGTGTGTTGTTTGGGGTTGGTGCGGTGATGGGACCAGACTGGCAGGGTAAAACCTACTCATAACAATGTTCAGGTGGTCTGAGTTCGTCTAATGCTAGTTTTTCAGCTATTAGTCTTGAGGCAGGGGTCTATTAGCCCTCCCCCCTTGTTCAGGTCAGCTGTCTCCATGGGTTTCTGTAGCCTGATCTTCTCCTCCCTTTCTGCATCTGGATTCCAGTTACTAAGCCTTGGATTTTTATACATTTCATTAAAAATAATGTTAATGTAATTCCAGATTTAGTCACACTTAAAAATCAAGAATAGCCTTTGCAGAGGCTCATCTCAGAGTAGTGAATTATCTGTTAAAACTTATCAATTGATGTCAGAATTAAATTCTAATGTAAGTCTTTTTCAGTTTTCTCTTCGATGTAATATATTGTTACTTTATAATTTCTAAGAAAGAATAAAGATTGCCATAAAATGGTAATGAATTGTTTTATTGCCTAGAATTTTTTAAACTATACTTTGCCACACCAGCCCCAGTGCAGACAGTGTAGCAATGGCTGAGAGAAATCTCAATGGCTACCTGTTCAGAGGTTCGCATCACATGTGGTTATGCCTCCTGGGGAAAAGTGGTCCAGGTCCCTGCAGGTGCTTGCTTGGCTGGTTGTTTGGAGTGGGTGCTAGATGTGTTTTGTGCTATAACAATAATGCTTTCTGATCATGGGTGTTTTGGTCTGTAAGCTCTACTGTTAGCCAAAACCCATAGTACCAGGTGTCAGCCCAAGGCCTAATAAATAATTGAAGCTAAAGCTGTAGAAATCAGCCCACAATATGACCTTGCCTATAATCAGTCTGCCGCAGCAAGGCTACTGTGGGAATTACTAAAATACTCTAATTTGGGATTTTAGGATCCTTGAAACGCTGACCACAAACAGGCCGAAATAAACAGAGGTTCCCAGTTATGTACTTGGTTAGGTGTATTTACGATCTCACACTTCAAAGGTAATTGCTGACATCTATAGAATGTCTGCTTATCTTTAAACTGTGAACAAAAATCTGTTCTTTGAACTTTCTGTATAAAAACCCGATATTTTGAAGTAAACATTGCAGCAGTTCCCAAACCTCTTCAAGAGTGTGTTTGTGTCTGTCTGTCAAGCCGAAGCCACTCCTGACCTGGTCATCTGAGTCTTGGTCTCCATGCAGACCTGTTACCCACTGAGCAGTCTGCAGCAATACTGATTTCCAAAATCCATGCCATGTGATATATCTTGAGTTTACAAGATGAGAGAATGAAGTTTACCACTAGCCAAACATAGAGGTCTGGAGGTCTGTACAGATAGAGAAGAAGTGAGATGCTGGGCAAAACAGGAAGTGAAATGGCTGAGTGTATAAAGAGTGTAAACAGGAAGAAACAGGAACTCACTCTCTTGTCTGCAGAGATATTAAGAGGGTAAGGCGGGGCTGTGTCTTGTTCCTTCTCTGTGATCTCTCAACATTTTACTCTATATCTGACTCTGAAATTTTACAATGCCATATAGAAATCATATGTGAATACACAAATAAAAGTATATTCAGGGAAATATTGTCACACGTTTCTTCAAGTTTTCCCTCTGATTAAGGTTTTACTTGTCTCAATCACTTTAAACTTTTAGCTAATAGTGTCCATGGTTATTATCACATAGTATTTTTTTTGTTCTAGAAAGAGTACTGATGAGGAAATTACTCAACAGGCTACTCCAATAGCTTTTTACATTGCATCTCTAGCCATAGTAGCACACACTGTAACTTTTAGTACAGAATCTCTTGGCAGTAAACTTGAAGACATGACAAGAGCATACCTTTCTTTCTCAAATTATCTCAGTTTACCAATGGCTTAATGAATTACAGGAAAGGGATTATACTTATATGATATGAAGAAGTAAGCCTAAATGCACATAAATGAATGGATATGCTAGCAAGAAAGACAGCTGAGCAAGAGAGACAGATAAAGGTGAAAACTGTCTTCTTCCATGTCCATTTTATAAACTGCAACAAGAATAAAGGTTGATCTTCCCACATTAAAAAAAAATCTGTATTAAGGGAAGGCTTTTCCATTTCAAATGATTTAATTAAGGAAAAAAAATCCTTCACAGATGCATTCAGCTCCTCTGGTATTAGTTAATTCCAGAAGTGGTCACATTTGACAGTCAAGAATAGCCTTTGCAGAGCCTCTTCTTAGAACAGTGAAATTGTATTTTAAAATATATCAATTGATGTCAGAACTAAATTTCAACATAAATCATTCAGTTTTCTCTTCATTAACTATATAATATTTAAGGATTTTTTCTCATTGTATGCTCAAGCACTGTCATAAAAAAGGAAGCATAATAAGGAGATTTATTACAGTTCTTATCTGTCCTGGGATAAAAGAGGAAATGAGATAAAAGATGGAATGAGATAATTGGCTTGATCTTGAGTTTGTCTGTGGAGAACTGGTTGAAAATAGTGTTTAGATGCTACAGATAAAAAAAACAAAAACAAAAACAAACATACAAAAAAAATGACGTTTTAATCATCATTCTGCTACTTCAACAATGCTGTAGACAACTTTCTTATAAAGACCAAAAATTTACTTTGCTTCAAGCATTTTGGGATTTTAGTAAAGGATGAGAGATTTATTGTCTTGGAGTTATGATAAGTCTGCCTTTTGGTGTTGGAATTTGTATGTGAACAAAGATGTGCACCTCACACCCAGCAAATAAGGCAATGTAGAAAATCTGTGGATCTTATAGTATCTTTGTAGTCTTAAATCTTCACTTAATAACTTTAGTCTAGGTCACACTTCCTACCTGGGCCCATGCTTTCCAATAGCAAGTCTCAGAGGAGCAAGATTTTAGTATATAAATATGAGAAATACATGAGGTCCAAACTTGAGATAAATATAAGAGTAATAAAGAATAATGGGTAGACATTAAAACAAAATGAAAACATTTGTAATGTGAAGTTCTGTATAGATGAACTTGAAGTGGGTAGAAAGTACAAGTAGGTAGGAGCCTAGGACAATCTCTTTGTTGTGAAGATTTGCCTGGAATAGTTAAGTGGTTACAGAAATATGAGTTTGAGAGATAATTCAAAAAGCAAATCTGTTATAAACAGGTTTATATAAAAACTTTAAACTAAGTAAAATAAATTTAATATTGCATGATTAAATTCAAATGTGCATACTATTTGGTTATGAGTCTATTTGTATATAAAAAGTGAAGATATGACTGAGTAAATTTCAAGAGACAATATGATTCTCATAAGTTTCATCTATTTATAATTCTAACAAACTAAGTTAAGATTCAACGGTCTCTTGAGGCAGTACATTTCAGAGTGTGTACCTGTTCCTAGGTATAGGAAAGGGTTTACTTTTCAGTTGGGGAGTTATGAAACATTATCTCTTCTCTATGTAATGGTTGATCCCATATTGGTACATTTTACGATTGAAGAAAAAGAACTTCATAATTCAATGATCCTGTTATTTTAATTTTCTTGGTTTTCTTGAATACTAGAATCTATAGTAATGTTTTGTTTAAAATGCTCATGCAATTTAGAAACCTATTTTGAAGTTGGAAATTATGAAATGGACTGAGAAGATGGAAAATGTAGGAAGTTGAGATAAACTTGTAGTCAGTTCAGAATGCTAAAAATAGTATGGTTTCATGAGAGGAATCTAGATTTTGACAAGTTTAATTTCCTGATTTTTTAGATGAGTCACTGAAGAATAAGTCACTTAATACTTTGGTCCCACATAGTGACTGTCAATGGGTTTCTGTTTGATAGCTATGCTATCAAGATATGGGGGGATGTTTAATCATCTCCCCCTGCTGCTCTTACTCCTCCTTCTTCACCTCCATTTTTATCTTCCTGACTCTTACTGTCCACATGCTTCCACTTCAATGTTGTTTCATTAAGGTCAAGAGACAATGAGAGCCAGTTGACTAACCAGTTTACAATATGAAACTCAGAACCCAAATAACTCTTCATTCCTTTAAGACTTGTCAGGCATCTTTCTTATCAATGACCAAACAAGTTTGCCCATTAAACAGTGTTCATCAGGAAAGCAACTCTCACACCTTCCTGATCTTTAGTTTCTAGCAAAGAACAGTAAGGAGTCATTTGTAAGAAATACCTACAAAGATCAAATTAATTTGTGAAGCTGTTTTGTTTCCCAAGCAGCCATTTTCTTCTACCATACCAAACAAAATGAGCTCTTTCACATTTGGCAATGCCAAATTATACATGAACAGGATGCAAAAGATATGCAGCATGGTTCAAGTGAAAGACTCATTAAGATACTGCACTGAGCATTTCTAAGTCATTTCTATTGTCAGGCTGTGCTACCAACATAATTAGAAGACATTAGGTTTTAATTAGTTAAGGAAACTAGCCACCCTTTAATTTTCATTCCTAATGTTAGATTCTTGAAAGACATCTCATCTCTGTGACAGATACAGGATTTGCCAGTTGTGTAATTTTGCTTCTCTCTCCTTGAATGCAGAACAGAACAGTTTTCAATGTTCAGTCGATTTTGAAGGTTCATTAATGAATTTTGTCAAGTTAATCAAATTTGCTATTTTAAAGTCAAATTATTATATATTGGAAAATACTATTTCATCACCATCATTTTCTAATTTATTCCCAAATATTTGAAAGATTTTAATTTTCAGAGCAAGGATGTGAGAAAGGGGCAGGAATATAATTCTTGCAAGCAGAATATAGAAAATCATAAAGAGTGGACATTGACATGGAAGAAAAGAACAGATATGAGAAGAAGAAAGTTACTATGGGGCTAGTGGTTATGCTAGGCTGATTCTGTTAAATAGGGCTAGTAACTGAATCATCAATCTTTTGTGAAATAACTGAAGTTAAGTCTCTCCCAGGTCTTGGCCTGCAACAAGGAAATAGGTCCCCCAATACTGGAACAAATGACACCTGATGAACAGCATTGTTTGGGTCACGCCTGGCCAACAGATAGCCTGGGGACTTTCCAAGTCATTCTATGGTTTATCCTTTGAATAAGAACAGTTCATACCTGGGTGATCTCTCAAACATGAGATCTACTTTGTAATCACTCACCTTGTGCCCCATACCTGTATGCTGATTTGCGCTTTGTCTCTATAAAAAGGAGCCTGAACACTTTGGGGGGTGTGCTGTTTTTTCCGAGATTGCTGTCACCCGAGTGCACTCGTTCAATAAACACCTCTTGCTTGTTGCATCTCCTGGTTTTGTTGTCTGTGTCACGGGGTTCTCCCCCAGGCCCATCAGGACCATGGAATTAGGGTCCAAAAATTACATCCTGGCTAGATTTTTGCTCTTCTACTCATCCCACTCTCTACCTATCCTCTCTGGATCATTACCATTTTTAAAGCCATGTGTCCAGAATTGAAGTCACCTTGTTATTTTGACAAGAAGGGAGTTAGATCTTTTCATTCTTCTGCTATAAATGCTGATGCTGTGTTGTAGGGAATAAGTGGCTTTTACTTTCTTGGTAGTGCCAAGGAATGTTATACTTTAATCTAAAACTTTTGACATGATTTTGTAAATATAAAATATATGCACTCTTGTAATTCCATTTTCAAATCTTTATAGTCTTCAGTCATTGGTGCTGACCATACAGCAAATAAATGGTTAGATACCAGGGTTTCATTTTCACAGTATATTTCTTTCATGATATATGAAATTAAATTGATGTAGTTCACAAATTACATTGTTTAGAAGTTGTACTCATTTTTTTTTGGTTCAGGATACTGCTTTTCCTCTGTATTAGAATATATCTGTGCTTCTATAACTTTAGAACTATACCATATATGCTTCAGACAGCAGCATCTCTTACATTACTCTACATACCAAACACCAAACAAAAAGTTATTTCTTGAATAAATGGTGACCTTTGTAACAAACAACATCATTTTAATTTTAATGGTAACATGCTGTGGAATATGTATTTATGAAGGTCATGGGCTCACTTGGATAAATATCTAAAAAGAAGAAATATAAGGAAGACTGGAAAACATCTCCAGTGATTTCATCAAAAGCTAGTTTAGTAAGGAAAAATGACAAGAAATATAAAGTTCATTATTATAAGTTAACAAGAATTTTCCTTAATTATAAGCTCATGAGAGGCTTATAAATTGTGTTTCTACATTCAAAACTACTATTTTATAATCTAAGTTGGTTTCTTTACCTGTGAGAGTCTAAAAGAACCTAAGTCATGAGCAACAATATATGTACAGTAGCATACTAAGTTTTGAGCTGGAGGATAAAGATTATTCAACCAAGATTGTGATGAGGAAGCCTGGTGTTGGTGGTGCACACCTTTATTCCCAGCACTCTGGAGGCAGGGGCAGGCAAATCTCTAAGTTCAAGGATAGCTTGGTCTACAGTGTTAGTTCCAGGACAGGCTCAAAAAAAAAAAAAAATATTGCGATGAGGACCAGATTTTGTTTTGTATTGGGCTGACTTGTTTTTCTAAATCTTTATGTACTTTTTCATTACTTAACCTAGTCTAGATTTGGTTCTAATTTTTCTACATTAATTATTTAAATTTTTGTACTATACTGATGGGAGATGTTATCCTGTAAATATGTTTCTCATGCTTGCTAATAAAGCACTGTTACGCCAATGAGATAGCAAGATAGGCGGGGCTAGGAGACAAGGAGGAAAGAGGAAGTAGTGGGGAGGAGTCAAGATGTAGCCCAGGGAAGAAGCAGGATGTCTGCCGCGGCTCCCCGATAAGACGACCACGTGGAAACACTTAGATAAGTAGAAATGGGTTGATAATTAAGGCAGAGCTAGCCCATAAACAGTAATGGTAATTGGCCAACAGGATTGTATCAAATACAGAGTCTCTGAGTGTTATTTGGGGCTGGCGCGGCTGTGGGCCCAGACTGGTGGGCTGGCGGGCTGGCGGAAACTTACATGCTACACTATAACTTTGAGTTCTCACACTATTTGTTTGTTGGAAAGCCAAAACCAGTATTACCACACAAGCAGCTTAAGATGCTAACTTTGAGGTGAGAGTTTTCAGAAAAACATCAAATCTAAACAACCACAACAAATAATTCCTGAGAAAATCCATATGGGAACCATTATAGAAACCCATAATTGATCAAAATGCACTGACTAGAGCCAGAGATTTCCAAGTTAAAATTATATATATATATATATATATATATATATATATATATATATATATAATCTGGAAAGCTAATGAATTTCACTGGTAATAAGATATGGAACACTTAGAAGATCCAGAGAACTAGGAGAACTAGTGAGAGATGGTGACTTCTCTGAATGACAAGGTAGCTACTTCCATGAATTCTCAACATTATAGTCATTTAAACAAGAACAGAATAGCAGCACTAGTTAATATGCTTATGTAGATGAGTACCACTCTTGAGTGAAGAACAACTATACACAATTAATTTTTGTTGAGAAAGGGATAATCAATATTCTCCAAGGAAAAATCACTTCATCTATTTTTTAATCCCAAGTGGTCTGTGTGAACACATGCATATAAGCATTATTCAGTGGACTCAGCATGTTTTATAGGTGTGTATGTATGTATAAATACATATGTACTACTACTAATAATGATGTAATGCATTGATATCTTGAGAGCAAGTCAGGGGCTGAGCAAGATATTTATGAGACACAAACTAAAGTAGAAATGATGTAAATGAAGGAATCATTTACTAAGTCTTCAACAATTATTAAAATTAAATAAACAAAGAATAGGGCAAGAAACAAAAATAAAACTTATTCTCATAATTTTCACTATTTATAACAAGAAAATCGACTTTATAAGGGACAAATATGGAGGAGAAACTTAAGTAACTCGATTTTTTAGAGAAAAGAAAAAACAATACATAAATGGAATACAAGTATGTGGTAAACTTACAGTTATTCCTAGAGCAAAGCAAAGAAAATAGTGCTTCACATGGTAACACAGTACTTAACTAAAATTCAGTACAACCTGGCTGGGGAGACGGTCCTATGCACCTCTAGATATAAAGCAGGATTCTAGGCCTCTGTCATCAAGATGTCATAATATTCTGCCTCAGTTATAAGGATGGAGTATCTTGAACTTAGTGCCCTTTGTCCCATATGAGTAAAATTGTACTGTAATAACAAAGGAAAATTATGTGACTTTAAACTCTTCTTTTATTTTTTCAATTCTCTGTTTCTAAAAATATTTGTCATTCACTATAAAGAAGTAAAACCAGGAAAATACCCTTATAATAAGAGAGGATAAAATACTTTGAAATAAGAAAAAGAGTTTACATTGAATATGATAGTAAATATAATTTCTTTTCTCTCATTACACAAAATGTTCTTTCTGATCTTAGTCACACAAATAGACAGATATGAACTACTCTTATACTTACCCACAACACATAGACTCAACAGAATTTGTATTTTGTCTTCAAATAACCACCTGTGTTAGCAATGATAGAATAAGACACAAAAGAGGCTAAGAGATTGACCCGCAAGCATCCAGTTGCCCTCAGTGTAAACTAATATTCTCCAAAATCAACATTAAATGAAATATGTTGAAAAAAGCACCACAACTTTATGAAGTCTACTGAGTTTACTAAATTCACTGGTTCAGATGCAATAAAGAGTATGTGTCATATACATATACATATGTATATGTAATATTAAGTTCTTTGTGTAACATTAAAAATAATATCTGACATTTTCAATCCACATTTACTATCATTATTTATGTCACTGGGACCATGCATACTCTGTGAATTTGTAATTCATTTTTGTCATTAAGAACAGATTTGTTTCATACCATGCCTTTATTTGAGAGAAGAATATAATTATTTTCAGTGACTTTAGCATTGATATATGACCCATTAGTTATCCCCAAGGACCTTAGAAGGCCTACTGGTATTTTCTTATGTAAGCTGACAGTAACTATTTTTCTGTAAACCATCCAAAATTCCAAGGCATTCAAAACATGTAAACTCAAGTCCTTTGAAACAAAAGTATTAGTTTTATTGAAAAAAATAGAATTTGCATTTGTATTCTGATAATTTTTTTTTGTATTTGCTTCAATTTGATAAAACAAGACAAAGGATCCACAGTTTAACAGTCAAATATTGGGATGTAAGATTGTTCTTTTAATGAAATTAACATCACTAATCTAAGTATAATTATATTTCTGTGTAAGGACCCATTTTATGAAGCATAATACTGCCTGAACCAAACTGTATTTTTTTACACCTACTAGCATCTAATCATTAGTTTCCTGCATATATGACATGCTACTTTATAAGTAATCTAGAATTAAATCTTTTATTACTTTAGGGGAGATTAATTTTATTTCAAATTTTACTCTAAGTTTAAGAGAAACATGACATCAACATTTTCATTAACTAAATTTCCACTAATATGAGCTAAAGTATATGTCATTGCTAATAGAATTTTTTGGTGAGATCTGATAGATTTTTATATTATAAGTCTTAACTGGGGAGACTTCTTTATGGCTAATGATCTTCACAGTCGTTTGCCTATGCTTTACCATATAATCCAGTGTTAGTAATAAAATACCGAATTCATGCTATTTAGATGTCATATTTATTATCAGCTTCAAAGACATGTGAATCATTGTGGATGGATATTCTTAATTCACACTCAAGCATTGTAATGAGTTTGGAACCTTTATTCAGCATGTATGAAACCTAAAGTTGCAAAAATTTAGTGGCCGAATGTCAGTCAAAAACTGAATCAGATTCAAATTGCAAAGCAAAATGTATGTAGATTACACAAAACACAATAACTTGATTTTCTTATTACACATGCAAATAAGACACACAAATTTCTTACCAGAAGTCCTATGCACCATGGAGTGTTCGGCATCTTGGACACTTCATTCAGGATCACAATTTTACAGTCCATCTACATCAGATGAATTAGAACTATTCCTGCTCTGCATTTGTTCCCTCCAAATTCAAAATTCCCCCTTAAAGAGGGTAGTTCAAATGACTTGAAAATATCATGAAATCTCCAAGACTTACAGGACAGTTGATGATTGCTGGAGAAGAGGATACTCTAGGGATGAGTTGCCTGTAAGTTTTAGGGATCACCAGTGACAATTTTGGACAGTCATCTCAAAACTCACATGAGTTACTTGTTGATGAAATTGACTTTGAGGCAACGAGGCTTCTCTAAGTTACACGCAAAACTTATCAGTTCAAAAAGTTAGACATGAGAGAAATTGTTTCTTCTGTTTGTCATTAATGCCCTATCTGAGATGGGTAGACATTTGTTCATACCTCCCCAATAAGGTAAGATAATGGTGTATCAGTAAACTCAGTATGAGAAAGTTTCTTTCTAAGCAATCAATTTAACTTTTCCCAGAAGGCTCAACATTTGTTGCTCCAGTAAAGGAAGTTTTGGCTCCAGATAAACAATGCATGTTTATGGTGATATTTGTTTATGATCTAAGAAAGCTTAATTGAAGATTAGAGTCATTTTTAACCAGACCGTGGTGGGACTCACCCTTAATCCCAGGACTCTGGAGACAGAGGCAGAAGGATATCTGTGAGTTCAAGGACACCTAGGGCTACATGAGGGTGAGTCCATCTAAAAGTCCTTCTAATCCAAGAGCATGGGAGATCTTTCCATTTTCTGGTATCTTCCTTAATTTCTTTCTTTAAAGACACAAAGTTCTTATTGTATAGGTCTTTCACATGTTTGGTAAGCATTACCCCGAGATATTTTATGTTGTTTGTGGCCATTGTAAAGGGTGATATTTCTCTGATTTCATTCTCAGCCTCTTTGTCATCTGAATAAAGTAGGGCTACTGATGTTTTAGAGTTTATCTTGTGTCCTGCTAGTTTGCTGAAGGTGTTTATGAGCGGTAGAAGTTCCCTGGTAGGGTTTATTGGGTCGCTTATGTAAACTATCATATCATCTGCAAATAGAGACAGTTTGACTTCTTTCTTTCCAATTTGGAACCCGTTGATCTCCTTTTGTTGTCTTATAGCATTAGCTAGAACTTCAAGTACAATATTGAAGAGGTTATGGAGAGAGAGGACAGCCTTGTCTTGTTCCTGATTTTAGAAGAATTGCCTTAAGCTTCTCTCAATTCAGTTCGATGTTGGCTGTTGGTTTACTGTATATTGCTTTTATTATGTTTAGGTATGTTCCTGTTATCCCTGATCTGTCCAAGACTTTTACCATAAAAGGGTGTTGAATTTTGTTGAAGGCTTTTTCAGCATCCAGTAGCACAGACACTGAGATCAACATTTAATAAATGGGACTTCCTCAAACTTACAGCTTCCTCAAGCTTCTGTAAGGCCAAGGACACAGTTGACAAGACCAATCGGCAGCCCAAAGACTGGAAAAAAATTTTACCAATCTTACACTGAAAAAGGGATGATCTCCAAAATATACATAGAACTCAAGAAACTAGTCAACAAAACACCCAATAGCCCTATTAAAAAATGGGGTACAGAATTGAAGAAAGAATTCTCAATAGAGGAAATCAAAGAGGCTGAAAGACACTTAAGAAAATGTTCAACATCCTTAGTTATAAGGAAAATGCAAATCAATACAACTTTGAGATACCATCTTACTCCTGCCAGAATGGCTAAAATTACAAACACCAGTGACAACTTATGCTGGAGAGGATTTGGAGAAAGGGGAACACTCCTTCATTGCTGGTAAGAATGTAAACTCGTATAGCCCTTTTGGAGATCAGTATGGTGGTTCCTCAGGAAAATGGGAATTAGCTCACCACAGGACCCAGCAATTCCACTCTTAGGTATATACCCAAATGACTCACATCCATGCAACAAAGACATGTGCTCAACTATGTTCATAGCAGCATTATTTGTAATAGAAACAACCTGTAAGCAATTTAGATGTCCCTCAACTGAAAAATGGATAAAGAAGATGTGGCACATCTACACAATGGAATACTACTCTGCAGAAAAACAAATTAACAGAATCTTGAAATTCGCAGCAAGTGGATACAAATGAAGAAATCATCCTGACAGAGGTAACCCAGTCACAAAAAGAGGAACAGAGTATGTACTTGCTCATATATGGATTTTAGACCTAGAACAAAGATCACCAGCCTATAGTACATACCACCGGACGAACTGGGATACAAGGTGTATTCTAAGAGATTCGTATATGGTCCTTTACAAAAGGGGGAAGGGACAAGTCCCTCAGAGCACATGGGAAATGGGGGGGGTACATTGAATGGAGAGAGAACTAGGAGAAAGAGAAGGGGAAGAGAGGACGACATGTGTGACTAGATAGGTTGAGCTAGGTTGAGTCAGGGTGATAGGGGTGGGCATAAAAGAGCCATTACTGGTTTGAAGAGAAAACTGTACCTAAAGAAAGGTCTAGAGAACTACAAGACCAACTCCATCTAATAATTCAAGCAACTATGGAAAGGCTACCATAAATGCTCTTCCCTGATAGTGAGATCATCAACTAAATTATCCACCATCATGGAGTCCTCATCTAGTACCTGTTGGAAACAGAAGGAAACACCCATAACCAAGCACTGAGTAGAACCAGAATCCAGATGCAGAGAGAAGGGACAAGACCAGGTTGCAGAAACTCATAAAGACAGCTGACCTTTACTAAAATATTGAATCTAACAATGGATATTTTAATATTGAATTCATGGCTAAGGTTGGTTTTGTTTTTTGATATTATTCAATACTGAGTAAACATCATTGTAAAAAATGCTTCGAAAATTTTACAAATACTTAGTATATTTATTTTACTTGTTCAAAACACATTTCATCCTACAAAAGTCAAAATGTTTAGAAAAAAATGTACAATTATGGAGCTTCCATAAAATTTCAGTGGGCAAAAAAATTAAAATCCATTGTTAAGCACTTCTTTCAAATGCTCTGCATTTGAAAGCATTATGCATTATGCTACTCTCACTACCTCAATTTAACTGAAAGGTCTATCCCAAACTAAAATAGTCAAAATAAAAGTAATACATGAATATATCTGGCTCCTCAAAAAGGGAAGGAAGAAAGAAATGAAAGAAAGTTGGAAAGAAGAAAAGAAGCAAGAAAGTGAAAAAGAGAAATAAATCATGAAAATTGATATTTTCCATGTAATTTATGAGATACATTTTTGACTCATATTTTCATGTACAAATGTGAAAGTGTGAGACCACCTCTACATACACTCTGAGGTTCTAGCTAAATACTGAGATTTTTCTGTTTTGCAACAAGAATACAGTGGGAATTTTGTCTCCAAATTGGATGGCTGAAATTATCCTTAAAATTTACCTCATAAGGGTGAAGCTCCATGTTTGAACATTTGCTTACCATTCCTTCAGCTCTAGGTTCAATGTCAATACTATGTAGATATGGGATGGTGATATGACTCAGAAGTTAAGAGAAGACGTTGCTCTCTCATATGTTTCTAGCTTGCTTCCTACCAAGCATGCTGTGTAACTTGTAACAATCTTCACCTACATCTCTAGGAGACCTTATGCCTTCTTCTGACATTCCCAGGTGAAAAACAACAGAACTTAAAAAGCAATTTGATATTAATGGTCATAGTAAATGAACAAAGTGGCATATACTTTTCCAGTGTTTATAAATGACAAAAACTCTTTCATAGATAGGACTTTTCAAATGTTTACATAGCAGGGTATGTTTCACTTGCTATGCTAACCTTAAAATACATTTATTTATTTTTCAAAGTAAAAGCTGTCTTAGGTATTAGTCTTATACTATGTTCTAAACTTTTAAAAAAAATAAATCATGAATCACATTTATGAAAATTCTGAGTATTTTCAGTCCTAAAATTCTATTCAATGTGGTTTAAGAAGGCATACTTGTATTTTTGCTTTAACATAAAATAAGAAAGAAACTGAATGAGAATAGCTATTTTTAATAGATCTTGAAATATAGATATTCATTGTGTTGTATAATATTCACAGCAATCTTTAATTATAATACCATTGCTACTTAAAGAATGAGATAATTAGGTTAGAAAATTAAACATATTTACCTATAGGCACATAATACCAAAGGGGCAAAGAAAGAAAAATAGACTTTTTCTTGGTTGTTCAGCAATTTTCAAATATTGTTCTGGGTGCAAAAAAAATGTATCTGTACAGAAATAAGTTTCTGTAAGGTCATGAACTAGAGACAAAAGCTGAAAAGACATGCCAAAAACATCATCAGGAAAGGTACAATTGTTTTCCGCCAAACAAAATCTACCCTTTCTAACTCTTAAGTGTGTTTCTTTTCCTTTACACTGGATCACATGCAAAACAAAAGTTAAAACTTAACAATATCAACCAATACTGACCAACTCAGTCTTTCAGACAGCCAATAAGTAACCATCTTCCATCTATTAGTTAATTTGTCATGATGAAGAGACAAAATTCTCTATTGATTTTGCAGGCTAGACCAGAAAGAATATATAGATACTCAGAAAATAATCAGGATGGAAGAAGGCATCAAACAGAAATAATAACAAAAACACAGTATTTACAAAACTATGCAGTCTCTTGCTATAATAATACATGTGAGACAACAAGGGTCTCCATGGAAAGGTGAGTGGATTTATTTTAAAGGATAATTTATACAAGCAGAACAAAACAGAAATTGTCAACTGGGACAGGAACACATAGAAAAGATGGAGACACAGAAGAACATTACTAATCAAGAAGGTGGTGGAGCACCACAATTGACTGAAACTTTCTGAGATAATTCAAGAATCACCAACCATATCACCATAATATCTTATCACAACCAGCACTAAGACCTGGGCCCTGGTCACCAACATCACTGACCTGAAACGGACAAAAAAAAAACTTCCAGTGGCTATCCCTTTCTTTTGCTTTGGAAGGTATAGAAGACCATCTTAATAAAAAGGAAACGCTACTGGAAAATCAACAAAGGTTAAAATGAGTGTAAGGGATTAATGGGTTTCTTTATTAGAAAAAGAGCATCACTTTCTTATTTTCTTCTTATTTTTCATTTACTTTTATATTGACCACAGTTTTCTTTCTCTCCTTTCCTTCTGTTCCCTCCTTCAACCTCTTATCTCCCACCAATTAATATCTAATAAATATGTTGGCAGTTACCCAATTCTATACTTTCTTTGGTATTAAATTTTTCACAAGAGACATAAGACTCCTTAGGATATAGATTATTTAATGCAATACAAAGTAACTCTATATGAACCCAGAAAAATTTCTGTCACATGTGCTATTAAGTTGTCTCCATTTTTGATAAAAGCCTTATTGATTGTATTTGCCTATTTAATATTAATATATATAATGTGTTTATAAAAATGTAAACATGAAATCCATACTTTTCTTCAGTGAATACATAGTAATACCACTACAAGGTTATAAAGACAGTTTAAATTTGTAGTTATATATGCATATGTATATAAAATATTATTTGAACAAACAAATCACAAAGAAGTAATAATATAATGAAGATTTTAAATTCTGATTTAAAACATGTCTACTGCTGGCATCCTCTTTTTGACTAATTGAAATATGTTTAAGTTATTATCCTGACTTCAAGCTCTATAGAGCTATAGTTCTGAAAACAGCTTGGTATTAGCACAAAAACAGAGAGGTAGACTAATGAAATCCAATTGAAAACCCTCATATTAACTCACACACCTAAGAACATACGATTTCTGACAAAGAAGCTAAAATTATACAATGGAAAGCATCTTCAACAAATAGTGTTGACATAACTGGATATTAGTGTGCAGAAGAATATAGACAGACCCATATCTATCTCGATGCACAAAACTTATATCCAAATGCACCAAAGACCTCAACATATATCCAGCCACACTGAAATTCTTAGAAGAGAAAGTGGGTGGAACCATTGAACAAAATAGTACCGGATACTGCTTCCTGGATAAAACACAGTAGCACAGACACTGAGATCAACAATTAATAAATGGGACCTCCTGAAATTGCAAAGCTTCTGTAATACAAAGAAAACTGTCAAAAAGGCAAAATGGCAACCCACAGAATGGGCAAAGATATTCACCAACCCACATCTAACAGAGGGCTGATCTCCAAAATATACAAAGAATTCAAGAAGCTAGTCACCAAAACACCAAATACTCCAATTAAAAAGTGGAGTACAGAACTAATTAGAGAATTCTTAATAGCAGAATCTAAAATGGCTAAAAGACACTAAAGAAAGTGCTGAACATCCTTAGTCATCAGGGAAATTCAAATCAAAACAACTTTGAGATACCATCTTACTCCTGTTAAAATGGCTAAAATCAAAACCACCAAAAACTGTTTATGCTGGATAGGATGTGGGGAAAGATGTACACTTCTCCACTGCTTGACAGAGTGCAAACTCATACAGCCACTTTGGAAATCAGCATGGTGGTTCCTCAGGAAAATGGTTAACTTTATGACAAAGGAAACACAAGAATAATTAACTTTGATAAGATGAGAATTGTACAAAGAGGCTAGTGTACTTGACATACAGGACTTATGAAATAAAATTATGCTCAATTAAAGAAAAAATCTGCCAGAGTAAGATGTAAGATGTATGGAAGTAAGAGTCCCTCCAAATGAAAGAGAATCAAGTATACTGTTAAGTGCAGGTTTTTTCCTACCAGCCCAGGCTCACCGCCACGCCAGCCCTCAATAACACACAGATAGTAACTGCTGACCAGTTACTATCATTTCCTATTAGCTAGATCTGTCTTAAATATTAACCAATTTCTATAAATCTAAGTATTTCCATGTGGTCTCATCTTACTGGCAAGATGGGCTGGTGTTCTACCTCTCCAATCTCCCCATGTTGACTCCTCCTTACTACTTCCTCTTTCCTCCTTGTCTCCTAGTCCCTTCTATCTTCCTTTCCTATTGGACAACTGTGCTTTATTCATTAATCAATACAAGAAACATACTTACAGAATGACATCTCCCATGAGTATACCATGGAGCTAAATGATTTGAGGTGTAACTATGACCATAACTAAGAAGGTAAATGCAGAGACAAAATGAAATTCTCACATAGATAGAAGAAAGACCTGAGTGACCATGGTATGCAAACACAGATATGGGTTACTCTAAATGCCACATTCCCATGGGGAACTGTTAAATTTCATTGTGCTGGAATTCTTTTATCTGTTTGGTGACTCCAGAGTGAGCAGTTTCTAATCTCACATCCCTGTTAGATTTCCTGCCTTTCTATTGTGTCTCAGAATCAATCAATCAGCCATAATAATGTAAGTGTTGCTTCTCCTCTCAACCCCTCCCAGTTTCAGCTGGGCACAAATGGAGAAAGAATACCATTATCTCGAGTATACATACTGATTCAGGTTATAATTGTCAGTGGCTGTTCTCTCTCAACATATTTTAGTTATTTTTTATTAATTTATTTTTTGCATTAAAATCCCTATTCCCCCTTCCTCCTCTCCTGTCTCTCCCCCGACTACACCCAAACCCACCTCCAATCTACTCTTTAAAGAGGATCAGGCCTCCCCGAGGAAAGTTTCTAATTCTGTCATATCATCTTGTTGAGGCAAGCTCAACTAACTTCTGCAACCCCCCCAAATCCCCATGATTAGACTGAGCCCAATTTTGAAAACAGCCTTGATACTCCTTAAGTGAAGAATGGTTAAAAAAAATGAGGTACATTTACACAATGAAGTACTACTCAAGAGTTTATAAACAATGCTATTCTGTCAAGATTTTTAAAGTCGCCCACTGCTTCTGTATCTGATAGTATCTCTGGATCATTTTTACTTTTTAGTTTTAGTGACTCATTGGAAATTTCACATCTTGCACTCCTACCACTTTCATTTCCTATTCATTCCATGTCTGTTTGCCTTCTTTACGATCCCCCCAAAAGTTAAACAATATTATTGATGGGAGATGTTATTCTGTAAATATGTTTCTCATACTGGTTAATTAATAAAGCCCTGTTGGCCAATAGGAAACTAGATAGGCAGGGCTAGGAGAGTAGGAGGAGGA
The DNA here is from genome assembly GCA_030556225.1 of Cricetiscus sungorus. Taxonomy (NCBI): domain Eukaryota; kingdom Metazoa; phylum Chordata; class Mammalia; order Rodentia; family Cricetidae; genus Cricetiscus; species Cricetiscus sungorus. Next base: position 35,878,368 of record JANBXA010000372.1, on the reverse strand, counting down.
AAGAGGAAGTAGGAGGAGTCAGGATGTAGAGCATGGAGAAAGAAGATGCAGGCGGCGGCTCCCTGATAAGATGAGCGCATGGAAATACTTAGATAAGTAAAAATGGGTTAATAATTAAGACAAAGCTAGCCCATAAACAATAATGGTAACTGGCAAACAGTATTGTATCAAATACAAAGTCTCAGCGTGTTATTTGGGGCTGGCAAGGCTGTGGGCCCAGACTGATGGTGAACAGGCTGGCAGAAAACATACATGCTACATATTATTGCTATTATTATTATTATTATTATTATTATTATTATTATTAAGACAAGTCTGATATATGTTACCTATATACTCACCAGAACCTGGTCAAACTTTCACTGACCTCTTCCTTAAGTAGAACTGAATTGTTTCTCTCTGTATCCCAGAAGTCATCAAGTGTGGGAAGCCATCTTTGCCATCTTTATCACACTAACTAAAGGTTTTTCTTTTATGGGTTCTTATAGGCTGTTACCCCCCTTTTTGGTGGGGGAGATTAAGGGTTGTTACTGAAGCCTTCCCTGTCTCCCTCTCAAATGTGTGTCTGTAAATTCCTTATTGTGTTCACAGATGCATTGTGTGAAAGCTGTCTCCAAGAAGCTACAATATCATTGACAAATTTTAAGCTTGTAATTCCCTGAAAGATCTAAGTGCTCCCCAAAGTTCTGAGTGCAAGAGAAGGCACTACTACCTCCTACTTAAATCTGTTCTTATTATCAGAAATCTCATGGAAAAAAGTAGTAGTGGGAATAAAGTTGCTTAGTTAAAAGAGGCCCTCATTTTTGTACTCAAACAAATGTCTAACAAAACTTAGAGAAGAATTTTTCATGAGAGCAACAGATATGAGTAAAGAATTAGCTAAAGGGCACTTAAATACATATTTCATTGAGGCAAAAGAGGCATGGGTTATATTTAATATGTCTTGCACCAAGTAAGCACAGAAGCAGGAAAGCATTACTTCCCCTTTCCCTCACGCAACTATTAATACATTGTAAAAGCAACTGCACTGCTTCATAAATGCCAGTAGGAAAACTATTTGAAAAGGTATAGTGCTCTCCATGCAGCAATTTAGACTTGCTTTCAATAAATATAACCATCTTTGGGCTAGGGAATTTTAGCTTTCAACCCTCAGGTCAATCACTAGCTCTGAGAGAAACTGGGACAGGAACTCAAGACCTAAATTTGGAGGAAAGAATTGAAGAAGCCATGGATGAGCACTGCTAACTGCCTTTAGTTCCTCACAGTTTGTTCAGCCTGCTTTCTTATGGCAACCACAATTAATTGCTCAGTGACGGCACAGCCTACAGTGAGCTGGGCTTTCCCACATAAATCATTAATCAAGAAAATACCCTAAAACATGTTTGCCTACAAGTCAATCTGGTGGGAGCATTTTCTGAGTTTAGGTTCCTTGTTTACAAGTACCTCTAGCCTGCACAAATTGACACAAATACTAAATAGGATGCCATCATCCAGATGGTCACATCCTGGTCAGTTGGGGTAATAGCTGAGATCAGATTTCTACACTAACCAATACCACAAACACTGTGTAATAATAATGCTAGATATTAGTGGAAGTCCACCACACCCCCAACAATAAAACAAACTATTGGACTGAATTTTTTACAGGTTCCATCTTCTTGTTTCCTCCAAGAAACACACCTCATAAGAATTAAGCCTGAGTCCACTGTGAGGGCTTTAAGAGCTCAAAATTTCTGAAAGATCTCTCTAGCCTTGGTCCAGTTTTTTGATGCAAGCACTTAGTGCTATGAATTTTCCTGTTAAAGCTGCCTTCAATGTATTCAATTGATTTGATATGTTGTATTTTCATTTTCATTTAGTTCTAGAATGTTTTCATTTCCTTTCTTATTATTAATTAACTCAAATTTTATTCACTGCATGTTTAGCTTCTGTGAGTTTATGTAGATTCTTCTGTTTTTGTTGTTGTTGATATCTTTAGTGGTCAGTTAGGATACAAGATGTTATTTCAATTTTCCTGGTTTTGTTGATACTTGCTTTGCATCCTTATATGTTGTAAGTACCAGAGAAGGTTCCATGTGCTGCCAAGGAGAAAGTACATTACTTAGTGTTTGGGTATAATGTTTTGTAGATCCATTTGATATATGATATTTAACTGCATTTATCTGTTTCTGTCTGTATGACCTGTCAAGTGGTAAGGATGGGATATTAAAGTAACCTACTATCATATTGTATTAAGAGTCCATCTTTGGTTTTATATTTAAAAGTTTTTCTTTTATTAAATACATCCATTATTTTTATGATAATATTTTTATTTAAATTTTAAACAAGCTTGGTTTAAACTCAATCTCAGCTCCCTCATTCTCTTCTCCTCTCCTAACTTCCTCCCAGCCCCCATCTCATTCCTTTACTGATACCAAAGTAGGATGAGGCCTTCCACTGGGGATCTTCAAAGTCGGTCATATCATTTGGATCAGTGCCTAGGCCATGCCCCATGTGTCTAGGCTGAGAGAATATACCTCTACTTGAAATGGGCTCCCAAATTCAAGTTGAACATGTGTATACTACTTATAAGTACTGATCTACTACCAGAGGTCCCATAGACTGCCCACTCCTCCTAAGTGACACCCACATTCAGGGAGCCTGAGTTGGTCCTATTCTGTTTTCCCAGCTATCAGACTGGGGTCCATGAGCTCCCTCTTGTTCAGGTCACCTGTTTCTGTGGGTTTCTCCAGCCTGGTCTTGACGCCTTTATTCATTACTCCTCCCTCTCTGTAACTGGATTTACTGAGGAATGGATGCAGAAAATGTGGTACATTTACACAATGAAATACTATTCAGTGGGGGTGGAGGGACAATAGGATCTTGAAATTCACATTTGAAGTTGATGAAACTAGAAGGATCCATTCTAAGTGAGGTAACCTAGTCACAAAAAGACAAACATGGTATGTACTCACTCATACATGGATTTTAGACATAGAGCTAAGGATCACCAGCCTACAATCCATAACACCAGAAAAGCTAGGAAACAAGGAGGACCCTAATAGAGACATACATGATTCCCAAGAGAAGGGGAAAGGGACAAGATTTCCTGAGAAAATTGGAAACAGCGGGGAAAGGGAGAGGGGGTTAGAAGAAAAAGTACAGGAGAAGAGGAGGGGAGAGAAGAGCATGAGGGAGCTGGAAAAATGAGTCAAGGAAAGACTAGAGGAGAGCAAGAAAAGAAATAACATAACAGGGAGAGCCATTATAGGTTTAAGAGAAATCTGGCACTAGGGAAATATCCACAGACCTACAAGGATGACCCCAACTAACAATCTAAGCAATAGTGCAGATGCTACCTTAAATCCCCTTTCCTGATAATGAGATTGATGACTACCTGATATGCCATCCTAGAGCCTTTGTCCAGTAGCTCATGGAAGCAGAAGAAGACACCCACAGCTAAATGCAACCATTCTTAATCTGGATTTTCCCACTGACATCTCTTGGATGAATAAATTCTTACAATGGTTTGGGGAAAAGCAGCTTACTTTAGTTTGCATTTGAAAGTCATGGATTACCTAAAAATAGGGTCATTAAAACAGATCCTAAGGGGAAAACCTTAGACTTGACATTAAAATTATTCTTTCTGTGAAAGCAAACAAATTTAGCCCCAGGCATTGATTTAACATATTTCTGTAAATGATTAAGAAAGCTTTATATACTATTTAACACTGCATAGCAAAAATTAAATTAAAATAATATATTACATTAAAAATTGGGGAAAAATCTCCTATAAATGAGTGAATGAAACTAAGGCTTAATAATACACATTTCAAGGATCTATGAATAGCTTTACCATGATAAATTCAATTATAAAGGCCACATAAAGGGTTTATCTTTGTTTTGTTTTTGTTTTTTAAAGATCTTTCCAGATAGTAAAGCTAATTTTTGATTTTGGTTCTTGTGTCCTTATTCGATGATCAGAAAGATAGATCCTGGCCTCTAATCTGGTTTACACACCCAGTTCTATTTGAGACCTTACTCACAATCCCATAGTCTTCATTGTTTTTTGTCATGGATGCCTGGGACTTAGAAAAAAATGGCAGGAGCAGTGTCTGCTGTCTTGTTCATTTCTTAAGATGAGAGCTCTGTCAGTTCTGGAGTACTCCATTCACACTATTCCCTTAGTCTGTGGAGTACTCTATTCAAAGTATTATCTTAGTATACAGGGAAACTTCATACTTGGTTCCATCCACCATTCCAACAACAAGGTGAATATTCCTGAAAGCTGTAACTTCATATTCATTTCACTAAAATTTAGAAAACAAGGAGAGTACTTAGGGAAAATATTAACATAAAATGTTAACATATTCTTTAAGATTTATTTTATGTATATGTGTTTGCCTGCATATATGTAAGCATACTCAGTGCAAGCATAGTGTAGGCTGAATATAGAGAAGGGTGTTACCTTTCCTGGAACTGGAATGTCAGGTCATTGAGAGCCTTTATGTGGGTTCTGGAAGCAGGACTCAGGATCTCTGAAAGAGCAGCAAGTGTTCTAAATTGCTGTACTGTCTCTGCAGCTCCAGCTCAACAAATGACACATCAAAAACAAAACAAAACAACAACAAAAAAACCCAAAAAACAGAAAAACAAAATTGAAAATCCTATACAACTGGTAGAATAATTAGCAACATCCAAATGTCCTCATTTTCTTTAAAGCACAGTGGAGATTTAACCTCATATGGTACCATGCATGTCTGGTTCTCTGTCTTAACAAACACTCCAGGCATGACTGAAAATTTGGAAATACAAAGCCAGCACTTGTTTTAGAGAATCTTTTTAATGTTCAAACAATAAGAAAAAGAAATAAACATTTAAGGTGAAGGAAATGCTAAGTACCCCAATTTGAACAATACACATTTAAAAATCATAATATGTTCCAAAAATGTGCACAATTGTTATTGTTTGTATAAAAAATAAAATGTAGCTTAATTAAATTGTCTCTTGGTTCCAGAAGATACTCTAAATATTGGTACTGATAGGAGTGAAGTCGGGGGGTCTTTGAAAGTGATAGGAAGTTTCTTTGCTTAAGTGCATAAATCTTTACTGCCCACATCTATTATTAGTTACCTGAGTGAAAAAAATCGCCTACCACAATAACAGTTGTGGGCAGTAGAGGGGGATTGCCTGAAAAGTCAGTGGATACTAGAGTGCTCCCAGAGTCAATGGCTCCTGGGTCCTCTGGGAAACTGGAGAATGACGTACCCAGAAAAAGACAAAGTGTGTTTAGTATAGGCTCACAGGTGAAAGTGAAGGGAAAGAGGGAGAGGGGTGGGGGGTTCTAAAACAACAGGGTAAACAGATTATGAGTACAAGTCCTCATTTAGGAAATTGAGGTACCTGGGAGCATATGGTCATGAATTCTTCTATGATCCCTGTGATTAAATATCACCATGCACAATTTTTAGACAGTGGTGCCTCTTTAACAAAACCGTGAATCAGATCACCAAATGCTTTCTGAAATTTCTTGACTCTGGCCAGAGCAGAACAAAAGATAGTCCCAGATTCTGGCCATGAACACAAATCACAATTGCTTGTTTTAAAAGTACCCATCCTTAAAACTCTCTAACCAGATTCTCTCACCTGCTATAATTAATATTATTCCTTCTTTCTAAAACAAAAATGACATCTCAGCTAGAGAGATGTCCCTGTTGGCAAAGTACTTGCTTTACAGGAAAAAAGGCCTTATTTTGGCCTCCAGAATTGATGGGATGTAACTAAAATATAGCTATATTTTAGGGACTAGTCAGGGACTCAGAGATGGAGAGATCACTGGGATGTACTGACAAGTCACCTAAAGAAATTGTCAAGAGGACAGTGCTTGAGAATGACATATATTATGACCTTTGGCTTCTGCAAACTCACCATGTCTATGTACAAACATACCCACACCCACCCACCCACACACACACACACACACACACACAGAGAGAGAGAGAGAGAGAGAGAGAGAGAGAGAAAGAAAGAGAGACTGCAAAAAAAAAAAAACATTAGCTTTCCCCTCTCAATCAGAATTTACAGATATCTGGTATAATTTATAACAAAAGCTTGAAAAAATGCTAGAAACACTAATGATGTTCTAAATAATTTGGTGTTGATAATTATCCTTAAATCTGATCAAAATACACATATTACCATTCAATCAACCATATATATATATATATATATATATTTATATATATGTGCACACACACAAACATATATACACACATATGCACATACACACACACACATATATATACATATATATATATGTGTGTATATATATGTATATATATATATGTATATATATATATATATATATATATATATATATATATCAGACCAAACACTTCTGAGTCTGCTGTGGAATAGTTCTTCTGTGGAATGAATATATGTCTCTATGATTGGTTAAATGAACAAGTTAGTGCCAGTACCAAAGAGGATAAAGTTAGGTAAGAAAGCCACATTGAGAGTGGTGATAGAGTCAGTGTTTTTCTTTTGCTGTAGCTATTGCCTAAGAAACACAAACATGAGACTCAGCACCAACTTGGAGTTTAGTGAGAGAGGGGAGAGAAAGGAGGGTAACTGGTGGCCAACTGAAAGTGTGAGGAGGGATGGGGAGAGAGAGAGAGAGTGGGCTGTGAGGTACTTGCTTAAAAAGGGGGGCTTGCACATGCATAACTGAGTCCCCTGTGCAGCCAGGTAAAAGCTTGAACAGCCAGGAAAAACCTGACTAGGATGACATGGCCATGAGTGTACTACCCATCATCGGGGTGGGGTCAGCAGACTGCTGATTCCCAACATTCCCACTTCTTATTGTCATTAAAAAGGTGAGGGTTGGACTTGGCAGGTTAGGGAATAAGGACGTTGAGTTCTCAATACTGCATCCTGCTGACTTGGGGGCCTTGATTGTTTGGAGGATCTGAAAAAGCTGGGGTGCTGCCACATCCTGGTAGCTAGTTGTTTCACCACAGTCCTGACAGTATGGAGATCTGGCATCTCTCTGAGACCTGGCAAGATGTTAGCAGAGCAGAGGACAAGGTTAAGTTTTTTTCTTAAGTCTTAGTACTTACAAACTCAAAGGATTCTTGTAAGTTCCAGGGAGCCAAATTGGACCCATACAAACAGGTCAGATTCACTCCAAATAAATTTTCAACCTTTCCCTAGTTCCAGGACCCCCTTCCCTCACCTTGGGAATCCCTGCCTCATCTTACAATTCTCACCTCAAGTACCAGGACCTAGAAGAAGAAAAAAAAAAAACCTTTGATTTCTAAACTTAACCATGTCCTCTACTCTGCTAACATACTTTAGTAGTATTTTACCTTTTTGTATAGTACAACCTCTTCTGTGGCATGTTATCATCTAGGCTCTAATAAAATATTATAAATCAACAAAACATACTCAAAGCTCTATTGTCCTTTGGGAAGTGACAAATTCTGTGTGTATATGTCGTTGTCTTGCTTGTGTTTCTCTCTCTCTGTCTCTTTGCTTTTCTCTCTGACATTTTCTATCTCCTTGACTTTCTCTTCCTCCCTCTGTGTGTGTGTGTGTGTGTGTGTGTGTGTGTGTGTGTGTGTGTGTCCCTTTAGCCTCTCTATCTTGTGTTGCTGAATTTTCATTAATTATTTTCATATGTTCCTTGTATACAATCATAAACTTTATAAAGATTTTTTTCTGTATTAGTATATCATATACTTAGGTCAAATTTCATCTCTTTTCCTTCCATACTTGCTGTTTCTATTTTTCCCCAGTATCACTTCTAGATCATGTCCTATATGATTTGACGAGCTACTTAAAATCTTGGATCCATAAATGAAATTGAATAAGTGCGTCACAGTGTAGATAGACCAGGATACCCTGGAACTTACAATCCTTATTGGTCAGCCATTGCACTTCTGAGATGACAGGTCTATACCGTCATTCTAACTAGTTTCACATGAAATATTTTTCCTTAATAACTCAAAAACTTAATTAAAACCCCTTTCTTATCTGTACTAGTAATGTAATAACATAATATTTAACAATTTATTGAATTACTGGTGGCTTTCATAATTTAATTTTACTACATTTTTACATATTCTTCACTCTTTCTATTGACTGGGTACAGAATTTAACATGCATTACAGAGAGCAAAATAAAATGTAAGAAGTAGTTTCCTAATTTGGATTTCAATTTTGATTAAAAGTTAGAATCCAATGAAGGACTATTTGAAATTGTAAATGTTTAATTGCTGTGAATCATAGCAATGCCTTGATTAGTGGTCAATATTTGAAGATATCAATGTTATTATATGTGAGCTTATGCTCCCTGGAGATCTAGAAAACAATAGTCTTCTAAAAAGAGTCATTACAAATCCAGCAGAAATAAAGTGTCATTTGTAATTAAAATGAGGACTTTTAACATTTCAGGATAAAAATGCAGTACACATCTCCAAAAATAACTTAATTATAAAGATAATATGGGGGATTAACTGAGTTTTGAGGACATTCTTTTAGAAAACAAAATGATAAGAATGATATATTACCGATGTGCAGATACCAAAAACTTCCATGGAAACAAATTATCCATTGATAATCCAATTACTTTTGCTTGCAGATCTCCAATCTGTTAATTACATCCATTTATTTTGAATCAACTTTTGGCCACTGAGATTTGTTATGGTCCATCCAAGCCTCTGGTACAATTCAATACAGTTTTATTTCATGATTTTCATAGGGAGGCCATCGTTACATATATCTCCAGCACTCTGATTTATAGTGTGGTCCAGTTCTGACAAAGTGTTTTGTATTTGTATAATTTTCTTCTGATGTGAAAACCAAACTTAACAGACACCTTCAAAGCTGGTTTATTAATCGTGGATAGCTGAGGTATGAGATACATGAAATTAATTTTGTTAAATATGCATCTTGCTCAACTGTCTAGGCGTGAGAGAGTAATTTTAAACAATTGTGTGTAAAGTTAAACATCAGGCTCTTTCCTATACCACATTATTACTGTGGTATAGTGTTTGTATATTTGCCCACACTGTCTTCTTCCTGGGTATGACACTGTCATGATCACTCAGGGTTTTTTATTTTTTTTTTTTTTTTTTTTTGTTAGTCACCTTTTTCTAGAAAGACAATGTAAGTGTTCTCCTTTATGAGGCATGTCCTAATTGTATAGTTGCTGTGGTAAGAGTCTGATTGATTTATTTCTTCATAAAATACAGTTACCACAAGATTAATAGCAATATATTGTTTGTTGCTAGGTATTTAATGGATATTAGAGACAAAAGATAGAGAGAAATTATGTTTGGATGAGCCAAATTCAACACATGCAGTCTACAAACAACAGATAAACTTTAAGTTGACACATGAAATTTGAGGCCCACGAGCTTGATGGGGGTTCTGTATTACATTCTGATTCAAAGGGATGATTTCAAAAACTGGAAAAATTATAACAACTAACTCATATAAGTTATAATGAGACAAGTCAGGGGCTATGAGAATTACAACAGGTGACAACTAACGTTCAGATGAAGGTTAAACCTATCCAGACAAGTCTATAAGTCCATTGACTATCTAAACTTGCTCACTTTTGCTAAAGCACCTTGGTGTCACCCCAATACTTGCACCTCAAACTTATGGGCACATAAATCTGTAGTCATGAAAACCATATAATTTAGATATATATATATATAGAAGATATACTGAGACATACTCATAACTGTCTCTATTTGTCCCACAAGGACTGTTGACACTTAAAAGACTATATTGTTCTTTTTCTACTGGGTGATATCTCCCTATTCTAAGGGAGCCCTAGTGAGAAAATTTAGTCATACAGTAAAACAATTGCTTCTGAAAGTCAAATCTCAGCTTCATTCCCTGAGAAGCCACCTTCCTGCAATTATCTTTTATTTGGCAGCACATCTACTCAGGAGAGGAGTCTATCTTATGAATCACATTTAGGATCTTCAAAGATAGGGATATGGCATATCAGGGTTTGTTTGATTCATGATCCTTCTTGATAAGGAGACTGAGTGTCCCCAATTCACCCAGAGTGGATTTGGGAAAGTGCTAACCTTTCTATATAAGCTGGGAACTTTGAAGCAGTAGGAAGAAGAATAAAGACCATTATTTGAATAGCATGTTTATGAGCTCATTCTTGTTCCTTCTTAAGATAGAAAATTCTCTAAGTCCTTTGCTAGTTGAGGGAACTCACCTGAACCTTGTCAGGGACAGTAGATCTGGACTCTGCTGTCCACCAAGACTCAACATCCAAATAAAGATATTTTTATTTCTTAGTATAGTACAGACAAAAAAATTATGGGAAAGGCATATGAAGTAGACTATGAAAGCATAAAAGATGAATAGAAAGCACATCCCTTTTACATATTGCATAAATTCAAGAGTCTAGAGACATGTACACAATATTGGACAAAAGCTGGAAAAGCAAGCAGCATTCAGAAGTAGAAAAAAAATATTTTACGATGTGGGTAAATGCATGATGTAAAATTTGTGCCATGTGTGAGGTTTTGGAGCTACCATTGAAATTCATAGTGATGAATAAAGTGAGAAGACTGCAATTCAATAGTGTGGTTTGTAAAGTGATAAACATTGTGTCTTTAAAAAATTAATTCATTTTACATTCTGACCACAGCCTTCCCTCCCTCATATCTTCCAACCCTCCCCACTCTTACCCACCACCCTCCAAAATTAGCCCCCCTTAATAATCACTCAGAAAAGGGAGATCCCCCCCCCCTGCCATGGGCATCATCAAAGCATAGCATATCCAGTAGCAGCCTGATATAAAACCAAGCACCTCTCCCTGTTTTCATGCCAGACAAGGCAATCCAGAATGAGGAAGACATTCCCAAGAATCAATAAAGTTCTAGGGATAGCTCCTGCTCCCATTTCTGGGAGTGCCACATATAGACCAATATACACAACAGTAATATATTTGCAGAGGACCCCATGCATGCTCCAATGCTGTATATTGAGACTCTCAGTTCCCATGAGCCAGGTTCTCAGGAGCCATGCAGCCTAGTATTTGATTAGCATATGGCTATCTGTCCAATTTGTTTCCTTTGGACAAGGCACCCCTGAAAATGAGTTTTTACTTGGCAATGACCACTAAACCATGCAACAGTGTAGGAATTTTAAAAATTAATTCAGCTTATAGGCTTTCTTCTCTCTCAATGTACTGTTGTTTCTTTGAGCAGTTTTTACTTTTATTTTGCCGTTCATGCATACAAGACCTGTAATTTTCCCTATAATTCTATTCTTTCTTGATATTTCCCCCTAATATTCATTAGGGGGACAATGCTTTCCAAATCTCTTATCTGGAATCACTAACTACAAATCCTAATCCTGGGAACTTTTCTGACTCAATAGAGACAGTAAAATACATATGAGTAAACAACACTTGGAATATTAACCATGTCTTACAGTTTTGTAAAGGACAGTAGGTCATGCATACACAGAATAGGGGAAAAACCTCAAGAATACCCATAGTACTGACTGTAAAATCTTATTTTTAGAAGCATAATGGAGAGTGATGTGAGTTTTAAAAATGATTTCTATGTATTTCTTAAAGTATTATGCAAGTTTTAAAATACAAAATATATTAGTCAATAATAAAACTATACATACAAGCCTGGTAGAAAAAGAAACTAAAAAATAAAAAAAACTCTGTTAACTTGTGCTCAAATTTCTTTTTTGTACTAATGCCATTCCCCAACTCTGGACCTGAAATCAAGCCAAGGGTGGACCCCAGCACCAGGGTAGTGGGTTTTGTGGGTTTTCCTCTAATATTACTGACTCCCCTACCTCCATTTCCCTGTAATCCCTTCTCCCTCTCCTCAACAGGACTCCATGAGTAAGGCTTAATGTTTGGACATAGGTCTCTGAATTTGCCTCCCTTCTTTCTGGATGAAGACCTTCCAATGAAAACAGGGCTAGTCAAAAATCCTATTAGAGGGTTGTTCATAGCCTATTAATACTATATGTCCACTGATGCCAAAAGGCTGAGCTGGAGTCAGCCTTGTAGACTCAGGAACGATAGTTTCCCTAGCTGTGCGCGCCTGCCCTCGCCAGCAAGGAAGACGCTACTCCGGGTAGATCTTCTTCTTGCAGTTTTAATCAGGATCCTTTAAACATGTTGCTTCTGGCCCTCAGGGAGAGAGAGAGAGCAAGAGAGGGCCCCTGCACAGGCTTAAATACCCTTGAGCTAACCAACCCCAGTGAGCAATGTGGACTCTGCAGATAGGCTACTCTAATGCAGAAGCAGACAGGCTGAACAGACTCAACCAATTAAGGGCTTGTTTACCCAGAGAGTCTTTACCAGCGGGAAGGTGTAAGGTAGAAGCCAGCACCACTTTAAGGCGTGGCACTACGCGGCTCTCTACAGTTCCCCCTTTTTGTTTTAATAACGCAACAGGCAAGGGTAGTGGTCTGGTCTCCAGTAAAGCAGTGGACATTGTAATGACCTTGAATCCTGGTAGTCAGCCAAGTCAGTGTCACACCCGTCCGGCATCTTTTTCCTGGAGGTAGGGCCTTGGACACCAACCCACTTGCAATCAGACATGTCCTTCTCGGAGTTGCTCACTTCCAGAGCTAACTCGGAGTGCAGTGCTAAGCCATACAACCTGAGCATGAAGGATCAATACTTGTTCATGACTGTGAGCCATGCTTGGGGAGACTGTCTTGCCTCAATGGCTGTAAATGCCTGGACAACCATAGCTGCATACCGTTTCTGAGCAAACCTCATCTTGCAAAGGCACCATAGGCCCACGAAGGAGATAAACAACAAGAGTACAGCCATGGCTCCCATTCCCGCCCACTCTTTCAGATGATCCATGGCAACGGGAACCATGATGGCAATCTGGCAGCCAGTCCCACATCCACACGTGTTGAATTCACTGCAACGATGGCAACTCACAGCTGTGCCATCAGGTCATCAAAGTCAGTAGACCAATTTCCTAAAAGATACTGCGAGAGCTGTTTAGACATATTGGCTGCTAAAGAATAATTCTGGTAGGATACTATAAAACCTAGGAAAAACTTGAGCTGAGTGCCTAATGGGCATGGGCTTTAGGAACACGGACAGGATCACCCATTGGGGCTCCATCTGCACTGGTGACAAAATCAGGCTGATGATCAGCAGTAACAATAGGCTTTTCATGTTTGTTGCACTTCCTTACGAGCCTCTCCGGGACCCATAATGGTTCTTGGCGGTCCTGAGGAAAAACACAAACAGACCCTCTCACCCATGTCAACACCGGATCAGGACCATGCCATAACCCGGTGACCACATCTTTCCATTTCACATAGCCTTTCAAGCTCCCTCCTTGCCGCTGATGGCGATCAGTGGCAGAAAGACCATCAACATCCAAAATTAAGGAATTAAGGGTAAAAAAGGGCTAAAGATATTCTTTCCTTGGGAGTTCGGCCTTGGCCGACTCCCCCTTTTTGTTTTATTAAACATTCTTTCAGGGTGAGATGAGCACGCTCTACAATCCCTTGTCCTTGAGGATTTTAGGGTAATCCATGGACAAGCTGAACTTCCATTTGTTTGCAAAAGGAAGTTTTTAGCTGTTGGGGTTTCCCCCAAGCAGCTCAGGCGTCCAAACAGTGTCCAATGACATTGCAGGCCTTTTCTCCGCTCAAAGGCAAAGCATGTACCACACCTGAGCAAGTATCCACAGATACATGTACATTTCTCAAGGTTCCAAATTCTGAAATGTGTGTAACATCCATCTGCCATATCTTTTGGGGCATTAACCCTCTAGGGTTTATTCCCACACCAAGTGGGTGTTGGTATATTACACATTGTGGACAGTTTAAAACCACCTGTCGATCGTCTGCTCTGGACAAGTGGAATTTCTGTTGAAAAGTCCTTGCATTCACATGAAATTGCTGATGGAATTGCCTAGCCTGGTCCAAGGATGAGCTGTAAAAAATACATTCCACCCTTGTCCACTGATCAACAATGTCATTTCCTTTACTTAAGGGCCCAGGCAAACCCGTGTGAGCTCTAATATGTTGAATATAGAAGCATTCCTTTCTCAACCAAATTAATGTTTGTAACTCTTGTAAGAGTGAACAAACAGCACTACTAACTTTGATAGGTCCTGCTAATTCTAAAATTTTTACTGCATTCACCACATAAGTTGAATCTGAAATCAAATTAAATGCAAATGGACAATTTTTGAATACTTCAACTACAATTTTCAATTCTACAATTTGGGGGGATCCTGGCTGAAATTGATGCAGTACAGGAGGCTTGTTTGCAATCATATAAGCCCCACAACCAGTTTTTGAACCATCAGTAAAAACATTTGGCGCTCTACTAAGTGGGACTGAGGAAGTTATCTTTGGAAAAATCACTGGATGTTTCTTAAAGAATGATATGATGGGATGCTTTGGATAATGATTATCTATCATTCCATCAAAACCACATTGCAATATGGCCCAACTATCAATAGTGCTGCACAAGATCTTAACCTGGTGACTGGAGTAAGGCACCACAAGTAGTGCTGGGGGGCATTCCAAAAAATTGAATGCTTTGTTGACTTCCACTAAGAGCCAAACTAGCAACTGCTGTGGGATAATATTCTATTGCTTTCGCTGGGGAAATTTTGGGATGAACCCAAAGCAATGGTCCATCCTGCCATAATAAACCTGTAGGCTGATTATAGGTAGGGAGAATGCACAAAGTGATGACTTGACCTTCCTTCCATCTACATAGAAATGCATTCTGTAATCTTCTTCAACTTTATATAAGGCTTTTCTCGCTTCATCAGTCAATTGCCTAGGAGAATCAAGAGCCGGATCCCCTAATATATTATACAATGGCTTTAATTCATAATTTGGTAATTTTAAATAACCCCTAACCCAATTAATATCTCCTAATAACTTCTGAAAATCATTCAACATTTTCAAGTTATCTTTTCTTAACTCAATCTTTTGAGGAACAATTTGTCTTTCGTACACTTTGGCTCCTAAATAATTAACAATCTTGTCCTTTTGAACCTTTTCAGGGGCTATAAACAATCTTTTCTTTTCCAATAATTTAACCAAATCTTCATAAGCCTGATCTAAAACTTGTTCATCCTTGGCCATCAATAATATATCATCCATATAGTGGATGCACCTTAAGGCATTAAGAAGGAAATTTCCTTCTTAATGGGGCAATGGCCTCTCCAACATAAAGCTGACACATAGTAGGACTATTAGCCATGCCTTGTGGTAAGACTACCCATTCAAATCTCTGATCAGGCTCTTCATGATTACAGGATGGGACAGTGAAGGCAAACCTTTCATTATCCTTGGCACACAAAGGAATGGAGAAAACACAATGTTTTATATCTATCACTATAAGGGGCCAACAAGCAGGCAGAGATGAAAGAAGTGGGAGCCCTCGCTGAACTGGGCCCATGATTTGCATCTGTAAAGTAATGGCACGTAGATCATGCAATAGCCTCCATTTTCCTGATGTCTTTTTAATAACAAAAATGGGTGTATTCCATGGCGAAACAGATGGTTTAATGTGATTTAATGATAGTTGCTCGGCTACCAAGGCCTTGGCAGCACTTAACTTTTCGGAGGAGAGTGGCCACTGAAGAACCCATACCGGTTCCTCCGTCTTCCAGGTAATAGGAATGACTTCCTCAGTGGCCCCTAGGAAAAACCCAGGCCCTGTGTCCCCTGTCTCTGCTGCATAAGCACAGGACTAGTGAGGCCTTGTAGGTGCTTCCCTATCCCCCAGCCAGGTTTACTTTTATACGGGGTAATAGCGGCCCTACATTCTTTTGTGCATTGTTCATAGACAATTTGTTTAATCAGTGGCATAGCAGTATTGAGGTCACCAAAAACTCTCCCTGCAGCCTCCACCAAACGGGCCACAAAATCTGAAAATGGTTCCATGGGGCCTTGAAATATCTTAGTGAGGTTACCACTCACCTCTCTCTTATTGGGTAATGATTTCCATGCTTTTATGGCAATCCGATTTACTTGTTCAAAAACTTGTATTGGATATCCTGTCTGTTGGTTAGCAAAGTGTCCCTGTCCAAGCAGCATGTCCCTGTCCCATGCTGCATTTCTGGCTGCCAGATTAGTTGCGGCCTGTTCATTGGCATACTCTATTAAAAAGGCTTTCCAATCCAGATACTGCCCAGGGCTTAAATATGCTCGAGCTGGCCCACCCCAATCACTAGGAGTCATGCTATACCTATTTAGGGCTTCAACTTGAGCTACAGTAAAAGAAGCTGAAATTCCATATGTTCTCATGGATTCAGCCAAAGCCTTGATGACCTTAAAATCTAAAGGTTCCTCATATCTATTGCCTTGGGCATCCTGGAAAACTGGATAGGCCAGGCTTAAGTCATTATGTACAGCTCTCCAGACCTCAGGGCAAAAGGAACTCCCTGTACCTGGGCTCTGCCCTTCCTCACTCTGATCAGGATAAGGTGCTGAAGGCATTGTTCTAGGAGGGTCCCTCCCCTCACCACATTGCCATTTCTCCTCTCCCTTCCTCCTCTGCCCCTTAGGGGATTGTTTCTGAACTCTTTTTATGAGGGCTTGCAAGTCTTCCTCAGCCCAGCACACTACCTTGATGTCTCCTGAAACTGTGAACCAAGGTGCAATGGCATCGCATTCCCTCAGGAATCTTTCTAGTGTGCTTTTCTTTATTTTAAGTTTCTTTAACAAAAGTAGCTCCTGAAGAGCCAGAAAAATTGGACTAGGAAGTCCCCATCTTAAATATTTTACTTTCGGTTTGTTACAACCACTTGCTCAATGCCTGAGACATTATTGACGCTTTTTCCTATGGTCTTTAACTTGGTCCCAACTTACCTGGGACTTTATAGCTCCTAACCGGAGACCTCATTCCCTCATTCCCTCATTACCGAGGGCCTTAATTTTGTCCAAACCCGGAACTTTATCGCTCCTTACCTGAGACCTGATTGTCTCTATAGCAAGGGCCTTAATTTTGTCCCAACTTACCTTGGGAACCTTCCAGCGCTGCCCTGACTGCAAGAATTTCTGATCTGAAAAATTCCTGGTACGGGCTGCCATCTGTACGTGCCTGCCCTCGCCAGCAAGGAAGATGCGACTCAGGGTAGATCTTCTTCTTGCAGTTTTAATCAGGATCCTTTAAACATGTTGATTCTGGCCTGCAGGGAGAGAGAGAGAGCAAGTTAGGGCCCCTGCACAGGCTTAAATACCCTTGAGCTAACCAACCCCAGTGAGCCACGTGGACTCTGCAGATAGGCTACTCTAATGCAGAAGCAGACAGGCTGAACAGACTCAACCAATTAAGGGCTTGTTTACCCAGAGAGTCTTTACCAGCCAGAAGGTATAAGGTAGAAGCCAGCACCACTTTAAGGCGTGGTACTATGTGGCTCTCTACACCTAGCATTAGGCTTCTTTCTACCAGACTCAGTAAAGCAGCTTTTCCAGTCATCTTTCTTAGCACTTTGTCCTCTGTCAACCTTCCAACCTGATCACTCAAGTTCTTATACCAACCCACTCCCATTCCAACCAAAAGATCACTTTTATTTCCCTTCCTCATGTGCCCACTTTTTGGCCCCACTTATTACCTAGCTTCTCTGGGTCTGTGAATTGTATCATAGTTATTAATTATTTTACACTTAGTTGATTGGAGATGTTATTCTGTAAATATGTTTCTCATACTGGTTAATTAATAAAGTACTGTGGCCAATGATAAAGAAAGATAGGTGGGGCTAGGAGACAAGGAGGAAAGAGAAAGTAGTTAGGAGGAGTTAGCATGTAGAGCCTAGAGGAAGGAAGACACTGGCCATGGCACTACTATATAGATTATAGATAGTTACCTATAATAGTCAAAACTTATATTTAGGTGAGTTAGGTTTTCTAGATATATAGAGATGGATAGACTTTCTTCAAACCGTTCAAAGACCTACAGAATATGGCATTTAAAATGGTTTAGGGTTTTTCTTGACAGTGAGTTGTGCTCCTGGTAACACAACCTGCATCAGAAAGGAAGATGGACATCAAAGAAACACATTATGGAGTTTGCTTCTAATATGGCAAGACTAGCCACATAGAAATACTTAGATAAGTAGAAATGGGTTAATAATTAAGACAGAGCTGGCCCATAAACAATAATTGTAATTGGCCAACAGGATTGTATCAAGTACAGTGACTCTGCATGTTATTTGGTGCCTGCACACTAAACCGCAGCAGGAGAACTGGCAGAAAACAACATGCTACAGTTGGTGCCTAAAGTGGCTGTAAGAACATTCACTTAAAACTAATAAAAGCTTAAGAAATGTTTTAGAAACAAAGGAACAGAGACTAGCAAGACTTCTTGTAGCAGCATTTTCTCGGTTGTATTTGTTTTGCTGTAGACAGAGATTTGAGCAGCTCCTTTAAGGGTGGTTTCCAAAATTAGCATAAGCGGCAAAAACCACCTTGCTTTTAAAGAGCTCTGCTAACAATTCATTGGTTTGTACAAGAGCTGCAAAGAAGATTTACATTGTGTTTTAAAAAAATACTTTGTCTTGGGAGAGAAAAAGAAACAGGATACAATGGTTTAAAAAAGAATAAAGAAAGTAGAATGTCTGGGTGTGATGGTGCACGCCTTTAATCCCAGCACTCAGGAGGCAGAGGCAAACAGATGTCTGTGATTTCAAAGTAAACCTGGTATACAGAGGGAATTCCAGGACAGATAAAAGTTACACCGAGAAACCCTGACTCAAAATATGTAAAAACAGAAGGCAAAGATATAGAGTAATAAAAAAGACAGGTAAAGATGGAAAGCACAGAAATATTGGATACTATACGCGATTCTGTTGGCTTTAAATTATTTGACTGCTAAGAAAATAACAGCAACTGATATAAGAAATGCTGCTGGATTGATTCAATATATATATTTTAAAAATGCTTTGATTCCAAAATTTAAGTTCAAGGACAAGTTACTGTGGAAAAGGATTTCTATTTTTGTTTCCACAGAAAATGAAAAGCTGTGTATTCCTTCCAGACTGATGTGGTTTGATCAAGCCTGATCCCCTGAAACAGTGCCCCTGGTGATCCAACATTCAAAGCAGTTGAGAGAAAGCCTTGCAAACTACAGCCAAGATTTCTGTGTCTTCTTACGATCCCCCAAGACAGCGCCCCCTACCAGCAGGCAGTAGATTGGAAAGAAGGATGCCCAAATTCCCAAATATTGTTTATAAATGTTTGTTTTCATTTAAATGGGCTTGGTTATAAATGGCTAATGACCACAAACAATCTTTTTAAAGGTAAAAAGGGAATTATGGTATAGATATGAATGCTTTTTTTGGAATGGATTTTCATTTATTGATACAAATTTAAGGTCAATTTTGTGATATGTATATTTCTCCTCTTGTTTAGGTATTGTGTTTACATAGCTCATTGAAAAAATGTAATGTATATTTTAGTGCAGATTATAGATAGTTACCTATAATAGTCAAAACTTATATTTAGGTGAGTTAGGTTTTCTAGATATATAGAGATGGATAGACTTTCTTCAAACCGTTCAAAGATCTACAGAATATGGCATTTAAAATGGTTTAGGGTTTTTCTTGACAGTGAGTTGTGCTCCTGGTAACACAACCTGCATCAGAAAGGAAGATGGACATCAAAGAAACACATTATGGAGTTTGCTTCTAATATGGCAAGACTAGCCATTTGGGCAAGATACTGCTCTTCTGGAATGTTGGACTTCATGCTGTAAAAACTGGACATGCAGGACCCACAAAAAGGTGACTGCTCATGCAAGATGGACAATGCTTTGGAGTTACTGCTTCTTGGAAGAGTCTGCCAGACATTCCACAGTTCACATAGAAAAGTAACTGATAAACTGCCAATGTAGGTGGACAGTTTCCTGCTTTGTTGAGGTGTCTGGAGATACACTATGGCCTATGGGCTGAAGATGAAATATACAGAACTTTGGGTGACTGAACAGGCAGAGAGTTGTCTCTGTCATTTCTAGACTTTATGTATCTCCTTCTGCGGTCTTTGAAGGAGTTGAAGACAGATAGTTTTGGTTATAGACTTCCTTAGTTAGGATTAAAGATAATTTACATATAGGACTTTAGACTCACAAAAAATAGGATAGATGATATTTTCTTTAATTCTTACAAAATGTTAATGGACTAAATATTGTTAATTGTGATTCTTATTTGATCACTGTTGTATGTTATATTTTGCTATGTTAAGGTTAAAACCCTTTTATTTTAGACAGAAAGAGGAGATGATGGGAGATGTTATTCTGTAAATATATTTCTCATACTGGATAATTAATAAAGCACTGTGGCCAATGAGAAAGCAAGATAGGGGAGCTAGGAGACAATGAGAAAAGTGGAAGTAATTAGGAGGAATCAGCACGTAGAGCCTAGAGGAAGCAAGACACTGGCCGTGGCTCTCTGATAAGATGACCACGTGGAAATACTTAAATAAGTAGAAATGGGTTAATAATTAAGACAGAGATAGCCCATAAACAATAATGGTAACTGGCCAACAGGATTGTATCAAATACAGTGTCTCTGCATGTTATTTGGGGCCCGCGTGCTAGACTGTCACGGGTTGGTGGAAAACAACATTCTACACTTAGTATTCAATTATAAGTAAATACATACCATGTTCTTTGTGGGTCTTTGATGGGGATTTTGAAGATGATTTCATTGAATCTGTAGATTGCTTTTGGTAAGATGACAATTTTTACTTTGCTAATACTACCAATCCATGAGCATGGGATATCTTTCCATCTTCTGATATCTACTCCAATTTCTTGTAGCATGTATGATTTTTGCCAGCCTGCCCGCCACGGGTCTGGTCCCATAGCCGCACCAGCCCCAAATAACACACTTTTTTTTCTTTTTTTTCGTTCACTTTGCTTATATAATGTTATTGTTTTTTGTGTTGAACCGTTCCTATATCTCTGGGATGAAGCCCAGATTATGGTGGATGATATTTTGATGTGTTCTTTTATTATGTTTGCCAGTATTTTATTGAGTATTTTTGCACCGATATTCATGAGGGAAATTGGGCTTTTGGTTGTTTGTATATCATCATTACTATAGCCTCATGATAAGAATGTGGCAACGTTCTCTCTAATTTTATTTTGTGGAATAATTTAAGGAATAATGGTATTAGCTCTTCTTTTAAAATCAGGTAGAATTCTGTACTGAAATCATCTGACTTTGGGTTTTCATTTGTTGGGAGACTTTTAAAGGCTATTTCTATTCCTAGGCATTATATAGACCTGTTTAAATTGTTTAACTAATTTGATTCTAATTTTGGAATTCCATATCTGTCAAGAAATTTGCTCATTTCTTTTAGATTTTCCAATTGTGTGAAGTACAGTTTTTTGAAATGTAACCTAATGATTGTCTGGATTTCCTCAGTGTCCTCTAGGTCACCCTTTTTATTCCTAATTTTGTTAATTTGGGTATTCTCTCTCTTTCCCTTTTGGTTAGTTTGGATAAGGGTTTATCTCTCCTGTTGATTTTCTCAAGAAGCAACTGTGAATGATTCTTTGTATTGTTATCTTTGTTTATATTTTATTGATTTAAACCTTTGTTTCTACTTTATTGTTTTCCTCCTGTCTACTCTTCTTGGGTGTGTTTTCTTCTTTTTGATCTTGGACTTTGAGGGGTGCTGTCAAGTTATTGTTATGAAATATCTCCAATTTTTGATGAAGGCACTTAGTGCTATGAACTTTCCTCTTAGTTCTGCTTTCATTGTGTCTCTAAAGTTTGGGTATGTTGCATAATCATGTTCACTTAACTCTAAGAAGTCTTCAGTTTCTTTCTTCCTTTCTTTGTTCCTTCCTTCTTTCCTCAACCCAGTAGTAACTCAATTAAGTCTTGGTCAGTTTCCATGACTTTGTAGGCCTTCTGTAGTTTGTTTTTGTTGAACTCCCACTTCAATTCATGTTGATCTGATAAGATACAAGGAGTTATTCCAACCATTTTATATCTGGTAAGATTTGCTTTGTGATGGGATGTGTGGTCAGTTTGGGAGAAGATTCCATGAGAACTCAGAAGAAGGCATATTGTTTGATATTTGGTGATACATTAAGTATATAACTGTCAGATTCATTTGAGTCATAAAATCTGTTAATTCTGATATTTCTCTATTTAATTTCATTCTGGATGAACTGTCCATTGATGAGAGTGCAATATTAAATCTCCCACAATTGATATGTTGGGTTTAGCGTGTGATTCTAGCTTTAGTAATGTTTCTTTTCAAATGTGGATGCCCTTGCATTTGGGGCATAGATGTTCAGAACTGAGACACCATATAGGTGGACTTTCCATTTGATGAATATGAAATGTCCTTTCTCTATCTCCTTTGATTATTTCTAGTTTGAAGTCTATCTTGTTAGATATTAGGATTGCTATACCTGCTTGCTCCTTAGTTCTGCTTGATTGGAAAACCCTTTTCCAACTTTTCTCTTTTATCTTTGTTGTAGAGTTGTCTTTCTTCTATTCAGAAGAAGGATGGATCCTGTTTCTATTTCCATTCTGTTAGCCTTTGTCTCTTTTATTGAATTGTATACTGTAATATTAAGAGATATGAATGGCCAGTGAATTTTAATTCCTGTTATTTTTGTTGTTGCTGCTGCTGTTGTTGTTGTTGTTGTTGTTGTTGTGTGTGTGTGTGTATGTGTGTGTGTGTGTGTGTGTGTGTATTTCCCTTTGTGTAGAGTTGTCTATTGCTTGTGTTTTCATTTATGTATCTAATTTCCTTAGGTTGACATTTTCATTTCAGTACCTTCTGTAAAGTTGGGTTTGTGGAAAGATACTGATTATATTTGACTTTGTCATGAAATATTTTGTTTTCTCCATCAGTGGTGACAGAAACTTTGCTGGATATAGCAGTGTGGACTGGCATCCACACTCTGTTAGAATCAGCAAGAGTTTTGTTCAGACTCTTCTAGATTTTAGAGACTTTATGTCAAATTAACATTCATAAGTTTGTCTTTATATGTTACTTCACTTTTTCCCATGCATTTTTAAATATTCTTTCATTATTCTCCATGTTTAGTGTTTGATTACTATTGGCTATGGGATTCTGGTCCAGTCTATTAGATTTTCTGTAAGCTACTGGTACCTTAAGATTTTGTCATTCTTTAGGTCAGGAATTTATCTTCTGTGATTTTGTTGAATATATTTTCTAAACCATTGAGCTGGGATTCTTCTTCTGTTTTTATTACTCTTACATTTGGTCTTTACATGGTGTCCCAGGTTGCCTGGATTTTTTTTTTTTTTTTTTTTTTGGTTAGCATTTTTTTAAAGATTTAATGTTTTCTTTGACTGATAAATCTAGTTCCTCTATTGTATATTCAGTGCCTGAGATTCCCTCTTGTACCTGTTATATTCTGCTAGTGATACTTTCTTTGGTAGTTCATGTTCACTTACTCAAGTTTTCTACTTCCAGAATTTCACAATTTATTTTTTTCTCGGTTTTCTCGGCACTTTTAAACAGATTTATTTATTTCATCCTAGTTTTGATTGTCTTTCCCTCCATATATTTTAGAGATCTTTTTTTTATTTCCTTTGGGGAACTTTATCATCTTCAGAAAGTTATTCTTAAGGTAGTATTCTTGTGTTTCAACTGTATTGAAATGTTCAATACAGTTTGAACATTTGAACTTTGTGTCAAAAGATAATTGGGTGGAGATGAATTGTTCTTTCTCTTATTGTGGTCTTACACTGCATTTAGGCATCTGGATTTGGAACAGTTATAAATCTAAGTGTTAACTCCAGTGTTTGTCTTTGGATGGCTATTTGGTTCCTTGGTTTCTGTTTCATCTCTTGTGACCTAAGTTACTATGTGTTCTTGTGACTGAATAGTCTTCATTTCCAGTAGGGTTTCTCCACTTGGATTTTGGAGGCCTTGGGCCCTTGTTCTGGTCCCGCCTCCAGTAAAGCCAGAGTCTTTTTTGATGTCTAGATCCAGCAAAGTCTTCAATAATGTGAGAGTCGTATTCAGGGGTAGGTAGAAACAACCTGGTCTATGGTTCAGCTGTTGGTGATGTTATTTTAGCTCCTATGGATAGTATCTGGGCTTATGGCTTCTGTTCCTCCCAATAGTATGGGTTGTGTGGGGGTCTATGGAATCTTCTGGTGTTCTATCTCATATGTTTGGCCTAGGTCTGTTTCTGACTGCTGCAGTTTGTGTCTCAGTGGCAGAATCTCCTGGGATTTTATGTGTGCAACCACCATCAGTAGGGCCAGAAATAAAATGAGATGACCACTGGCCTGGGGAGGAATTGCAATGCAGTGGACAGAATCCAAGGAGAGATAGAGTGATGCTGCTAAATAGGACTAACACATTCAAGCTAGTGTGTTCTATTCCTCAGTGCCAGAAATCCACTGGAACTGGATGTGGGATTCTAGGAGTAGCAGATTAGCAGAAATGAAATTGGGCTATGGAAGCAAACAGAATGGAGAAGGGGTGTCATTCTGATGCTGGCCAGGTCATTTACCCATTCTTGCTGAGGTGGCCTGGGCCTGCATGGCAGAAGTCAACTGAGTTTGGGAGGAGGAATAAGACATGAGGATGGTGAATAGCTAGAGAGGTATGGACTTTGTTCCTTAATTTTAATACATGGAAATCACAGAGTGTTTCTTGAGTACATACATTAACTCATCACTTAGAAAATTTCTACAGAGAAATTTGACTAGTTAGATAATCGCTCAAAGACTTGTGAAGGTATTTCTTTTAACTACAACAATGGAATGTTAAGGTGTTAGTACTTTGTGTGGTGGAGTACACATTTATCTAAGCAATAGAGATGCAAAGTCAAGAGGATTCTGTGAGTTTGCTGCCTAACTAGTCTACACAGTGATTCCAAACCACCCAGAGCCAGTGAGACTCTGTCATTGAAAGAAAATAGACTTTGTTAAGATAATACTTATGCCATTTGTAATTTTCTATATATTAAAATATTAATATTTTGAGTTTTTAATGTTTTCTATATCATATATTTTCTCTATAAATATAAGTATAAATATATTTATTATTATTCACAATAATTAGCCATAGGAATAATTAATTATATCAGCAGAAAAAATAGTGTAAAGAGAACTTAGTAAATATTCATCAACAAACAGTAAATTTAGATACAAGTTTGTCCGATATCAATTTGAAACTTTTTATTTATTTATTTATAAACAATCTTATTTTATATATCAATCCCATTTTCCTTTCTCTATCATCCTCCCATGACCCACACCAACCCCTTCTTCTCATTATCCATCTATTCCCCAAGGATGGTGAAGCCTTAAATGGGGGATCATTGAAGTCTGTCACATCATTTTGTGGGAGGACCTAGGCCCTTCTCCATGTATCTGGGCTGAGAATATATTCCTCCATGCGGAATGAGCTCCCAAAGTCTATTTGTACACTAGGGATAAATTCTGATTCTACTGTCAGAGGTTCCATAGACTGCACAGGCCTCCTCACTGGCAGTTCATGAGATTCCTTTCATGTTTGTTTTATGTATTTGTCTTTTTGTTCTGTTAATATGTTTAGTTTGTTTACTGTGCATTTTCTCAAGTTAAAACACAAGAATTAATTATTCAACTCATATAGATAATACCCTTAATCAGAAAAGAATTCCTTGTCTGTTGTTACTCCTGAACCTGCTTAAACAAAATCAGTTTGAGTATCCAAATTTGGCACATTTTATGGATATTTATTTCTCGGGGGCAATGTCTCTACAACAAATTAAGAGAAGAGCTCAAAATAAAAATGTAATTAACATTAAGATAATTTGTAATTTGTATTTTTGTGAGTGTAGTTAACTTCCTGAGGTTGGAATTTTCCTCCCAGAACTTCCTGTCTTCTTCTATACCTATTTTACGTTTGGTCTTTTTACTGTGCCCCACATGTCCTGGATATTTTGTGTTAAAGATTTGTTGGATTTAAGATTTTTTTTTGGTCTGTGAGCCTATTTCCTCTAGTTTATCTTCAGTGCCTGAGATTCTGTCATGTCTAGTAGGAGTGAAAACTACTTTGGCAATCAGTATGAAAGTTCATCACGAAAATAGAAATGAGTCTACCACAAGATCCAGCAATTCCACTCTTAGGCATATACCTAAATGATGCACATTCATGCAATAAAGACATATGTTTAGCTGTATTCATAGCAGCATTATTTATAAGAGCCAGAACCTAGAAGCAAGCTAGGTGTCTCTCAAATAAAGAATGGATAAAGAAAATGTGGTACATTTACACAATGGAATCTTGAAATTCACAGGAAAATAAGGGAAGCAGAAGAAACAATCCTGAGTGAGGTAACCCAGTCACAAAAGATGAACATGGTTTATGGATTTTACACATAGATCAAAGGATCACCAGCTTATAACACATTCCACCAGAGAAGCTAGGAAACAAGGAGGACCCTAAGAGAGACATCAGTGGTCCCTCACAGAAGGGGAAAGGGACAAGATCTCCTGAACAAATTGGGAGCAGGGGTGCAGGGGGAGAAGTTAGGAGAAAGAGAAGGGGAGTAGAGGAGAAGAGAGGAGAACCTGAGTGAGCAATAAAATTTAGCTGGAGGAAGAATAGATAAAAAAATGAGAGATACCATAATAGAGGAGACAATTATAGGTATAAAGAGAAATCTCACACTAGGGAAAGAAATATCCAGAGACCGACAAAGATGACCCAAACTAACAATCTAAGCAATAATGGTGAGCTTACCTTAAATACCCTTCCCTGACAATGAGATTGATGGCTACCTTATATGCCATTCTAGAGCCCTCATTCAATAGCTGATGGAAGCAGAAGTAGATACCTAGAGCTAAACTCTGAGCCAAATTCATGCAATCAACCTGCAGAGAGGGGAATGGATGAGCAGAGGGATCAAGAAGAGGCTGGAGGAACCCACAGAAAAAGCTGACCTGAACAAGGGGAAGCTCATAGGCCCTAGAAAATTGCTGAGAAACCAGCATAGGACTGACCCAGACACCCTGAACATGGATGTATTCCTAGTGCAGGAGTGAACTTCATGAGCCCATTCTCTTAGCCTAGAGACACAGGGGAGAGCCTAGGCCCTACACCAAATGATTGGACTGACTTTTATGATACCTCATTGAAGACCTCACCCTCCGTAGGGAGTGAATGAGGGATGGGGTGGGTGTTTGTGGGGGGTATGGGAGGATGAAAGATAGCAGGACCTGGGATCAATATGTAAAGTAAGAAAAACTATTAAAAATATTTTAAACATTTATTTATTTTATGCTGGACATAATTATACATGCCTCTTTAAAAAAATGAAAACAAACATTTATGAACAATATTTGGGAATTGGGGTGTCATTCTTTCCAATCTGCTTCCTACTGGTAGGGGGCACTATCATGGGGAACCCTAAGAAGATACAGAAATCCTGGCTGTAATGGTCTGCAAGACTGCATTTTCCCATTGATGTTGCTTCAGGGGGTCTTGCTCAATGAAACCACATCAGTCTGGAAGGAATCCAGAGCTTTTCATTTTCTGTGGAAACAAAATTAGAAATCCTTTTCCCCAGTAACTTGTACTTAGGCTTGCATTTTGAAGTCAAAGCATTATATATATAATATATATATATATATATGTATATATGTATATATATATATATATAATTAATCCAGCAGCAATTTTTCCTTTCTTTTGTTTTTATCAATAATATAATTTAAAAATTTACATGTGGATCCCAGTTTCCTCTACCTTCCTCCCTCCAAACTTCCCTCCCTCTCTCCTTACCCTCTTTCCCCTGTGACATGCATCTTGGCCACCCTCCCCTCCCATCCCCCCCACCCCATTCCACTTGTAGGGCTATGCTACCCAGGTTGGGTCATATAAATTTGTCAAGTCATTTGAAGTAGGGACTAGGACTTCTCTCCTGTCTCTAGGTTAAGGGGTTATCCCTCCATGGGGAGTGTGTCTGCAAGGTCCTTTTGTGCACCAGGAATGGATCCTGTTTCTACTGTCTGAGGTTCCCCAGACTTCTAAGTCTTTCTTGCTGAGACCCATATTCAGGTGGTCTAAGTCAGTTCCATGCTGGGTCCTAGCCATCAGATTGGGGGCCCAAGCTCCTCCTTGTTCAGGTCAGCTGTCTTTGTGAGTTTCTGTAACCTGGTCTTGTCCCCTCTCTCTGCATCTGGATCCTAGTTCAACTCAGTGTTTTGTTATGGGTGTTTGCTTCTGTTTCCTACAGTTACTAGATAAAAAGATAATTTGAATCTGGTTTTATCTATGAATACATTCCTCTCAGATTGTACTACAAGAACATTTCATAGTCTGTGTTGAGAACTGAGACCTGTCAAATATTGTGAAAACTTCTTCTATTCTGGAAAATCTATAGGTATTCTGAAAAATCTATGATATCAGTGGCATCAAGGTACCAATTTAGGTACAATAAAGCATGTCAAGTTTGCTATTATCTTGAGTATTATAAGTGTAAAAGATTCCATTAAAATAATTTCTCTAATTTTATTTCATGTTTTCATGGCCAGACTTTCTTTTCTTTTCAAATACATTTTCCATTTTAAAATCTTTAAAAATACCTCCTCATTCTAAAGAAACACAATTCTGCTAGTGGGTGGCTCAATTAAGCTTAGTTAGAAGTCTGACCTGCCAGGGTATGTAGAAATTAACTGAAGTGTGTAAACGTGACCATTTGACACTGAAAAATTGTTTCCCTTCATGTGTAATTAGCAATATCTCAATAGGTATCTTAAAAGACTGAGTCAGGTACCCCTGAAGTCACTCAAGGATCTAAAGGAAATAGAGTCTTTGTACTAAAAACAATATTCTCTTTTTTTTTGCCTAGAAAATAAAAAAGAAAAATAGGAACCATTGGAGTTTATTTATAGATTCATATATTCACTAGTTTTTTTCTGGTAAGAATATATAGCAGAAAAGTAGCCCTCCAAACAAATTTTAAATTGCAAAGAGTGTTTTGAACTATAGACAGACTATGGTAATCAAGTGTTGTAGAATATTTATACTGTGTGAAGATTTGTCATTGTAGTTGACTTAATAGAGCTGAATTTAGCTAGGTAGAAAGAGGTTAGTCAGGATTTTGGAGGGACAGAGAGGATCCAGTAGAAAGAAGAGCAGAATTTCCAGTGAGATGCAAAGAAGACAAGATGGGAAATAGAGAGTAAAGGCAAACAAGTCATAGAAAACAAAAAAACAGAGATTTAAAAATATGGTTCATTTATGTTACAAGAACTAGTTAGGAAAAAGTGTAAGCTAAAGCCAAGCTTTCATAATCAATAAGAAGCCTCTGTGTGGTTATTTTTGGAAATTGCACAATGGACAGAGACATTTCAATACATAAGACATTTAACTTGCAAGCTTAATATCCAAACATAAGTCCTAAAAATGCTAAGAAAAGTTATGGATGAGGAGACTGATGTAGCCTACTCCCTCATTAAGGGTGGTGCTGGGTTGCATACAGAGGTGCAACTACAGGCTCCTGCATATGGGCCAGAGCCAGCTGCCAAAGCCATGCACCAGCACCATATACTAAGTTGACCATGTTTTGGTTGACATGGAAGCTTATGAGTTTTCTCATAAAGTCAGAGAATTCTGTAGTGGCCCAGTAAAGATAAATCTAAATGAAAAAACAAAACAAAACAAACAACAACAAAAACTTTAAGCAGGTTGCAATGTGTTTTTAAAAATGTGCATAGGCTTAAAAATAAAGAAAATAGGTGTAGATGATCATAGAAAAAATAAATAATTTAAAAATAATGAAGTCTTTAAAAGAGAACAAAGTAATCTAAAAGCTATAAGCCATCTAAAAATGGGGAACCTGCATAATACCAAACTAGGCTACCTGAATATGGGTGCCATTTGAAAGGATTGGGCAGTCTATAGTGCTTTTGTCAATGTAACCAATTTTAGATTGAAATTTATATCCCACCTGGTCCCACTGACATTTAGTCCTGAATAAACAGACAGAGGCTTATATTAATTATAAACTGTTAGGTTGATAGCTCTGGCTTTTTATTACCTAGCTCTCTCTTAATTATTAACCCATTTCTATTAATCTATGTTTCTCCACATGGACTTGGCTTACCAGTGATGCACAGGCCACTTTATTTCCTGGTAGCTACATTATTTCTTTCTCACAATTCACTCTTTTCATTTTGCTTCCCAGCATTCTTCTATCTGGTAGCCCTGCCCATTCTTCCTGCCTGGTATTGGCTGCCTTTACATGAGCTTAAACAGCTTTAGTCATCAACCAATAAGAGAAACATATATTCAAAGCATTCATAAGAACATCCACCATCAACCAATATTCATCCCTACTGCATGAACTGGTTTTTGGAGCCCATTCCCTTTGGTGGGATACCTTACTTCGTGCCTAGATACCGGGGGGGGGGGTGTCCATCTCAGTTGGGTTGAGTGGGAGGACAGAAGGAAGAGGGAACTTGGATTGGTTTATAAAATAAGATTGTTTTTAATTTGTATAAAAAATATGGGTTAATTTAAGCTACAATAACTTGATGGGGTATGTCATTCTGTATATATGCTTCTTATACTGGTTAATGAATTAAGCACTATTGCCCAGTAAGAAAGCAAGATAGGAGGGGCTAGAAGACTAGGAGGAAAGAGGAAGTAGTAAGGAGGAGCCAACATGTAGAGACTGGAGGGAACAGAGGTCTGGGACCACTCTCCACTATGGTGAGACCATGTGGAAATGCTTAGATTAATAGAAATCATTAAGACAGAGCTAGTTGATAAGAAATTAGTAACTGTCCCACAAATTATATCTAATACTGAGTCTCTCTGTGTTAATTGGGGCTGGCTGGTGCAGCTGTGGGTCCAGGCAGGATGGGGGAAAACATACTCATTACAATAACTAGTGAGAAACAAGCCTAAGCTAAGGATATGGGTTAATTTAAGCTATAATAACTAGCAAGAAACAAGCCTAAGCTGAGGATGAAGTTTCATAATCAGTAAGAAGTCTTCATGCAGTTATTTGGGAGCTGACAAACTAGACTTAAAAAGATTGGCTATGCTATAAGCTTATAATTTATTTATTCTAAAAAACTGAAGCTTTATATCTGGATAAATGCCATCCAAGTAGAATTTTTTTGTGACACATTGAAACACTGTTTGGAATCAACCTCTTACTGCCTGTTTGGTTTTGAAGACTTAATTCTTTGATAATGGAACTTCAATATCTTCCTTGCCAAAATATTTGGTGCTGTCAGAGTTTTAGCATTTAAATAATTTTTTTTTAATTTTTTAAATGAATATGTCACTTTAAATGACAGATAAAATTACTGTATTCGTTGTATACAAGATAGTTCCTAGAATATGTTAGGTTATTATGCATCTCTTCACAGAGTTATCATTTTTTAGAAGAAAAAATACTCTCAGAATGTTTTCAAATATATTTACTAGTTATATATTCCAGGTTGCCCATGAAGTTTCCTAAACTTTTTCTTATGTGTTAATTTAGTTTGTATGGTGTATCCTTTGACCAATATAACCCTAAGCCTTACCTCATGCCACCAGCTACCCAATAGTAATTAATCATGATTCTGTCTTCCCGTTAACTTAAAGCAACATTTTCACATTTTCCAACTAACTGAGATTATGCATGTTGTTTTCCTGTGATTGGAATTTTTCATTAAAAGTAATTTCCTTCAAATTTTATCTTGATACCACAGGTGAAAAAACTTATCTTTCTACCTCCCTCTTTGCTTCTTCTTCTCTTTATCAGTGTCTCTCTCACTTTATTTCTTTCCTTTTGGCTAAATACCATTATAAATATATTTGTGCATAACATATATGTGTGCATATATATATATATACATGTATATATATATGTTGAATGAATAAATGTCTTTCTTAATTATCTATATAATATAAATATTACATAAAGAGAGATGTTTGTCCATTTTTATTATTTAATGACTGGGTACTTTTGATAATTACTTAGATCCTGTAAGATGAATATAGCAACTATTAAAAGTGTTTCAATAAATATAACAATACTGGTATTTCTTGAATGTACCAATTATAAATCCTTTCAATACATATACAAGAATAAGGTTGCTGCAATAAATAGTTGTTCTGCTCATCTTTTAACTTGGATAGCTTTCAGATATCCAGATATAATAAGCAGGCTTCTGGAAGAGGAAAGAAATGAATAGTCCTCAATAGTTTCACATACCTGTGAACCCTGAAAGGTACAATAATGACCTAAATAACCATATGTTACTACTGGTGCAACAGTGTCATGAATATTATGGGGAATGTTCTAGGGACAAGTGGTTGCTTTTTGATTGGGTTTTAATCCCCCTTCAAAGAAAAGGACTCATATCTGTTATTATAAACCTGGTTGTGGTGATATAATATGCTGAAAATATCTTTTACATCCTAAGAGTCTAGAATTTTTGCTGTGCCTCATAGACAGTTAATAATACACATTGAGATCATGTAAGACTTAAGCCTTTTGTTCTACTGTGTACTTGAACTGTTTAACCTGCCTTTAACAGAGCAATGTAACAACCAACCTTAGTTGTCTTGGATTTCTCACACAACCAACTTTATAACCTAAGATAATATATAGCTGTAGCCTTAAATAATGCACTCTTTCATGCCCCAACAGAGAACAATGAATATGTACACTTTGATGAAAACAGTAAATACAAAATAATAAAGTAATTTCCTAACATCTACCATGAAGTTTGAAAGCAACATTTAACAATATTGGTTTATAAACAGATTGCTATCTGTGTCAATTGGGATTAGTTGGAGCCAGTAACATAATCCTTTGTGAAACTCTGTTAAAGATTTCTGTAAATTATCCTGTTTTTTTTTTTTAACATGTTATGTTTTCTGTACTTTTTTGTAAACAGGGGAAAATGCTTTGTGGGGGAAATACACACACAGACAGAACAGACATATACACAGGGACAGAGACAGCCTTCAGGTAGGCACATATTCAAGCCCATGCATAATGAACAGAGAAAAAAGAAGACATGGGGAACATAAAGCAGGAAATCCACATCCAGATTTGCTTTTGG
Organism: Cricetiscus sungorus; assembly: GCA_030556225.1. Taxonomy (NCBI): domain Eukaryota; kingdom Metazoa; phylum Chordata; class Mammalia; order Rodentia; family Cricetidae; genus Cricetiscus; species Cricetiscus sungorus. Next base: position 35,845,313 of record JANBXA010000372.1, on the reverse strand, counting down.
TTATATGAGTTCAAGGGAAAGTGTTTTTATTACTTCTTTAATGTAACACTAATACATCATTTTTAACTTGGATTTATTCACTAATGCATACAGTTCATGCACATGTCCAAGAGACTTTTGAAAGAAGATCAAAAGTCTGAGTGGAAAAACTACTATTGTTTTGTTAAATAGCTGCAATATAAAGCTGCCTAATTACTTTTTTATGTCCATATATTAGCATAGATCACATCTCTCACCAAAAATAAAATTACTTTTCAGTGGACAGTGACTAATACAGAGTCTCACAAGTGGTCATTTAACTTAGAATAAGTGACTATAAAGTAGTGAGTCCTATATAGTACATCTACATCTTTGCCACCAAGGTTCATGAAATATGAGAATAGAGAAACAACATAACAGTGTTAAGGGCCAGAGGTTTGGGAATACTAAAGCAAATTCGACATAACATTTATGAACTCATTGCAGTCATAGTCATCTACAGAAATCCTACATAAGCTTGAATCTATCAGCATTTTATCATGAAAGAAGGTCAAACTCAGCCTCATCTATCCCTGAAGAACTATTGATAGCTAATTATAACTAAACAACAGGTACAACTTCCCTTCAGAGAGGAACCCATGATAAATTCCTTTGCTCTGGTGAACAACCTTCTGCCCATCTTAGGCAGGATCCATAGTTAGAGCAAATGAAATTTACACACACACAGACATGCATACACACACACACACACACACACACACACACACACACACACACACACCGTGATAGTAGAAGTTTTTTGGAAATATTTTTTGAAAGTGGGAGAAGTGATGATAAAATGGGGTGGTAGACAGTGAGATGATTAAAATTCAGTATATGTATGGATAAAACTATTAAATAATTTAAAAACAGATAATTACATCATAAAAGCAACAAAAAATAAAAAAAGATTATGGATCAGAAAGTATATAAGTCAAATAGAAGCAGTGAGAGAGAGAGAGAGAGAGAGAGAGAGAGAGAGAGAGAGAGAGAGAGAGAGAGAGAGAGAAAATTGAGCTATTGTTTTGCAGCAGGAGAGTGATAAGCCTCATAGAAATGACCAGCTGTGAATGATGCAAAGTATCTTCCAGGAATTAAAGATAAACAATTAAAGATAAAGATAAAAATACCTAAGTCCCCATAAAAATACTCCATTCCTCTCTATGGCTAAAAGTATAGCATATGCTACTCAATGTAACAATTGTTTTCAAAGTTGGGATGGTGATTCATTGAAATAATTCGAAGTTGTTTATGATTAGCATAGGTGTTTACTTTTAATACACTCTTGGTTATTAGAACACAAAGAACAGTAACACTATAATCACAAACATCATTTGGGATAATTTTCTTAATCTAGAAAGCTCTGTTTATCCTTTAATATGTAGTTTTTTCTCACAGCATGACATTGTTAATCACTGACCTACTTTCTTTCTTAATAAGCTATAGCTTCCTCAGCATTTTATAGCATTAAAATTATAAAGTATGTAGTGGATTATGGCTGACCTTGCCCCTGAAGCACATGCTGGAGAGTCATTCATTTTGATACATATAATTTGAAATGCTGATCAATATGTTATAAGAATTAACCACACTTGCCTTTCCACTCACCAATTAATGGATGTTTTGGCTATTTCCAGTTTAGAACTATTATGAAAATTACCACTCTGCATTTAAATACACTAAGTTGGTTGATTAATTTCTCTTGTATAAATTAATAGAATTAACAGGCCATGTAATAAATTTTTTTCTTAAACTTTATACAAAAATTGTCAAGTTTCTGCACCAAGTGGTTAGGTAATTTGTATGACATTTTATAATGCAAGAAGACTATAGTTGGTCCTCAATATCACTAGCAATTAATATTGCCTCCATTTTTATTATATCTGCCACAGTGAGAAACAAGAGTTATATCATTTTAGCTTAGTTGACATTCACTAATAGTTAATGATGTGTGTTTTATCATGTGATTACTGGCCAGTTTGATGCCTTCTTTAGAAAATTATCAGTTCAGGGAAGGGCTGGAAACACATATTTCATATTAAACATACTGAAATAATAATGTCTGTTATTAGATTATATTTTTAAATGGATTTGCCCTTTGGGAGATAATTATATCATGGAAGTGTGGCTGTCATTATGTAATGTCTGCCCTTATAAGACATTCTAGAAAGCTTGCTTGGTAGTGTTCTTAAACAGTAGTGAATGTCTTGGACTTCAGTTAAATATATTTGAAATATCATACTTTTATGTTATTGTGATATGGAAAGTTCTTCTCAATTTAACCTTGAATGTATATCTTGTTTGTATAGAAACTTTGTTCTTTAGGACATTATTTGATCATTTAGGACATTGTTGAACTAATGGGTTTGTAATGAATACATGTTAGTGTCTGTGATATGAATGGATTCCTTCTTATTTTCTACAAAGAGTATCTTGTTTCCTGAAATTAAGGAATTATACATCTTCCTGATTTGTTTACTTTTTCTTTTTTCCCTTATTACATTAACATTGTGATGTTTGATTGTAATAATTACTACAATTCCTACTAATTTTCCAGGAAAAAATACACTTAATCATTTCCATGTATCCCATTTTGTTATTTTCTTTCTATACATCTCACTTTTCATTTTCTCTTTGTGTATAATTATTGAATATTATACAGATTACCCTTTAAGTGTAATTTATTTAGCACTTGTGTGACCATTATAAAGGCTTGAATATGTCTTGTAATATGCAAAATTCATCAGAAGATTTGAAAGGTCATGAGGAAAAATAGTGAGTTTTAAGTATGTTAATGTCATATAGATCTCTTCATTCATTCACCAAGTTACTGTTAAATCTCACCCACTCATCTCATTTTGATAGGTGGAATAAACTAGTTTTCTTGTGAGTGCATTTCTGTGAGAGCATGAAATTAAAATAAAAATATAAGCAATTTCATGAAGATTGGCACTTGATGTAAGTACAGTGATGTCTTCCTCATGTTCTCAGAGGAAAGCTATCTGTCTCCAGCCATAAAATATATTGTCAAAGTAGAAATTGCTTTCATTTATTTGTAAATACCAGCGAAGTGTTGGAGCTGAAGAAAGAGTCCCTTGAATATAAGTCTATCCATCCCTCTGACATTAGTACTCACTTTGTATCAGACATCTTTTTCATTCATACATGATAATCATAGACATTAATGGGATGCTAAGTTTTGTTATGGTATATGTATGTTCTGAGTAATATGTAAATTATTTTAAAATTTATTTCCTCAAACACCAAAACATCTATTAAGGTAAGTTTTATATATCAAGGACTAAGATGTTAGCTATAAGTAATAAAACTTATTATTCTAGGGTTGATGATGATGAAACTCCCTGACTCATTGTAGCTGATAGAGATGACAGTTGAGTTTATATGATCTTCAAATCTGCACACATGTGTATATGAATGATCTTTTAGCAAGCAAGCTGACAGAAGGAAGGGAAGAAATATAGAGTCCTTATACTATACAAACTAACTATGCAGAAAATTGATAAATTAAATTTTAAGTCTTGACTTTGAATCTATAGATACTATAAAGATACTATGATAAAAAATAGAAAACAGACTTTAAACATGTGAGCTTGGTACATAACATTTGTGTATTTATATGTTCTATGATAAACTGTACCAATAGGTATGTGTATGTCTGTGTTCACAGATTAGCATACGTGTGAGGATATGTGTAAATAGCAGAAGTTCGTTGAGGATGTTGCTTTTCAGGAGCTATCCACTTTGTGTTTTCAGACAGTATTTCAGTGTGACTTACAGCTCAAAGATTAGCCAAGGCAGGCTTGCTAGGAAGCTCTAGAAATCAATTTGTGCCATATGATTATAAACACACATCACCACACAAGTGTCTTTAGTTTGGTTCTAGAAAGAAAACTTGTGACCTCATCCTTATGTGACAAACTCTTACAGATTGAGACATCATACCAGTTCAGTGGTATCCTTCATCTATATCATCTTATAGTCATACCTAACCTTTTTGCAAATAGGAAAACAGGACACTCATAGTCATTACATCACTTGAGTGACATGTAAATCCAGATATAGAAAGTAGTATGGGTTCAATCTCCAGAGGAAAACATTCACTTTATTGTGTTTAAAAATATGTTACTACTATTTGAGATGTGGTGGTTTGAATGACTGTACACCCCAATAGGTTTATATTTTTGAATGCTTCATATCTACTCAGTGGAACTCTTGAGAAGAATTTATAGGTGTGGCTTTGTCGGAGTAGATATGGCCTTATTAGAGGAAGCTTATCACTGGAGTAGACTTTAAGGTTTAAAAAACCCATGTCTAGCCCAGTCTCTCTATCTGTTGCCTGTAAAATAGAATGTAAAAATTTCATCTACTGCTCCAGCACCATGCCTATCTATTTGCTGCCTTCATGATCATGAACTAACCCTTTGAAACTGTGACCAAATTTTCAGTAAATATTTTTTAAAGATTTTCCATCTGTTGTATTCTGTTGGTTATGCTTGCATCTGTAGTTCCCGATCATTTACCCAGTTTTTCTATTTCAGGCATTCCCTCAGTTTGTGTTTTCTTTATTGTCTATATTTGAGTTGTCAAGCCTTGAACTGTTTCCATTACCTATTTAATTGTTTTTTCTTGGCTTTTCTTACTTTCTTCCACCTCCGGGAACGTCCTGGATCTGCTCTGAGAACACTAGACCCACCTATTTATTGTTTTATTTCTTCCAATTTTTTGTTTGTTTTTTTCTTCCATTTCTTTCACAAATTTTTTTCATAACATCTTTGAGGGTCCCTATCATTTTTATGAAGATATATTTTAAGTCGTTCTCTTCTGCTTCATTTGCTTTTGTATGTTTAGTTGTAGTTAGTGTAGAGTCCCTAGATTGTGGTGGTGTCATGCTTGCCTTTCTATTGTTAGACATTTTCTTGTATTGCCATCTTCCTATTGCTTATTCCAGTGGGTGCAGGTGGGGTCTCTCTCTATGCTACTCTCTAGGTGGGCTGAGGTGGGTCAGGAGTTTAATGTCTGTAGCTCTGGGTTGGGCAAACTCTCTAGGAGGTCTCTCCTCAGGCAGAGGCCTAATTATGAGGGTCAAAGTTCAGGCAGGCAGGGACTCAGGGTGGTCCCACATAAATAGGCGGGTCTAGTGTTCTCAGATCAGATCCAGGAAGTTCCCTGGAGGTGGTGAAATTGTTGGATGCCCCATGTAGTCCAATGATGAACCAGAGCAGTGGGGTAGTGGGCTAGGTAGGGCACAGTGTGGGGGGATGGCAGGTTTAAGGTGGGGGGAATGTGGATCAGAGTACTGGAGGTGTATCTGCATCCATTGGGCACATTAAAATTTTTGACAGGCTAGCAGAAGAACATATGTTGCTGGATCTGCCACTAAGACATTTGTGTTTCACTTAGTCTTCTGGTAATTTATTGGGAGTATTACCTGAAAGGGCTACACAGGCATCATAGTTTAAAATTCTGGCAGTATTGCTAACTAGTGAGTATGTCTAAAAGCAGAGAAACTCATTCACAGATCTGAGGTCACTGACAATTAAATAAGCATATAATCACTCTAATCAATTCATGTGTGCTTGTATGGGTTAGTTACATGCAGAGAGCATCACATTGTGCATACTGCTTTCATAAGATGGAACGGGAGAAACAGACCTTTTCATCTCCCTTCTGTCTAATACGGGAAGTTCTTGACTTCAAGATCTGAGAGGTATAAACCTATACAAGGCTAGGTGGAAGACAGTGTGGAGACAATGTCAAGTAGAGAGAGAACAGTGATTCAAATCTGACTCCTCTATAGTCAATACACTTTGTATTACTCCAAGCAGAATTATAGAGTTCTCTTAACTCTGCTATAACAACCCTGTTAAAACCACAAAAACTGCAATGGATAAACTCACCTTCCAGGTATAACCACTTTTTATATCATTGTGGATTTCTCTTTGGCACACAGCTCTTGCAATCAAACAGTGAGGTTTCCATAAGACATCATTGTTTCTGATTGAGCAACGCCAATTTCAGCAAGTCTCAGAAGCTCTGAACAAACTCTGAATGTCTAGCTGGCTTAAAATTTTACAAGTGACATCAGGTGGCAGCAGTTCAACAGTTACTTCTACTTGCTGTACTTCTGCATTCAGTATCCGTAGAATACATTCTACACTGGGAACTTTCAAAGTAATGTTCCTTGTGGAAGTGCCTATCATAGTTCAATATTTTAGTCGTCTGTCTTCATATATGACCTACAGGGTAAATTTTAAATACCCTCAGTCTTTTCAGACATAGCCATGTACCCTATTCTCAATCAGAAATTTCTAAGATATGATTTAAAGAACTTTGTATTTCTTGACTCCAGCCTACCAGTCTGCAAGAAGGAGCCAGTGCTGTATCTGTCATATATTGTGTGAAGACAGACAGGCAGAGTTAATAAAGCAAATGGCTGCACATCTGACTTGTACATGGCAGACAATAAACATGTTCCCTGCTTTAATTTTTTTTCTTGTTCATGGTATTTCATTACAGCAACAGATATGTAACAAAGACACTGTTTTAATTAAGGATTACTATTGCTGTGAAGAGACCATAACCACGGTGTCAGGAGAGATCTTTGTGGGGCTGCAATTGGACCCAGCCAAGCAGCTCGAAGTCTGTACCTGAGCAGGGGAGTGTGGATAACGAAAAGGTCTGTACATGACTAGGGATGAGGAAAAGGCTAGCTATAGCTAGGTAAAAAAGACAGAGACACAGAACAAAGGTCAGGAGAGCAGATCAGTAAATAATGAAATGCTATGAGTTTATTTCTTACCACTCTCTTATATACCTTATCCAAAAAGGGGAGCACAGTATCATGTATATGAAAAAAAAAAAGACTTTTTTCATCACCTATTCTAAGGGTTCAGTAACCAGACCTTAGCTCAAACTTCTTACTTTCTAGCCTTGAGGTCAAGAGTAGCCACACCTCAGATTTAGGTCTGTTGTTGTTTAGACTAAGATAGCCAAACATCCTACTGTACCCAACCTTTGACCTTTAGGTCTTATGACTTGCTGAGGACACTTTTGAACTCTCTGTCCTTGTACAAAGATGGAATGCAGCTATCTTATGAGCACCCACACAATGGCAACTGTAATAATGAAAAACATGTAACTGCAGTGTTTTGACTTGCAGATTTTGAGGTTCACTCCATCATCATCATGGCAGGGAGCAGGGTAGAATTGAGGCAGACATGGTGCTGGCTACATGTTTATCAGAAGGCAATGGGAATGGGGATGGACTGACTAACTCGTTGTGGTTTGAGAATATATGAGTCCTCAAAGCCCACTCTCACAGTGACACATTTCCTACAACAATGCTGTACCTACTCCAACGAAACCACACCTCCTAATACTGCCAATCCCTATGAGCTTATGGTGGCCAGTAACATTCAAACTACCACAGACAAAGACACACTTAAGTTGATATTCTTGGCTTCAAAGTTTGCAGGTTTTGACAAAGCCATATTTCTATGATATATTGCAGAAATAAAGCTTGAAAGTGCAAGACAAAGAAACCACTACTCTATTCTAATGGTATAGAAGTCCATTAAGTTGTGTAGTCTTTCAATCTGACTAGATTTGATATACAATTGTTTTTTATTTGCAATTTGCCTTTATAATAAATTCTAAAATAATATTAATTTTTAATAATCTACATAGTTTATTCTATATTCTAAGCCCCTATAAGTACCCCAAAACATGTAGTGGTAGTGGTCAATCAATAAACATGAGGAAGGAAAGAATGAATTTAAGAAATCTGAGTTGGCACATACTGTCAAAATAGTTGACCTTATATATTTTATGAATTCATTGCCTATAACAGAAAAGTGCCATGATCACAAAACACTTCAGTAAATTGTATGTTCTATATGTGCTCAAAAATGTTGCTTCTCAGCATCCAATTACATTTCTCCTACAATGTGATTTATTTTTTTTAAACAAGGAGTGGATAGAGTGGATAGTAAAGGAAAAGAAAAATAAATCCTATAATGGTTTCTATTTTGATGTAGGCATTCATCTGAGAGATAAAGGGGTCATTTTGTCCTCGGATTTGTTAAAGCAACTATAAAAACAAGATAAAAGCCAAACCCATATCCATCAACCAGTAAATAACTCTCCAACACACTATCATTTTTTCATGACATAGATCCTTCAGTGTTTCAGGAAAAGGAAAACTCAACAGCAAAATTGATTATTGAATATTAAGGTAAATAGATTATAAGCTGAGATTTGAGAAATGAAAATGATCCAGTGCTACAAATTGCCAGAGAGATACAATCAGCTGTGGGAGGCACATTGCAGTAGCTTCAGAAAACAAGCAACTAGAGACAGGAGCCATGAACCATGTCAAGAAAATAAATTTGAATCCTGAAAAGAGCAGCCTGTCCACAAATACAAAAAACTCCACATACACATCCAGGGGCAAGCACTTCTAAGGGTCAAATTGGTGGCTAGCTATATGCTGTGAGCCAAAAGTGTCTAATGAAAAATGTTGCCAAAGACTGGTTCTTCCCAGTGCTGGTGGTGCTGATTTAATACAGAAAGTTACATCAGTTGTGAAATGAAACTCAACCAGCAGCCCAGCACTAATAATACTTTGTTTTTATGCATGAGGATTGTATTGTCTTTACTATGGGCTTAAAATTCTCCTTCAGGATTTCTGTTGCTTAAGTGTCTCTTGCTATCTAGAGCTCAGCTAAATTGCTTATAAGAACAGTGGAAAGAAGTTGTAAATTGCAGACTTCCCAATTCCCAGAGCTACTCAAGAATCTTTTACAGTTGAGGGATGTTAATATCTCACACAGGTCTACTGCAGTCTCCAAAAATAATAATAAAAAGCCTTCCTTCCTCTCCACCACATTTGCTGCTCTATTATTTTGTATCAAATGAAAATATTTTCAACACTTATTTTCTTTATGACCTTGACGCCTTTACTTCTCCAGGAAGGATAATCTCTTATAGCTGTGAGCTTTAGTTCTAACCTTTGATGACTTTGGGGCTTTCCTGGAATGGTAAATACTTGCGAGTGACACTGGAGTGTTCATATTCTTGTTCTTTTCTGATTAACAATTGCCCTGTCTTCAGAAATGCAAGTGTTCTAATGGGGAAACTAAAACAACAGGTAAGACAAGTGTCCAGTAACCATTGGCTTAGATTTAAGATGTGAAGTTGAAAGTTTAACTAGACTTCATTATTTCATATAGCATGAAACTGCAAAGAATCAGGACATGCCCGTGAGAAATCACACATTTTCTACCATTGCCAAAGGATGAAGGTTTGCTTATTTTTGACTAAACAATTTAACTTGGGAGTTGAAACAGGAAAGCATGGGTGATCTATAATAAGGTATTTACCAAAGTAATTATTTGCTTTTGACGCTGCCAGAGGATCTAATAGTTAATTAAGATACACAAACTGGTTGATTACTTTGGCAAGAAATAATGTTGAGTAACCCCTGAAAATATGCCTTCTAAGTTCAACAGAAATTTATTTCTCCAAATATCCCCTTCAGGGTTGTTTGTATTAGTGTAACCTCTTACTCATTCAACATCAATTTAGCAAATATTTATCAAATGACAACTATAAGTCAATCAATGTACTGAGCAATTGAGAATGAGAGGATAATTCTTGATTTCTGAAGATAAGTTAGATGATGTGCAGCCCAAGAGAAAGCACATATAACTATGCCTAGAAGATATGACTACATTTGAACTAACTCACTAATGATAAGACCAAATGACAAGAAGATTTTAGGTAGAAAGAATAGAATAAATTTTTAAGGAAAAAATAAATGTATTTTATTAAGAAGTGATGAAAATTTGTGGCTCTCAGCATTTTAAAGGAGATATTAAGAGAACATAAATATAAATTGGAGCCGAAAGTTTAAAGCAGTTCAGATTTCAAAACAAGGAAATTGGTTTTTAATCTTACTGATAATTGGAAATGGTTAGCTAACTAGAATGTGCATGTTCTTACATGGGACATTCAACTAAGACATTTGGAATTGACTGTTGTTGTCTGAGTTCTTTCCAACATTTGTTTTTGCCTTCAGAAATTTTCTAAAATCATCAAAATGATATGAGTTTTGTAGGGAGATATCTGCCCCACCCTTACCTGTTGCACTGACTATGCCCATTTGGGCATGGTCACAGGTGCAGATGGGGTGGAGATCTCACAACAAAGTTCAAGGTTAACTGTGTTTTAAAGGCAACCTTAGTTATGTTTTTCCTGTGCATTTTGTTGTTCAGAAATGTTGCTTTCTGTTGGTGTTTTTATCTAGAAAAAAGGATAAAACAACTGAGCATGCAGTCTCTTCTCTGTTCCCAGACATGAAAGATGACCTAGGGATAAGTAAAATATGAAAAGAAGATGATTAAAATCTTTTAATGATGATAAACACAAGATACATGAAAGTGTTTAAATGATATTAAGGAGAAAATCCAATTTAGTAATGAGTCACTTCTATAATAAAAAGTATGGGAATATTTGAGAAACATTGCTGTTTCTAGGTATAGAAATGCAGATAATGTTAACATTAACCAAAATGAAAAGGGAAGTAAAGGAAGAGCCTGTGTGGATTTTAAGGGGAACAACAAGGAAATATAAGACGCTTATAAGACACAGACATGCTAAATCAAACGTGTATGCAGCAACAAGTGAAGTGTATCAACAAAAGCATGTATGTCAATCAACAAGCATGTGACCACCACTTAATCTAGTAGTGACGATACTATTGACATTATCAAAAATTGTTTCTTATTTTTGTTTCAGCAATACAGTCACTGAAACTCTTAGTTTATGTAGTTTATCTAATAAAATAGTAAAGGTAGAGCTGGCAGCCTTTAGCCTATGCTATCATCCCTCTGTTATAAATAAATTTCTATTACATTGAGAGTTATTTATTCAATAAAAACAAATCAATTTAGCTTGTAGTATGTTCTGTCTAGTACATTATCTACTATCTTGAGATCGTTACATAGTCGCTGACAATAATTAGTTATTAATAAAACATTTTCGTTAGGTACAAACAATTGAACGTCTATTACCTTGATAGAGTTAATTATTCAATGAAAGTAAATTGGTTTATCTTGTACTATGTTCTGTCTAATAAATTATCTACTACCTTGGGATAGTTACTTAGTCATTATCAATAATTAGTTATTAATTAATATATTTTTGTTAGTTACAAAAAATTGAAAGTCTATCTAAGTGAGCATTTTATAGTCAGGGAACAGTAATCTGAGATAGAGAGAAAGAGAGAGAGAGAGAGAGAGAGAGAGAGAGAGAGAGAGAGAGAGAGAGAGAGAGAGAACCTAATTAAAATACCTAGCAAATAGAATATACTAGAAAGGTACCACATGCTTGCCAAATGAATTTCAGCTAACTAATGACATACCAGTGAAAAAATATAGATATGTGTACAGAGATACAGGTATAGATATGTATTTATCTAACTTCAAAAGCATAGTTAGCCATTATAAAGTATTATGTACATGATGGTTTAGCAATACAAATTCTTTTGGTTAAAAGATGATTTAACCAAAATGATGATTTTGGTCAAATTGGTGTAATTGGAATTGAAGGTTACATACCTTCTCTCTGGACAGCTTATGGATAACCATCTTTTTTCTGTGTCTTTGTTTTATCTTTGATCTATTGTACCAGTGGATCATAATCTATTTTAGTGAAATCACTCTAAAGATTTTATGCATGAAATTCATATGATGAGACAAGAATAAGATCTTGACAGCCATTTGGAATACAGATAACAAATCACAATTCAATGTGCTGAATTGTATAACTGGATTCCAGACAGTAAGATGTAAAGAGATGTGAAACAAACCTTTTTCACCTTTAGCCAACTAAAACCCTTCCAGTTGTCTAAAGGAAAGTCAGTGGGGAGATTCTGGAATTTGCAAGATGAACTTGCAAGACTATAAAATGAAAACAAAAGCAAAAACAAAAAAACAAAAAATAAAACTGAGGCTATTTATTACTCCAAGAAATAAGCCATCTGCCCATCCCTGATTAAACACCTTGGTCATTCATTATCAAAGTAGGAAGTTGACATACATTGTTCTTGAATGTTACATTCGATATGCTGTATTATTCACCAAATAGCAAAACTGTAATAAAATGGTGATTGGCTGAGAATAGATACTGTACACATACTTGTTCAGAGACAGTGCTGAAAAACTGAGTTTCCAGTCCTAAAATGTTGCACAAGAAATGCAGTCCTATGTTATGGAGAAAGTCATCTAGTTTTCTGTAATTCAGAAGACATCAATCCTAACATTCCCAGGAAATTTCCTGATAAATCAACCAAATAAGGTACCAAACAATACAAAAAAAGGTTCTTACGTCTCATGTGTGGTGCTTCTCAAATGAATATCTAAAGTACAGACCAAACTGTATTTTCAACATATTCTATCTCTTTAGCTAAATTTGTAAATGCTGATGAATTAGCTCCACCATCATTCTATAGAATGATAATATTTGAAAGCATTGCAATTAACGGCATTTTTTAAGATTTAAATGTATTTTAATTAATTTTTCCCAGCGCAATCACAGTTTTCCCTCCCTCCCACTCTCTCCCATGTCCTTTTCTCTAACCTCCACTCTTCCCCCCACCATATACTCATTTCTATTCAGAAAAAGTGTAGGCCTCCCAAGGATATCAGTCAGCCATGACTAATCATGTTGCAGTGAAGCAATGTACCGTCTCTCATAGCAAGGCTCAACAATGTAATCCAGTATGAGGATAGAGTTCCAAAATCAGGTAAAGAAGTCAGAGGCAGACCCTGCTCCCACTATTATGAGTCCCACAGGGAAACCAAGCTACACATCTACATGCAAACTCTATGATTAGAGGTTAAGTCTCTGTGAGCCCCTATGAGACAAAGTAGTTGAATCTGTGGATTTTCTTGTATCCTTGGGTCCTCTGTCTTCCATAATCTTTCCTCCCCCTCTTCCACATAATATTTGGCTATGGATCCCTGTATTAGTTTCTAGGTAAAAGTTCTCTGATGGCAATTGGGCTAGTATATGATCTATGGCTACAGCAAATATCATTACAAATAATTTCTTACTTTTCTTTTTCTCTTTTTGCCAGTCATACTTGGTTTTAGCCTAAGTCTTGGGGATTTTAGCTTCTGGGTCCTGATCCTCTAAGCAGTGTCAGTGGTGGAGTCCCTATTATGAACCTGTTATTGACAACTCCAATTAATTCTATACCACCTGTACCCCAGAATATCTTGTAGGAAGGGCAAATAGTAGGTCAAAAAAATTTGATTGGGTTGAATACAATTCCTCCACTGGAAGTCTAAAGGCAAATTTTTAATAACTTTAAAATATACACAACTTCACTTCTCACTTGAGCAATTTTTTAACTGAAATTATAATAGAATAATGAAGACATTAAATGTTTATCTCAAGTTAACTGACCCTAGGAACATAGTCTACAGACATGTTTTGCCAGGTTTTGATATAATGAGAATAGCATCTCTTGGCCATTCCAATATCATTCAGAGTTGGCTTCTGAGTTTCTATTGCATATTTGGATGTCTATTAAACAGAATAACAAGGCATTTATGAGCAAGTTTAGTATGATATAATGGCAAAATACATAGGTTGATGACTCATATTTATCACTCATCACCTGAAGACACAGCTTAGAGATAAAGCACTGGGGTATTGTGTCAAGGGATAAAATTAGAACTTTAGGAGGACAACAATAGGCAAAGAACTGCAAAATTAACAGAGGAACTTTATTAGTAAGCAAATGCTTAAATTCTCCAAGTGTGTGAACACAGCATTTATGCCAAGTAAGACTGCTCTTGTATGTGCCAATTTTATCTAGTTCAACAGTTCACTGGTTCAATGCTGAGTCCTTCCATCTTCCAGGAGTCATAAGACCACTGACAACAGACAAAAATAACTAATTAAAACAGCCAATCTTCAACTATTTGTGGAAAATAAATACTTTTCTCTGGATTTTTCATCTCAGTTTTATAACACCTTTACTTTGCAAAATTCTTCGTATGTTTTACAGTCTGGGTTTTGTCTTATTAGTCAATTGATGAACAATCACTTAGGGAACATCACTTTTCTTGTTATTGTTTTGAAATCCATGCAATTATGAGGCAACAAAACATATTTTATACCTCTAGGTAGGTTAGTTTACAAAGGATACAGGACTTCTCTTTACTAGAAGAGAATAATTTAATCACCATGATTATCCCAATTTTTTTAGATCTTATTATTTTGTTCAGTGTAAATTATTTATACATTACTTTGTCAAATCTCTTTATCAGCAAGGTGATTAGAAATGTAGAATGTCAAATTGGTTATTGAACATCAAGTATATTATTTCTCTGACAGAATATCTGGTATTAGTGAACATCACAGATATTTATATTGAAGACAAAGTTTTATTATTTTCACACCCTCCTGGAGAAAACACTACATCTTATTCTCTATGTTATACCCTTCCAAATTGCCTTGTTGCCAAAAAAAAAGAACTCATAAAACTATAGAAATAAATTAATATTTTCTATGACAATTAAAAATGCATTTCTTAGTAAATAAAAAAGAAATGCTCTTATAGTTTAACATATATCACATACATGGTCTTACTGCCTATACTAAATTTACTTATTTTTCTAAATGTTACATTTATTTTCTAGTAATTACCCATTCACTTGTGAAGGTAATTGTTACCAACCACTTTAGGACAGGTAAAAGATAGACATGAACAAACCAAGGATAAAACAAGAACTGTGTGCTTTCACTATTTAATAAAATATTTGAGTTTGCATTACCTGCCACCTTGGCTGTGAGTAGAGTTGCTTAAATATGTATAGCCATAAACAATAGATCAATAACAATATAAGAAATTTCATGAAAAATACATTCCATTGTCTCACCATTTAGGCCTGAAAAAGCAACAGACATATAATCTAAAGGATAAAAAGGCAGTTTAAACAATATGCCTTTATGTAACAATTTTACAAGAAATTAGGTTATTTACAAAACAGCATTAGGAAAATATATGTCATCATTCTGATGAGGGTACCCCTTAATTTTAGGTTATAACATGGTCTTCTTATGCTGATATGTTTATTTGCTAGCTATGCTGATGAGCAAATGCATATCTGGAAAAAATAAAACTAAAACTGATTTGTTTTGTTGTATGCAACAATAATAAATTTATTATTATTTTTAATGCAGATTTTTCTAAAAACAATATACAAAGAAAAGCAATACACAGAATTGAAGGAGTCTAAGACATATTATATTTGTAAAGTTAAGTCATTCCATTTAATTTTATATCAAGATGGCCCTTAAAGGTTATGTTGATGTTGCATGAACAAGCCATCAAAATATTTAATCACCTGGTCATCAGGAATAGTAATGAAATTTTTGTGTTTTTTTTTTTCTGTTTGGAGTTGAATAATTTCTGAATATAGCTGTTATCAATTGTTGTCCTTAAAATACATTGTTCGCTCAATCCCTTAAAGCTGAGACTGTAATAT
Organism: Cricetiscus sungorus; assembly: GCA_030556225.1. Lineage (NCBI taxonomy): Eukaryota > Metazoa > Chordata > Mammalia > Rodentia > Cricetidae > Cricetiscus > Cricetiscus sungorus. The sequence continues at coordinate 35,829,714 of JANBXA010000372.1, read as the reverse complement.
CTTCTAAGTCTCCAAATTTTTATATTATGATGAACTAAATTTGACTTTCCAAATAGCATGTAATAATTAATTTATTAACTAATAAAAGTAGATACTACCACAGAGACATATACATATGTTCAGGTATAGATGCTGCTCTATAAATATCAGTGCTGAAATTCTGAATAGTTGCCATTCTCCAACACCATGAATAAAATGGATCACTGACTGTTTATTTGGTGATTCGTCTAAAATGAAGAATGCCTCTGTAATTTCAGCATCTTTTAGAACTCACACATTAAGCGCTATTATGAGAATGCCATAAATTTGCACAAAATAAGCCAAAGTACTATTATCTCATAAAAAGTCAGTGTGAGTCTCACACTGTATGTGCCCTGCTTTACCCCTGCACTGAAGTCAACTCATGTCTTAATGTATACATATGCAGAGAGAGTGAGTTAGCACTTTAATTCATTCAATAATAACAGTACAAAATAGTGAATTAATATGTGAGAAAGACAAAGCCAGAATAAAAGGTGTTACTCTCTTCCAGGTTTGTCTGTGTTAAAATGGAAGTTTGGAATTTAGTATAAACTAGGTAATTGTTCAACTCAGAAGAATTGAGAATTCAGAACCAAAAGTTGTGAGGTACACAGCTATAAAAATACACAAGCAAGTTTGACCTCCTGTGATGAATTTGTGAGTACAAATAGAAAGCATTATTCAAATGCCATAATGTCATGCACAAGGCTATAAGAATACACACACACACACACACACACACACACACAGCTTACATATAAAAATGCATTACCATTATTTGCTTACAACCACAAATAAACTTAATTGTGTTAGTCCTTCTATTATTCAACCTTATTTTGGCAATTTCTTCTGAAAATATTCTATGAATATTTTCATTTTGGAATCTTGGCTAGTGACAGTGAAAAAAAGAATTCAAAATGAAACAATTAAGGAGGAAGTAAATGTGTCAAAATGGTAGTTTACGCATACTGGCAACTTGGGAATACAGTGTACTTATAGTAACTGATAAGGGTAAACATTCGTGGTAAAATGTGGAAAAAATAGTAATGTAAACTATCTAGATCAGACCAAAATAATTGAAAGGGGAGTTTTCTCCCCATTGCCCGAATACCAGACTCACCTGCCATGACATAAGCTTCAAGGTCTGTCAGTGAACTTCAGTCCTGGGGATACACTTATCTGGCATGCATAGAGTCCAACACTGAAAATAGGTATGAGGTACAAAGGCTCATAGGCATACCTTCCTGCTTCAGCTTCCATCAAAATAACTCACTCATTACTGTTATAAGTACTAGGTGTAGACATTATATGAACAAAGCATTGAATTAAAGAATATGTTTAAATCCACTTTTTATAGCCAGTTTGGTTCAATACACAAAAAACTGTAATTGACCTTTCTCTTATTTTTTAACTGATCCACAGTCCTCTTTGTTTTCCTTAACAGATTTAATGGCTAACCTTGAAAGCCAAGCTCAAATAAACCTTATATGAGCATTTTTCTCTATCTTTTAGAAATATGCCATGTAGACAAGGAAAACTATATTTTCCTAGGATTGTTCAAGTATCATATTATCCTAGTATGTAGCATATTTTAGAATGAGGCACCCCTGTACTTGAATATTGGTTCTGTTTCATGATTGTAGGTTCTGACATCCATATCAAATATTCCATTCTCTGTTTGTCATCTCTGGCAAAGAATCTCTGTCATTAATGGGAGGGGAAATGAAATGAGTTAGCATTTGGAAAGCTCTAGTTTTATAATAGGTTTTCATTAAGTAAGGTTGTACTACTTTGTTATTTTCATAATATAGTATGTCATACAGTGAAAAAATAGGTGGAAAACTAGCAAATGATAATATGGTTTTTGTTTTGTAGTTATGCTTGCCTTGGAATTTACTATATAGTTCAGTCTAACCTCTTGTCTAATTCAAGCCAAGTGTTACGCTTGGATTACAGACATGTACAGCTATTAATAGCTACAGATTTTGTTCTGTTTATTTCCTTATTGTATTTCTGAGAAATGCTAAATAGAATTTATTTTCAACTAAAATAATAATAATATATTCAAATCTAAAATTAACCCAAGGTACTCTTATTAATATATAAAGAAATAGTTGCCATTTGACTTAGCTTACTGGTTTTGACAAGGTGAAAACTTAAAACAAGCCAGCTAGAGTGAAGTATAGTAGCTTGAAAGACAATCACATCAGTCACCTTTCTTCATCATGTTTTTAATTGATATTTTCAGTAGCAGAATACAAAATAACAACAATGAAATAAAACAAAATGAAACAAAACAACAACAACAACAAAAATCCCTTCCTATTTTTTTTGTATTCCTCAGCCCCTGAAAAAGCATCCTATGCTTGCTCAAGTATGGTTAGATTTTTGTTTGTTTTTATCTTTTCAAAGCATCCAGACCATAATTTTGCCTCTCTCTACCCTCTCGGTTTCCCCTTTCACCTGCCCTCTCCGCCAGATCTAATCCTCTTCATTTTTGCTTAAGAAAAATGGAGACCTCCCAGGGATACCAGCTGAACACTTTATAATAAGATATATTAGAACTAGGCACAACCTATTGTACTAACGATGGACCACGCAACCCAGTAGGAGAAAAAGGGCCCCACCAGAAGACCAAACAAATAGAGATACTCCCACTCCTATGTTAAGAGTCTAACAAACATAAACTAAACAACCGTAGCATATTTGCAGAGGATCTAGCATAGACTCATTCAGGCTCTATAACTGTAAATTCAGTCTCTGTGAATAGAGCCCAGCAAAGTCGATTTTGTGGACCTTATTCTGCTGATTTCCTCAAACCCCCTGACTCCTAAATTCTTCCCCTCCGTTTTCCAAGGCATTCGCTGATCTTCAATGAAAAGGACCAGATGGAGGTGTCTAATTTGGGCTATCTCTCAGCCCAGCCTGATGTTTCTGAATCTACTTCCATCTCGTGTCAGGGAAAGTCTTTCTGATTACTATTCACCAATCCATGAGCATAAGAGAACGTCATTAAGGAATCATTTTATTGATTGTTTTTCTCTAATAAGTCTCTGAGATCTCCAGCTTTGTTCCATATTTTCCAGGCAGTGACAGGCACTGATTCTCTCTGTGGTTTAGGTATCAAATTATACCAGTCATTGGTTAGCCACTCCCAGAAATTCTGTGCCTTAATTGCCTCAGATCATTTTGTAGGCATAATAGACTTTAAATTGAAGGTTTAATGGTTAGATGGTGTCCACTTCCTGAATGCCTTACTTGGTTACAGAGGATGTCTAGTTCAGGGTCAGTATACTCCATTATGAAGAGTTCTTGGTAGGCTGAACCTCATAGAATCCTGGGAGATTGTACTACACTAGGTTTCCCTAACAAAAGCCCTCCAATTCCAGTTGTCTCTCTCCAAACTGTCTCCATTCCTCCTCTACCTACCTGGCATCTCCTTTTCCCATCCCACAGTCCACCTGCTCAATCTATCTATTGTCCCTTCCCAGGAGATCCATATATCCCTCTTGTGAGTGTTTCGTCTTTCTTAGCCTTTCTGTGTCTGTGGATTGTATCATGATTATGCTTAACAACTATATTCAATGCAAAAGAGGATATACCATGGTTTAGCAGTTAAACGCTAGGCTCAAAACTAAAATGTGAGTATGGTTCTGCTTAATCCTTATTAATTAGTTTTAGCTTAGACCATAAACAATGCACATTCTACTTCTGCAGAAGATGGCACATTTATAGAGTTCATATTTAATTCTGAACCCCTAGTAATGAAAACAATATGTAATTTAATAAGAGCTTGTGTTTTGTATTGTATAGCTCTTCATTGTATACATTCTTTTCTATTCTATATTTATGTTATGATTTTTACGAGCTTTCAAATCAGGGTTCAGTTGGATACTGAAGGCATTTTTTTAACAACCCCAAATAATTCTAACATATATTTAATGTGATCACTTCTAAAGAATTTTCTCCCACTCTAATTTCTAATTTTTCACACTATTACATCTCAGTCTTTACCTGTATAGGAGTGACAAATGGACACTTAAAGACTTTGATAGCTAAGGAATACCAGTCGTGCAATGAGGAACATCTATATCTGAGCTATATCTTCTAATCAGTTACACATTCTTTGAATAAATATTTCTTTACTTCAATATTATACACACATGTATGCTCACATATATGTAGATAACATATTTCTCTGGTGCCTATAGAACCAAAAAATACTTGCATTTGTATTGCTTGGAATTGGAGTTATTGATTTGTGAAATGTCACATATGGATTTTGGGAATAGAATATGGGTCCAACAGAAGATGTACTTTTAACCAGAGTCATCTCTCTAGGCAAATTAAACCTTCTTATAACAAAATTCTCTCTTTCTTGCCATGACCAATAATGTCTGACATCACAACAGTGGTGAAATAATCAAAGTTGACATTTAATTGACAACATTGAATATGCTTCAAGTAGCATCCACATATTACCTAAAACAGAATAAAAAATCTGCAGCGCTATTTTCTCTGAGATAAAATAGGCATATACAATCTTTTATATTTGATATTTTAATTTTGTACTTCTATTTATACAGTACAACCTTATCCAATATTTAGACACTGAAACTTTATCTTAAATGAATTAATAAGCTATAGCTTTGTATAACTGACTTGAGTTGTAAAATAGAAAATGTAGATTTCATAATCTACATTATATGTACATTAAGCATAAGAATATTATTTTAAGCCTGGAAAAATTTACCATTTTTTTGTTTTTTACAGATTCATTTTTTTTTTCTTAAACATACAGCTTTATGGTAGGCATGTAGAGTGAACCAAAAATAGATTTACTGAAACAGCTCAAATTCAAGAAAACAAAAACCCTACCTAGAAAGTGATAAATGTGTGGCACCATTAATATATCACATGCCATTGAATGCATATGAATCCTATGCAAATAGAACAGGGTAAGACAAACTGTCTTAGATTGCTGCATACACAAAGATAACATATATTTATTAAGAAACAGAGTTGTCCTATACATTGATTTAAAACTTCCTCATGCATAACACATTTGCTAAAAGGCAAGTGCAAATACATCTCTTTTCTACAGCTTATGAATGAGAAGATTACAAAAATATTGTTTGTTCTGGGTCAGAAAAGCTATGTGTAGTAATGCCAGGACTTTTCTGACGACTTATCTGTCGTACTATAAGTGCCATACCCTACTGTTCTTTAAAGTGCCCATGTTGTCTTTAATTCAATGTTAATTTCATGAGTTTTTCAATGAATATAATCCCAATAATTGTATAGAACATGAGAAAATTTTGTCATTGTTTTCTGTTTTCTTACCTGTGCTATGTACCATTTCCCTTGCAGTATCTTCCTGAAATTTAGGTGCCCAGTGTCTAACTATGGTTAGTCTAAACTACAGAGATAAAGAATAATCTAGATAAGTAGCAAAAATTTGCATTTATTTTCTGGAAAATTATACCGTGGTCTTCTCACAATTTCTATCACCTCATTACTCTGAGACCATATTTTCATATACAGTATTTGCTTGAAAAAAATACACATTATGAGTCACAGAGAAGGGCATACATCTGTCCATGAGAATCACTTCATCTGTTAAATGATGAGATCTTATTGCTATAGATAAGTGACTCGCAAAAGCTGTGGGAGATTTGCATAACCACAGATATTGTTTCTAATGTTATACAAAGGTGAAAAAAGAAATGTTCTTCAGGGAAAATGATTGAAAAAATAATGCTTTTATATAGACAAAGAAGGAAGCTGCTTCTTTAACTGTTCATTCATTATGTCAGCTAAGAAAAGAAAAAATATGTTAATCTTTATCAAAGAGCTACATAATCAAATTTTGGACATTTTTAGGTAGTTGATCAATCATTAAATAGGTGAAGCCTGCAATGATATGACATGCAATATCAAAATCTTTAAATTCTATCTGCTATTACTTACTACTGATAAAAAATGGAGAATTGTGGCATCAGACCACAAAATATGAGAAGTTAAACTTCCCAACTTGACAATGAGGCAAAACCCAAGGGCATGAACTCCTAGAAGAAGCAACTGAAGTTTACTGATGGATCATGTTCTGTTAATTCTTTATTACTCAGGCATCTGAGAAGAAAAGTATGAGAAATATTTGTACCATTTTCATCTTAATTTAAATACATTAAAATGTTTTAGTTATAGTAGAATATATAACACAGATGATCATCACTTTTAAAAAGCACTCTATGTTTTAGATGTAGCATTTAAAATTCTAACCTTATACTATGAATGAGATATAGCATACACATAGAATGTGTGTGAGTGACCTAAGAGATTTTTTAATTATATTTTTCTGGTTATAAAAATATTTCATAAGAGTACTTTGAAGGTTTATTTGAGGAACTAAAGATCTCCATATTTTATTTTCTAGACCCATTGTCACCACTATTAATCACAAAGACATTTTTTGTGTAACCAGAATATCAGAGGGAATTGTAATTCTGGAACTTATTCAGAAACATGGAAAGGTTGTGTTATTTTATGTGGATTATATAAATAATAAATGATAGCCAAATATGTTTCTGTATCTACTGTATTTTAAATTTATTTATTTTTTATTTTTATTTTACATATTGATTCCATTTCCCCCTCCCTCCCTCCCCCTTCACCTCCCTCCCTCTTTTTCTCTCTCCCACCTTCTTTTGGCCCCTGACCACCCTCCTCTCCCATTATCACCCCAACTCCACATGTAGGGTAATGCCTTCAAGGAGGGGTCATCTAAATCTGTTAAATCATTTTTAGCAGAACTAAGCCTTCTCTCTTGACTCTAGGTTAAGAGAGTATCCCTCCATGGGGAATGTGATGCCAAAGTCCTTTGTACACAAGATACACATGCTGGTTCCACTGTATGAGGTCCCCTAGATGGTCCAGGCCTTATACCTGAGACCCATGTTCAGGAGGTCTGAGTCAGTCCAATGTTGGATTCCCAGCTATCAGTCTTGGGGCCCATTAGATCCTCCTTGTTCAGGTAAGCTGTCTCTATGTTAATCTGTAGCCTGGTTTAGTCCTCCCTCTCTGCATGTGGATTAAATTTGACTCACTCAGTGTTTATTTGTGGATGTCTGCTTCTGCTTCCATCAGCTACCAGATGAGGGCTCTATGGTGGTGGAAAAGTTAGTCTTCCATCTCATTATCAGGTAAGGACATTTATGATAGCCTTTCCACAGTTGCTCAAATTGTCAGGTGGAGTGAGTCTTGGAGATTTCTCTAGGTTCAGTTTTCTCTACAAACATATAATAGATCCATCTCTTATGTTCTCTCTCTCTCTCTCTCTCTCTCTCTCTCTCTCTCTCTCTCTCTCTCTCTCTCTCTCTCTCTCTCTCTCTCTCTGTTTTCTCCTCTATTCCTCCCCTGGCTCAATCTTCCTAGTCCCAAGTGCTTTCCTCTCCTCCCCATCTCTTTCTCCTAGTTCCCTCTCCATTCACTGCCCACCCTGCTCTCCATATGCTCTAGAGATTTGTCCCCTTCCCTCCTGTGAGGGTCCTTATATGAATCTCTCAGAATCCTCCTTGTATCCTAGTGTCTAAAATCTATATATGAGCAAGTATATACCATGTTCCTCTTTTTGTGACTGGGGTACTTCACTCAGGATGGTTTCTTCAAGTTCTATCCACTTGCCTGCAAATTTCAAGATTCCATTGTTTCTTTTCAGCAGTGTAGTATTCCAGTATGTAAATGTGCCACAACTTCTTCATCCATTCTTCCGTGGAGGGGCACCTGAGTTGCTTCCAGGTTCTTTCTATTACAAATAATGCTGCTATGAACATGATTGAGCACATGACATAGTTGCATGGATGTGATCATTTGGGTATATGCCTAAGAGGGGGATTTCTGGGTCCTGCTGTAGACTGATTCCCATTTTCCTGAGGAACCACTATCCTGATCTCCAAAATGGCTGTCTAATTTGTACTCCCACCAGCAGTGGAGGAGTGTTCCCCTTTCTCCACATCCTCTCCATCATAAGTTGTCATTGGTGTTCTAATTTTAGCCATTCTGATAGGAGTAAGATGGTATCTCAAAGTTGTTTTCATTTGTATTTCCCTGATAGCTAAGCATGTTGAACACTTTTTTAAGTGTCTTTCAGTTGTTTTGATTTCCTCTATTGAGAGTTCTCTATTCAATTCTGTACCCCATTTTTTAATAGGGTATTTGGTGTTTTGTTGACTAGTTTCTTGAGTTCTTTGTATATTTTGGAGTTCAGCCCTTTGTCAGATGTAGGATTTGTGATGTTCTTTTCCCTTTCTGTGGGCTGCTGTGTGGTCTTGTCAGCTGTGTCTTTTGCCTTACAGAAGCTTCTCAGTTTGAGGAAATCCCATTTATTAATAGTCAATCTCAGTGTCTGTACAGGAAGTGATCTCCTGTAACAATTTGTTCAAGGGTACCTCCCACTTTCTCTTCTAAGAGGTTGAGATGGCTGGATTTATGTTGTCTTTGAAAAAGCCTTCAAGATAATGCAACACCCTTTCATGATAAAGGTCTTGGAGAGATCAGGGATAACAAGAACATACCAAAACATAATAAATCAATACACACAAATATCAAACTGAATGGAAAGAAGCTTAAGGTGATTCCTCTAAAATCAGGAACAAGACAAGGCTCTCTGCTCTTTCCATATCTCTTCAATATTTTACTTGAAGTTCTATATAAAGCAATAAGACAACAAAAGGAGATCAAGGGGATACAAATTGGAAAGGATGAAGTCAAAATTTCTCTATTTGTAGATGGTATGATAGTTTACATAAGTGACCCAAAAAACGCTACCATGGAACTCTTACAGCTGATTGATATACACCTTCAGCAAACTAGCAAGATACAAAATAAACTCAAAAAAAATAAAAGCCCTACTTTATTCAGACAACAAAGGGGCTGAGAAAGAAATCTGAGAAACATCACCCTTTACAATAGCCACAAACAACATAAAGTATCTGTCTCTACTTTTTTGTCGTATATGTTTTCTCTAGGGAAACACTATCTCCAAGGATCTTATTAAGAAAACCATATCACTGAGCTCTAATCTAGACCTTTGGAATTGGACACGTGAATGGATTCTGGGGTTTTGTGATATATAATGTTGTTTCTAATGCACATCAAAGTTTTTAAACTACTGAGAATGAGGAAGAACTATTTCAAAGGTATAATTATACGTCTAGATAATTGTTATTTGAATATGTTACTTTTTCGTATGATTAATATTTATCATTTGTAACCTGTTTTAACTTGTTTAAAGATTCATATGACTTTAGAAATGATTCAGAAAATCACTAAGCCCTAAAACAATTGTGTCCAAGTGCATGCTATTTATCCTGCAAATGACATTTCATCATGTCTGAATGTATTTTTAGTAGTCACAATGGGAGGAAGAAGCTCCTATATTTATCTAGCTAGAAGAGAGCAAAGACTTACTGAAGCCCTTTACTTGGCAGGATAGTTCTTCATACTGGATTACTGGTTAACTGAAATATTAGTAACATTAAAGTTAGGAGACTGAGAAATGTCAAGGTACTCATTAAAATGATTAGTTTTATGATCTACTTTTTCATCACTATTCTTTCATTTGCATATGCTCTATAGATAATACTTGAATGCCAACATTGCTAATTGAAATGCATTTGAACTGTTTATTTTGGAAAGGTTATAGGTGAAAAGTTCTCTTTCTTTTTCATCTTGGAAGTCATTTATATAACAGTGACACATTAAAAATATTATTTTTCCTAAAATAAAATATTTTATTTGAAAATCTTACCATAGTTTAGTTCAAAGAATATTTTTGTTCCTCTATCTTGCTTATTACAAATCTCTGACTAAAGCAAACCCAATATTAATAGAAATAGAGGGGAACTTATTGTATTTCTTTCTTCACACCACTAGCTATCTTGTTAAAACTTCATATAATCAAGTTTACCAGGTGTTCAAACATGCCAGGTAAATTAAAATAGTAAGCAAAAGACATTTTATCAGGAACTTTGCAAATTAAATTGAAAGAGGAATTTATTTTTTCCTTCCCATACTCTCCAGCCCACTTTTGGATGACAAAGCCCATATGGTGGCGACAATGAAAATGGATCATCTAAAGATATCTCACCACCATACTGCATACAAACCTCAGGAAAGACTGAAAAGGCAGTAAAGCTGTATCCTACATAATACAAGAAACTCATTGATGAATAATGTCTAAAAGATAACTAAAATAGATTAAATATGTAGGTTTTCCTCTAAGTTTGCTACAGAGATTTCATTACCAATTATAGGCTATCATATTTGTAACACTGATGCTATAGACATGCCTACTGTATTTGATATCATAACCACATCCAAAGGGAAGTAAATTAAAATTTAACAAACAGCACATGAGTTCTAGATACATAAGACATTGGAAAAGTGTTGGGGTATTAAACACTAAAAGACATAAGCCCCAATCCATGCCTGAGCAATTAAGCTTTAATTAAAAGGTGTGGGATACATATAGGAAGAAGACATGAAATCAGGAGAAAAAACACATTCAGAAGAAGTATGTGAGAAAGGGGGGCAGGTCTTAAGAAGGGACAGGGGTTAAATGATTACATAAATAATAGGACTGTATGAAATTGTCCTATTTAAATTGGGAAAATGTAATACATATATGTTACTGGTGAAATATAACTACAAAAATATTTTTGTTTCATTTTTTTCTTTAGAATAGAAGATTTTGCTCAGTATGTGACCTCTTATACTTCATGGATTCTGGAAAATATAAACATATCATAATTCTAGACTAAAGAAGTGAAATACTTCTTTAAAATTTATTCTCCTGATGTCAAGCTCTATTATAGGACTATAGTCCTGAAAACATCTTGGCATAAGCACAAAAATAGACAGGTAGACCAATGGAATTGAATTGAAATCCATATATTAAGCCACATACACATGAACACCTGAGTTTTGAAAAAGAAGCTAAAATTATACAATGAAAAAAAAATAAAGCATCTTCAATAAATGGTGCTTGCGTAAGTAGATGCTGACATGTAGAAGACTCCAGGATAGAACCTTATCTATTTCTATATACAAAACTTAAGTCCAAATGTATCAAAGATTTCATCTTAAATCCAGCCACACTGAACCTCTTAGAAGAGAAAGTGGGAGGTATCTTTGAACAAATTGGTACAGGAGACCACTTCATGAAAATAACTCCAGTAACACAGATGCTGAGATCAACATTTTATAAATGGGACCTCCTGAAACTGAAAAGCTTCTGTAAGGCAAAATGGCAGCCCACAGAATGGGAAAAAATGTTGACCAACCCCACATCTGACAGAGGGCTGATTTCTAAAATATATAAAGAACTCAAAAAGCTAGTCCCAGTCACCAAAACACCAAACAATTCAGTTAAAATGTAGGGTACAGAACTAAGTAGACAATTCTCAATGGAGGAATCTAAACTGGCTGAAAACTTTTAAGAAAGTGCTCAGCATCTTTAGCCATCAGGAAAATGCAAATCAAAACAACTCTGAGATGCCACTTTACACCAGCCAGAATGGGTAAAATCAAAGCCACCAATGACAGTCTATGCTGGAGAGCATGTAGAGAAAGGGGAACACTCCTGCAATGCTGGTGGGAGTGAAAACTTGTGTGGTTGCTATGGAAATAAGTATGGCAGTTTCTCAGGAAAATGGGAATCTGTCTCCCTCAAGATCCAGAAATTCCACCTTGGGCATGTACCCAAAGGATGCATATTCATAAACAAAGACATATATTCAGCTATGTTCAAAGCAGCATCATTTGTAATAACAAGAATATGGAAACAACCTAGATGCCCCTCAATTGAAGAATGAGTAAAGAAAATGTGGTACATTTACAAAATGGAGTATTACTCAGCAGAAAAAAAAAGATGAAATCTTGAAAATTGCAGGCAAATGGATGAAAGTGCAAGAAGTTATCCTGAGTGAGGTAACCAAAGTCACAGAAAGACAAGCATGGTATATACTCACTCATATATGGATATTAGACATAAAGCAAAGGATACCATCTTATTGTTCGTACCATCAGAGAAACTAGGAACAAGAAGGACCCTAAGAGAGACATTTATGGTCCCCCAAAGAAATGAAAAAAGACAATAACTTCTGAGCAATTGGAATCAGGTGGAGTGAAGGGAAAGAGGTAAGAAAAAGGGAAGGTGAGAGTAGCAGGGGAGAAAGACCATGAGGAATCAGGAAGTTAGAGTCGGGAGAGAAAAAAAGAGAAAGCAAGAAGAGAGATACTTTATTAGAAGGAGCCAGTATAGGTTTAAAGAGAAATGTGGCACTAGGGAAATGTTCAGAGATCCATAATGGCTCCAACTAAGAATCTAGGCAGTAATGGAAAGGCCACCTTTGATTCCCTTCCCCTGTAATGAGATTAATGACTATCTTAATTGCCATCCTAGAGCCTTCATTCATCCAAAAGTTGATGGAAGCAGAAGTGGGCACCCACAACTAAGCCAAGAGCCATACACCTAGAATCCAGTAGAGAGGGAGGAGAGATAAACAAAGAAGTCAAGACTGTGCTGTAGAATCCAATAGAAACAGCTGATCTGACCTAATGAGAGCACAGTGACCCTGGTTATAGGTGGGAAGCATGGGAGGATGGGATGTAGAGGAAATGGAGGGATTGTTATGTAAAATAAGATTGCTTCTAAAGAAAAAAAGAAGAAAAGAAGAAAAAAAGAATAATATATAAGGGGAAAAACCAAACAAAAGCATATTCTCAGTAGTATTAGGTAAAGACATATAAATTCACACACTCAGTGCATACTGGAACTTGGAGACTGAGAAGATATACCAGTCTATGGGCAGCAAAAACCACTCTATTGAAAATAGGGAAAACAGGAAGGGCATTCTGCTTGAACATCAGACTGACATTTAACAAGCATAAGGGTTGTTCCACTGTCACTGGAGGTACATCACACACACACAGACACACACACACACACACACACACACACACACACACAAACACATTCACGCGCTCACACATGCACAAACACACACACACACACACACAGTTCCCATCGATGAATAATCCTTCCCTCCAAAAATATCTAATCCTGTATTCCCAGAAATTGTACAATAATTATATAACAAAACAACTTTTATAGATAAGATAAATTGGAAGATTTTAGATGGCAATCCTACTATTGATTAACTAGATGGGTTTGATCTAATCATAAAAAGGGAATTATTCATGCATGTGGACAGTGGAACCTCAGAAAGTGTCCTTTTTTCTGGCTCAAAAAGTGGGAGAATATTGGCCACCAGCCAAGGGAGTTCGTTAACTTCCTGAACTTGGAAAAGAACAGAGAGACATTCTCTCTTTCAGATTTATAAGAATTCATGATCTTCCAAGTAGTTATTATATAGACATCCTTAATGAATATTTGGCAATAAATGATAGTCCTTGCTTACAAGATATACAGAATCATGAAAAACAAATCACAAAGATGTGTCTCCAAATACAGGAAGGAGCATAGGAAATATATGGTTGTAAGTTTTGCTGAAATTCAAAATGATTATTTCTGAGAAGACATTAGTGAAGGGCTTCAACACAAGCTCCCATGATGGAGCGATGAGCCTCCAGCTGAAAAATATAATCAACAACAAAATAACAACAAAAAGATTTATAATTCCAAAGAAAATAATTATCTCTTTAATTATCCCTGTGCCTGAGGCCAGGGATGCATGACCTTAGGATCCATGCCGTTTGACTTCAAATGTGATACCCACTGGTCTGGTTTCTCTCCTCAGAAACAGTACTCCATGGAAATAGAAAGAAATATTTCTGCAATATTCATCACTTAGTGTGTGATGCTTCACTTTTTATATGCAAAAAAATTCAGTGACAGTACACAGAGGATTAAATCAGTAGATTCAATATTAGTACAAATTCCAGTACCTCTTAAAATTAAATTTGTTGAAAGTTGTACATAAACACATTGGTCATGTGAGTAGTGTCCTCCTGAAGAGTCAGTATCTCAAATCAAAGTCTCCTTAGTAACATAGCAGTAATGGAACCATGGCAGTTCAGGAGGCTTAGTAGCATCTTACTGAGCTAGCTCCCTGACACAAAAAGGAAGTCTCCAAAAGAGCAAAACAAGTGATTAGTAACCATAGATAGAATGAGAAGTGAATTTGGTAACTAGAAAGCAGGTTATAATTATTTATACCCTTCATAGAATACTAGATTCTCTCTAATACTTATAAGAATTTCCTAAGCCAGGCTATAATAACTGCAATTTACACATAAGAAGCACAGCAAAAGAGACCTGTCATTGAGTTCCTCCTAACATTCCCCTGAATCTTTTGAAGAAAAAAAGTTTTATTATTTTACCACTGAGATGGATAGTTTCAGTTATCAACTTGCCACATTCTAGAATTACCTGGAAGGGAGTCTCAGTAAGGGATTATTAGGTCACATTAGCATTTGGGCATGTTTCATGGGGCAGAGGTGATGATGAAGATGTCATTCTGTATATGTTTTGCTCATTGATTAATGAATAAATCCCTTCTGGTCTATAGTAAATTAAGATAGGCAGAACTAGGAGACAAGGAGGATTCTGGGAGATGTAGTAAGGGGAGTTAAGAGGTAGGACTCGAGATAAGAGGTTCAGACCCTCTCTCCAGTAAGATATGACCATGTGGAAACACTTAGATAGTTAATATTTAATAGTTAATAGTTAATATTTAATATAAATAGTTAATATTTAAGACAGAACTAGCCAATGAGAAGCTCTAGCCATTGTCCAACAGCTTTATAACTAATAGAATCTCTGTGTGCTATTTTAGGACTGACACAGCTCTGAGACAAGGCTGGTAGAAAAGTACTCATAGCAAATTATACCTACTATGTGTGTACTACAAACTTCCACTCAAAATTTGACAAAAGTTCAAAAAGGGATTTGAGAAACAAAACAACAGAGACAAGCAAGGCTTCTTGGTAGCAGCAATATTCTAAAGTGGGGTCTGTTTAGTTAGAGACAAGCAGAGACTAATGCTGCTGCTTTAAGGGAGGTTTCCTGACCCAGCATAAGCAGAAAAACTTCAGGACTCTTTTAAGAGATCCTATAAAAGTAAAAGAAATAGATTAATAAAAAAGCCACATGAAGCTGGAAAATACACAGAGAGTCTGGATACTGTATGCTATTGTGTTGTCTTTGAATTGCTCAATTGCTAAGGATGAACAACTGCTAAAATACACTTGATTATCAATGCTGCTGAATTAATCCAATTTGACTTCAAAATTCAAGTCTAAGTACAGGTTACTGGGGACACGACTTTCTATTTTTGTTTCCACAGAAAATGAAAACCTGTAGATTCTTTCCAGACTAAAATGGTTTGATCAAGCAAGATCCCCTGAAACAGTGTCTCAGGTGATCCAACATTCAAATCAGCTGGGAAGAGGCAGTTTTGCTGACTACAACCAAGATTACTGCATCTCCTTAGGATTCTCATGGTATTACAGCATTCGCAACCAGCGGGAAGCAGTTTAGAAGGAATGATGCCCAAATTCCTAAATATTATCTATAATGTTTGTTTTCATTTCAATGGGGTTGGTTATAAATGATTACTAATCACACCCAATCACTTTTTAAAGGTAAAAAGGGATTAGAGTATAAAAATGAATACTTTGTTTTGAAATGGATTTTCATTTATTGATACAAATTTAAGGTCAATTTTGTTTTATGTATATTTGTCATCTTCTTTAGGTATTGTGTTTATTTAGCTCATTTAAAATGTAATATATAATTACGTACAAATTATAGAGAGTTACCTATAATAGTCAAAACTTCTATTTAGGTTTGTTATGTTCTTATAGATATGTAGAGGTATATTTCAAATGGATAGGCATTCTTCAAATCTTTCAAAGACCTACAGAATATGGCATTTAAAATGGTTTAGGGATTTTCTTGACAGTGAGACATAACTGTTCCTGGCAACACAACCTGTGTCACAAAGGAAGATGGACATCGAAGAAACTCATTATGGAGTTTGCTTTCAATATGGCAAGACTAGCCATTTGGACAAGATACTGCCCTTGTCTGGATTGTTTGACTTTATGCTGTATAAACTGGATATGCAGTACCCACAGAAAACAAAATGGGCAATGCTACAAGGATCCTGCTTCCTGAAAGAGTCTGCCCGACATTCTACAGGACACAAAGAAAAGTGACTAACAATCTGCCAACACAGGTCTGACAGTTTGAAATTCTCTGCTTTGCTGTGGATTCTGCCAGACACACTATGGGCTATGGGCCAAAGATGGAACATCACAGAACTTCAGATGACTGAGCAAGCAATTATTTATCTCTGTCAATTCTAGAGTGTATATATTATCATTTTGTGGTCTTTGATGGAGTTGAAGACATATGGTTATGGCTGTAGTTTTCCTTAGTTAAGATTAAAGAAAAATTACATATCAGACTTTAGACACACAAAGATAGGACAGATGGTAGAATATTTTATTTATTTCCTGATAATATTAATAGATTAAATATTGTTAACTATAGTTCTTATTTGGTAACTGTTTACTTATATAGTTTGCTATGTTAAAGTTAAAACACTTTTTTATTTTAGACAGAAAGGAAGAGATAATGGGAAAGGTCATTCTGTATATGTTTCTATTATTGGCTAATGAATAAAGCCCTATTGGCCAATAGGAAAGTAAAATAGGCCGAACTAGGAGACAAGAAAGATACTGGGAGATGTAGTTGAGGGGAGTCAAGATGTAGGACTCAAGAGAAGAGTCCTTACCGGACTCTCTCTGGTAAGATAAGGCTAAGTGAAAACACTTAGATTGATAGAAATGAGTTACTATTTAAGACAGAGCTAGCTAATAAGAGGCTCTAGCCAATGCCCAACAGCTTTATAACTAATAGAATCTCCATGTGCTATTTTGAATCTGACATGGCTCTGGGACCACACTGTCGGAAAGTGCATGTAAAAGGGAGGGCACTTATATCCATTATGTTAACTGAGATGAGAAGGTTAACACATGGTGTGTTGCACCAATCTATAGGCAGAGAATCAAGCGTTATGTAAGATTGAAGAAAGTGAGCTATACAACAGAATTCATTACTACACTGCTCTCTGCTCTAGGCAGCACATTCCTCCTCTTGTCACTTTCTTACCATGATAGATGGTAACATTGATTTTGGACCAAGATATTCCTTTTTCCCTTAAGTTGCTTCTTTCACAACAGAAAAGAAACTAAGAAAATGATCAACTCAATCCAAATGTCTTGCAGTTGTTGACTCCCCCAAGGTTACGTTATGCTGGATATCTATAATTGTGGGTAAATAACTTTTACAGTATCACAAGGCCCCCTTCTCACTAACTGACAGTTATCGTCACTCACCAGTTGATGCCATTCTTTACCGTCTGCATGTCTCTTTCTTTCCTGAGGTTTACAGATGAGTGTGTATGGTGACATATTGTTCATGACCCATTAAAGCCACTGAGGATCATAATGCAAATCCAGCCACAGCCATAGAGTCAGGCAATGATGATACACACCTTTAAACCCAGGACTCATAAGACAGGCTGATAGATCCCTGTGAGTTCAAACACAACCACGGTTATAACAGAGTGAATCAGCCAAAAAGAATAACGTTATCTCACATGTTTAATCCCAGAACTAGAAAGATTCTAAAGGAAGAAGCAAAAGGTCTTGTGTTGTAACATTGTGTGAGATTTAGTTTCCAGACAGGGAGAGCATTGTATACTCCTAAAATCATAACATTCTGTTGGATGGGGGAAAATAGTCTTTATCTCATATTTTTCAGAACAACATTTCTCCCACTGATTTAGACATACACTTTTAATTCATATAAAGATAGTTTTGGGTGAATGAAATGTTCCCTGTCAATAGCTCCTATTATTACCTCTCCTGTAATAAAATTCACATGCTATTTCCTTCACTTTCTCTGATAATTTTTTACTAAAGGTACCATTAAGATTGTTTAGGCATGGCATGGTGGAGGACACATTTAATTCTAGCACTCAGGAGGTAGAGGCAGGTAGATCTCTATGAGTTCAAGGCCAGAATTGTCAAGATAGTGAGTTCCAGGACATCGAAGGTAACACAGTGAGACCTCCTCACAAAAGGCTAACAAACAACAGCAAAAACCTTTGACCATCTTCGTAATATTCATTCAGTATCTATTACATATTATGATTTATATGTTATATACTCTAAGAGGAGACTTATATTCTAATTGTTTAGAAATAAAGATATATGAGCAAATATTAAGCAACAGAGGTACAAACTACAGTGTTTTGAAATGCTCTGCTCAAATTTCAAACTCCTTGCTGCATGTGAAAAGCATTCATCATATGGGAACAGCAATTTGCTTATAACTTTATGATACTTAAAAATTTTTTTCTGTAATATTTTTCTCATCTTTATTTAATGACCTCTATTGTTTTTAATGTTCTTTAACACAAAATAATTGTATTTCCTTCTGTGTTTAATTTTTTGGCATGTGCAGCCTCAATATTGGCTTGCAACTCATTGGTAGTCTTGAAATTTTTGCTCAGTATACAGCCATAGTAGAAATATTAGGGAGAATAAAGGTGTTGGATAACTAGTTGACAGCCAATATGTTATTGATTAAAAATAAGCTTGATTAGATTGTACTTACAGAGAAAAAAATGAGGTCAGCACAGTCATTGTATAATTTTTGGTCAATAGTCGCCTAATTCAAAATCCAGTTATTGCAAGTTGAAACTCAAATATTGCCTCTCTTCAATCATTCACAATTTTTGGAACTGGACCAGTAATGAAAGTTTCCTCACTTCATTTTTTGTTTGATGGTTCTTTCATACACATTTAATGTAAACAAACTAATACATATGTTGCATAAGGATTATATATGTATATATATACATGTTATATATATACATATATATATGTACATATATATGTATAAACACAACCATTATTTTAGCTGGCTCTTTTGTCAAAACTAAACAAGGAAAAGAGAGAAAATTCCTCATGATATTATCCACATTTTTAATATTTTGAAGTCATTAGCCTAGAAACACAAGAAGGCAACTCACTCAAACTGAACTGGATATTTAACTATTCCGCTGGTGGGATTTCCATGAGTTTTTTTCTAATACTAAATGGTAATGTTTCATCAGTGAGAGAGGGCTTTATAAATGTAGACTGCAATCAAAACAAGCTAATGAAAACTCCAAAAGTACATCTTGCATAAAAGAAAGACACATGGTTCTCATGAGATAGCATTAGCAGCAATGATCTCATACAAGGTTATGGAAAGAATGAATAACTTCAATGAACTGTATACAGAAACCTCTTCTTTCTTGTCAACACTTACAAAACCCCACTGAAACCTCAGTGATTAATAGTGATTGAATTCAATAATGATTAGCTTATGAATCTGCTATAGGCAGCTCCTGTTCTCCCATATGACCTTTTCTGTATTAATTAAAGACATCACTGATTCAATTGCCCTGGCCTGACATTTTTAAGCCCACTGAATATAGAAGACATTGCCCTGCATAAGGACCCAAAAACAAAATTGAGATGGGCTTTCTCTTCAAACCCAAAAGTGACTATTAGATTAAGTGTACCTATGAGCATTATAGGGTTTTAAATAGGCTTCTGTGAGCATATAAATGTGGAATTCACTTAACCTATGCATAAACTACTAGAATATATGCTTATATGAAAGAATATGTGAGATTGCTTATGCTGACAATCTCCCGAGGAAAGCCAGCCTTCAGAATGAAAATTAAAATAAGTATATTCTAAAATTTTGTGAGAAAATTATTAGTAGGACTGAGATATATAAGATATTGATGATGTATACACAATTCATTAATTGTTTTTAATTTTTTTAAAAAAAGTGTCTCAATCCATTTAATGTCATCAGAGCAGAATTGCCTTGTTGAGTGATGCACATAAGCAAATGCACTTCAGACCATATTAGATTATACCTCTTGAGATTAATTCCACCCATAGAGACAGCAATAGGGCAAACAAGAGCCAGAGGGGCACTGGGTGACTCTCTGATTTCACAGAAGGAAATCAACTAAACATAGGCAAGGAGATCCATAGAAGCTGAGAGACCAAATATCCTCCCATGCAGTCTTGTGCAAAGTTGCTCAGAGTTTTTTAAGATATTCTCAGAAAGGTAGAAAGAAGGCCATGTCTGCTAAAGAAAAGTGGAAATTTAAAGACGTGGCAAAAGCTGACAAGGTTTGTTATGAAGGAAAAATGAAAACATAGACCCCCACAAAGAAGATAATAAAATGAAGTTCTAGGACCCCAATACATCCAAGAGGTCATGCTCAGCCTTCTTGTTCTGTCCTGAGTATCTCCTCCAAATCAAAGTAGAACCCCCTGGCTTGTCTGCTGGTGACTTTGCAAAGAAACTGGAAGGGATGTGGAAGTAGCCCTGTAAAGCTGAAGGAAAAATACACAGAGAATATTGTTGCCCACAGAGATAGAGGAAAACACAATGTAGCAAACAAGGCAAGTGGTGAAGCCTGAAAAGAACAAGAAAAAGGAAGAAGAGAAAGGTGAAGAGGGGGATGAGGAAGAGAAAGAAGACAAGAAAAGGAATATGAAGAGGAATAAGTTGCTTCTAGCACAGTTTTTGTTTTCTATAAAGCATTTAATGTCCCTGTACACAGCCCACTATTTTAAAGAAAAGTTTTAAAAGAAAAGTAAGGCAGTGTAAGATATGTTTTTTATTTTTTTTATATAATTAGCACATTACTGATGTATCTTTACATAGCTCTATCCTGTTGGTATTTTCAATAGCCACTAACTTTGTCTGCTAGAGTCTGGGGGTGAAAATTGGCATGGAAATTTAACACACACACACACACACATATATATATATATAATGTATATTATATATATTATATATATAATATTATATATATAGTATATATCATATTATATATATTATATGTAATATAATATATATAATATATATTATATATGCATGTATAATATATATATTATATATGCATGTATGTATGTATGTATATATTATAGTTTTTGTTGTTGAATTTTATTTTGTTTTGTTTTATCTTCAGTTGTGTCTGGTGAAGCTTATAGAAGGGGAATTGATGTTTTGTTAACTGAATCTCACTCTGTAATTGCACAAAAAAAATGCAGCTGTTCGGTTGTTTCTACATAAATACATTTTTTCATTTTAAAAAAAGATTAATTACAGTTAATAAAATACCAAATTTGTATAGTTTTAAAGTAAAGACAATCTTATTTTACATACCAATCCTAGTTCCCTCTCCCTCCTTTCCTCCCATCTCCTCATGCTCCCATCCACTCCTCAGGGAAGGTGAGGCCTTCCATGGAGGATCACCAATGTGTGTCACAAAATTAGGGCAGGACTTAGGTCTGCCCCCATGTATCTAGCCTGAGAGAGTATCCCTCCATAGGGAAAGGGCTCCCTAATTCCATTATGTCCTAGGCATAAATAAATACTTGAACCACTGCCAGAGGCCCCATAGAATCCCCATGTCCCCCAACTGACACCCACTTTCAGGTTTGGTCTTATGCTGGTTTCCCTGCTGTCAGACTGGGGTCACTGAGCTTCTACTTGCTTAGGTCAGTTGTTTCTGTGGCTTTCCCCCTTTGCTCATCACTCCTCCCTTTCTACAACTGTAATCCAGGAGTATGTCTCAGTGCTTAGCTCTGAATCTGTGCTTCTGCTTCAAACAGCTACTTTTTGCAGGCTCTATGATGGCATTTAAGATAATCATCAATCTCATTATAAGGGAAGGGTTTTTAAGGTAGCCTCTCCACAATTGTTTACATTCTTAGTTAGGGTCATTCTTATGGATCCCTGGAGATTTCCCTAGTGCCAGATTTCTTATTAAACCTTTAAAGGCTTCCTCTATTACAGTACCTCTTTCCTTGCTCTTCCTTTCTGTTCTTTCCCCAACTCTATCTTTCTGATGTCTCATGTTCTCCTCCCTCCTCCCCTTCCCCCATCTTCTTTCTCCTACTTCTCTATTCTCCCCCTCCCTGTGCTCCCAATTTACTTTGAAGCTCTTAATCTTTTTCCCTACTCAAGGGTCCATGTATGTCTCTCTTATTGTCCTCCTCTTTTCCTAGCTTCTCTGGGGTTGTAGATTGTACACTGGTTATCCTTTATTCTATGTCTAATATCCACTTATGAGTGAGTACATACCATGTTTTGTTTTGTTTTTCTGTATCTGAGTTATCTCACTCTGGATGGTTTCTTTTATTTCTTTTCACTTGCCTGCAATTTTCAAGATTTCATTGTTTTTTGTTTTGTTTTGTTTTAGTCCCCGCCCTCCACTGAGTAGTACTACATTGAATATATGCACCACATTTGCATCTAGGTTGTATCCAGGTTCACATCCTTAGCCAACAGGGAAATGCAAATCCAAACAACTCTGTGATAGCCTCTTGCACCTGTCAGAATGGCTAAAATCTAA
The DNA here is from genome assembly GCA_030556225.1 of Cricetiscus sungorus. Lineage (NCBI taxonomy): Eukaryota > Metazoa > Chordata > Mammalia > Rodentia > Cricetidae > Cricetiscus > Cricetiscus sungorus. The sequence goes on along the minus strand of JANBXA010000372.1, from coordinate 35,807,161 downwards.
AACACCTATGGCAGTCTATGCTGGAGAGGATGTGGAGAAAAGGGAATACTCTACTAGTGATGGTGGGAGTGCAAACTTGGCCACTTTGGAAATCAGGATGGTTGTTTCTCAGGAAAATGGGAATAAGTCTATCATAAGATCCAGCAATTCCACTTTCAGACATATACACTCAAAGAATGCATATTCATATCACAGGGACATCTGTTCAACTATGTTCAGAGCAGCATTATTTGTAATAACCAGAACATACCAAATTTGAATGAAAGAACAGTTTTTAATATTTCATCCTAGAACGAAAAAACAAATACAAAGCATAACTCATGTTAATGAGGTGTTGACAAAGAAAAAATCATAACAAAAATGTAAACAAGTTGAAATAATAATTCTTAAATAAAATAAAGGGCAATATCAACCCAAATTTTATAGAATGTTAAATTGTTTTGAACTAACTACAAACACATTTAAAATATAAAGCAAGCAGAGAAGAGATAAGAGTTATAGTTTGACATGGAGGACACTTTACCAAGACTTTACATCTGTATTACAAAGTTACATTTTAGTTTTTGAAATATATTCTCCATTATAATCAGTGGTACACAATCCTGGTTTTGTGTCAGAGCCTATCAGAAAGTCTTGCCTTAAGTAGACTATACCTTCAAAGAAATGAAGCAGAAAGTATGGATCTTAAACCTGGAAGAATCTGGCCTGTGCTGCTGAGGACCCTGCTGTTACTCTTTAAGCACTGTGCTTAGACTTACTGTAGCGTCCAGACTCAAAGCAACCAAATTAAAATATCTAACAAAATAATAGTGCAAAATTTAATATACCTTCAGTATATGTCTTCAAAATTTTATAAAATGTATACACACACACACACACACACACACACACACACACACACACACATGCACATACATCATTTTCTTATTTTTATCCAGGAATGGCATTAAGGATGCAGGCTTAGACACAATCTTAAAAATATGTAAGCAATAAAAGGGTCACAGTCATGTTCCATTTTGCTGTTATAAAAAGTAGCTAAAGATAATTTACTCGTTTACTATACTGGAGGATGAACACCAAAGTTCAATATGACATCAGAGTTTGTTTCTTCTGGGGCTTCTCTCATTAGATTGCAAGGGGCTTAGTCCTAATTACTACACATGTTCTTCATTCTGTATATCTCCTTCCTAATCCCCTCTAATCACAGCATCAAATGGACTATATTGGAACTTATTCTAATAACCTCCTCAATTATTGACATTAATGTTATTTTGCTATTGTGACACAAAAGCCAAATGACTTTATCGAGAAAAAAATTATCTTAGCACATAACTTTACAAATTTCAGTTAAGTATGGATCACGGCTTTGAGTCTGGGGAGATTATGGTTGCAAAATGGAGTATGGAGGTAGCAACTGATTACTTTCTGGTGACCTGAAAAGTGGTAGGGGTAATAGAAGAGGTCAGCCATGACAAAGGGGCATCTAAGGACATGGAATGCTCTCTGTGACATGTTTCTACTCTCTACACTCCAACCAATAAAGTTTGAATTTCAAGCTATTGGTAATATTAATGCCATCAACTAGTGAACAATTCTTCTCCACATAAGCCTGCTGGGAAGATTTCCACTTAATATTATAACACTTCATTTTGACGTGTCACTTTAGGAATTCTATTTAAACACAGTCATAATCTAATAAAGGTGAGGAGAACTTATCATAGAAATATGGGGATGGAACTTGAAGAAACCATCCTAAATGAGGTAACCCAGTCACAAAAAGAACATGGTATGTAGTCACTCATATGGATTTCAGACATAGTGCAAAAGATCACCAGCTTATCATTCACAACCCCAGAGAAACTAGGATACAAAGAGGATTCTAAGAGATTCATATAAGGTCCCTCACAGGATGGGAAAGGGACAAGATCTCCAGAGCATATGGAGAGTGGCAGGGGGGGGAGGTCAGTGAGTGGAGAGGGAACTAGGAGAATGAAAAGGGAGAAGAGGAAAGCACGTAGGATTAGGAAGATTGAATCAGGGGAGGAATAGATGAGAGAGAGAGAGAGAGAGAGAGAGAGAGAGAGAGAGAGAGAGAGAGAGAGAGAGAGAGAGAGAGAGACCATAAAAGAGGGAACCTTTATAGGTTTGTGGAGAAAACTGAACCTAGAGAAATGTCCAGAGACCTACAAGACTGACCCCAGCTAACAATTTGAGACACAGTGGAAAGTCTAAGATTAATGCCCTTCCCTGATGAGACTGACAACTAATTTATCCACCATCGTAGAGCCCTCATCTAGTAGTTGATGGAAACAGAAACAGACACCCACAACTAAACACTGAGTCAAACTGGAATCCAGATGCAGAGAGGGAGGATAAGACCAGGCTGCAGAAACACATAGAGGCAGCTGACGTGAACAAAGAGTGTCTAATGGGCCCCCAGACTGATAGCTGGGAATCCAGCATGGGACTGACTAAAATCCCTTAACATTGGTCTCAGCGAAAAGGCTTGAGCAGTCTAGGGGACCTCAGAGAGTGGAACCAGGATGTCTTATTGGTGCACAAAAGAACTTTGGGGGCACATCCCCCATGAAGGGATATTCCCTTGACCTAGAGACAAGAGAGAAGTCCTGGTCCCTACTACAGATGACTTGACAGATTTGGATGGCATCACCCTACATATGGTATGAGGGGTTGTGGGATGGGAGGGTGGTCGGGGGGCATGAGAGGTTGGAAGAGAGGGAAAGAGGGAGAGAGAGTGAGAGAGGGAACTGGGATGGATATGTAAAATAAAAAATTAATTAATATAAATAAGAAAATGAAACTCAAGTTAGCAACTCAAAAAAAAAAAAAAGAAAGAAAGAAAGAAAGAAAGGAAGGAAGGAAGGAAGGAAGGAAGGAAGGAAGAAGCATAATGGGGACAGGTGGTCATCATAAAATTCTCTCATATTACAGCTCACTATAATTGTTTTGAGTTCAGGATTTAAAAAAGATTCAGACAAAGAACAATAGGGCAAACCATAGTCAATATCCCAAAAACTATACCTATTAAATAACAAGAGAACGTAATCATGTCTTTAATGACCTCACCGTGGATAAGTAAATATTTTGCTGACTATAGTGAAAGTTCACCAGATCTTCTACAATAGAACATATTACTTGCAGCATCCCTAAACAAATTCCTCAATGTTTTAAACTCTAATTTTAAACTGACTTATCTGGATTGGGCTTTAAATATGTAATTCTCGAGTCAAAGTTTATTGCTTAATTTTAAAGTATTGTCAGAAACTGAAAGCAAAGCAGCATAGTGACAGATAACAAGGTACTATGTAGGCCAACAAAGGAAACATCATTTATGTTTACCTGGACTGGAGCTTGCCTTTAGGAAAATAAACATTCTATGAAATACGAAACAACTTCAGGAACTCAGGTACTCAAATGCTTATGGCAGCCAGCCCTGTCCCAGCTGCTATGGACCAGATGACTACTTTAAATGGTGACAGCAACAAGGAGCAGAAGCTTCCAAGTTTCCAGGGTAGAATCCATGCCAAATCAGACAAAGCTGTGCAAGCAATTTGCCTGCTCTTAATTACGGTAACAAGTGAACTTCATGAGACAGAGTGAAGGCCTGAGCCAAGGACTTAGAAACAGAAGAAAATGAGACTGGCTTATTGAAATCTCTTTAGAGCAATGCTTCTCAACCTGTGGGGCATGACTCCTTCAGGGTCAAAGGACCCTTTCACAGTGATTACCTAAAACCATCATAGAACACATTTATTTACACCACAATTTATAACAATAGCAAGATTAAAGTTATGAAGTAGCAATGAAAATAACTTTATGTTTGTGGGGTCACCACAACATGAGGAAATGTACCAAAGAGCCTCTGTATTATGAAGGTTGATAACTACTGCTTTCAGGTGTATACTAGGGCATGCATATTGGCATCTCAAACTGGAAATTTATTGGCAGGTTATGTACTTCCAATTGTTGCTACTAGTATGAAGAAGCAATCTAACATAGACTACATTAAAAATAAATGACAACATGATTGAGAGGAAAAGGAAAAAAAATTACTAAGGACATGCCTTTAGTCAAGAAAGACATAAACTTATCTACCTGGTGTTATAATTTTAGGAAACCAAAGACTGGGTATTTCCTAAAGTAATACAATAATAGTAATAATAATAATAATAATAATAATAATAATAATAATAGATCTCATGTTCTTCTCTTGTGTGTGCAATGCAAGAAAAAACACACATGGTTCTCATGGAATAGCTTCTTCTGAAGTACATGTGATGACTGTTTACTATTGGAAGTGGTGAATAGGTCTTTGAAATAGCACAAAGATAAAAGGAGAGGGGTAATGAGGGGGAAGGGAATTCTGAGACCAAGTCAGATTTATTAAGAGATGCCAATCAAGAAACTACACTCACAGTACAGACCAGGCTACACTGCTGCTGCTGAGCCACAGCTCCTCTAGTTCCCAAAGGCTGTTGTGAAGGTCCAAGAAGGCCAGCTAGCTGTGGCCTTAGCAAGCCAGCCCCAGACCAAGAGAGTATAGGACACCCCACCTTTTCCTATAGTTTCAAGTATACACAGGGAAGATTATGGCCGTTGAAGCCTCACCAATACAATTGGCTATCTGACCAAACCCCCCAAAAGGGACACTGGCAGTATTTTAAATTTGATTTTTTTCTGAACAAAAACAAAAATTTTGAGTCAGAAAAATTATGCTATTTGTAATTGGAAGTACACACAAACCATTATGTGTCTCCTGATTTATGGTCAAAGTGCATGACTCCCAAACAGCACCCAAATTATCCTATAGCCTACACACAAACACATCTGTCATATCTGATTGGATGAGTTCTACCCACATATTTTCTTTTAATTTGGTAAGGGCACCATTTTTATTTTGAATTAGTTAAAAAAAGTATTAATCATTTTTTATGAATAAGTCTTTATGCATTAAATATGTATTTTTATATTATTTTTTAAAATAAAATTTTATTTAAAATAAAAACTATCTTATTTTACATACCGATCATACTGATCCCATTTCCCTCTGCCCCCTCCCAACCCCTTTCTTACCTCCCCCAGGGATGTTGAGGCCTCCCATGAGAGATCATTAAAGGCATAACATTTGGGGCAGGACCTAGATCCTTCCCAGTGTATCTAGGTTGAGAGAGTATCCCTCCATAGGGAATGGGCTTCCAAAGCCCATCATGCAGTAGGTATGGATAAATACTAGTTCCATTGTCTGAGGCCTCCCAACTGACACTTACATTCAGGGGGCCTGGTCCAGTCCTATGCTGGTTCCCCAGCTGTCAGACTGGTGTCTGTGAACTTCCACTTGCTCAGGTCAGCTGTTTCTTTGGGTTTCACACCATGGTCTTGACCATTTTGTTCATCACTATTCCCTCTCTATAACTGGATCCAGGAGTTTGGCTCAGTGCTTGGCTGTGAATCTCTTTTTTATGTTAGATATGAATGTCTACTTAGAATTATGACTTCAGTTTTACTTTAACCAATAAAAATTATAATTCATGTCTTGATGTCTACAACTTACATCAAAAAGGTCACTTTGTTGTATGCAGCAAGGTTTCCTCAAAGCATTTTTAAAATGTAGCAGTAAGTTATACAGATAGGTTAGCAATGAAGAGTCATTGCGATTTCACCATATTCAGAGGATACTTAATCCATTGACTCAAAGAACTTAATTGTGCCTGCACAAAGGAACATTTCCGTATAAATTTCCAATTTGAGGATCCATTTAATGATCCTGAAGATCATGGTATGGGGTTTTATATGATGCACTAGCTTCAATTTCATATGTTTCACTAGCTGCAGGTTCCCTAAGATAAATACTTTGTATGTAACTTCTCAAACAAGTGCTGAAATTCAGTCACAGAATTAAGTTGTCCTCACTTCAACAAAAGTGCATCTTGGAAAAGAGCAAAAACTTGTGCACAAAAATGTAAACCAGAATTTGGGAGGCAGAGAAACTCTGTGAGTTCAAAAACAGCCTGTTGTACAAAATGAATTCCTGTCTCATCTCTAAAAACAAAAATAAAAACAAAAAACCAAGAAACCAACAACAAACAAAATATAATTAAGCTGCAGCCATGTGTTCACTAGAATATTTAACTGTATATTGAGAATGGTGTTGCTGGAGCACAGATTTTGAGTAGAGAATTGAAAGAACTACTGAACTGCTAACAATTGTCAGCATTGTTATTAAGAGAGCATTTACACCATACCAGTCAAAATTATTTTCAACTAGTAGGATAGAAATCAACAAAATAAGCTGCATTTTCCTGTGTTTTCAGTTCTCTTGAGCATGTACTGTTTTCTTTTAAACTTCATAATATTTGTAATACCAACAAATTAAACTAGAAAGACACACTCATTTGGGAAGTAGGTAGAATAAAGCTTACATATCTTTCTTTTCTTTATTTTTGTTTCTTTTCTTTTTCACATACTATTGATGGTCTGAAGTTCTGCTGTCTTAAAGTACCCTTTTCCCATATGTTATGTGGGACAATAAATGTATCTGATAGTTTTGGAGGGAAGTACAAATCATATAAGTCTCAGTGTGTGTTAGGTAATGTGCTTCTACATATGTCCAAGGTTCTATACATTAAACTTTTTTCATGAAATTGTCTTTCTTGTCTTTTTTGCTCAGCTGTGTCCTCCTGTTTCTGAAAATGTCACACCAGCTTTAACTCCCCTTCTGAACCATCCATCTTCTGTCTTTCAGATGTACATACACAACCCTGTGTACAGCCTCTATCCTGGCTTTTTGCTGTAAGTAAACAAGGAAACTTCACAGATAATAAATGATTTTTTAAAGAATTACTGCCTAAAAGTTTGTAATCAAAAATGATTTTATAAGCAGGTCAAATTTTCCCCAACAGGTAAGAAAAAAAATAATTCATATGATCTACAAAGGAGATGTTAAATTTTCCCATCTTATATTACAATTCATGCATACTTCTGAAACCTAACTTACAATAACCACTGCAGAAAATAAAAAAAGAAAAATATACATTATATCATTTGTCAATGATAAAATGTATAAATTTCTAGACTCAAATAGTGACATGTGGATGTAAAAGATAATGTATGATATTTAAAACTTGTTTAATAAAATGACTGACGTGAGTCTGGGACCAGCCTAGGCCCAATCTTTACCACATCTTTTCCTTGGGACTTCCTGGGTTAGCTCTGCATCTGGACACCCCTATGCCATTGGCCATTGTGGGGCCACCCTGGCACAAAGCACCATTTGGAGCCTGCCCTCTCCTCATTTTTTGTTTGGCCAGAGCTCAGATCCAAAGCCCCACCTTGGAACTTCCTAGGTCTGCTCTGGCATACTGGACACATCCCTCCACTGGGGACCTTCTAGAGCCTGCCCTCACCTGACATTTGGGCCCTTTTGCCTGACTTCTGCTTGACACCATCCAGAACCTTCCTTCCCAACATCCTTGGCCCTGCTGTGACCTCTGCTAAAGAGAGAGAAGGGTAGTGAGAATGAGACCCCACGTGCACCCACTGGAAGAAATAATGGAAAGGCAGTAGTACAACAAAATAACAATAAAAAGACCAGTATGACACTACCAGAGTCTAGGGACTCTACACCAACTAGACCTGAACACAACAAAGCATATGAAGCAGAAGAGAATGAGCAAAAAATACCTTCATGAAAATTATAGAGGGCCTCAAAGATGATATGAGAGAATCCCTTAAAGAAATGAATGAAAGAAAAAAGAAATAGAGAAAAAGCCAAGGAAAAAATGCCAGAAACGAAAAATTCTTGAAGAAAGTAAGGAAATCAAAGAAAAAACAATCAACAGATGAAGAAAACAATTCAAACAGTTCAAGACCTGAAAACTGAAATAGAGACAATAAAGAAAACACAAACTGAGGGAATGCTGGAAATAGAAAAACTAGGTAAGTGATCAAGAACTACAGATGCAAGCATAACCAACAGAATACAAGATATCAAAGAAAGAATCTCAAGCAATGAACATAAACTATAGGAAATAGATTCATTGACCAAAGAAAATATTAAATCCAACAAATCCTTAACACAAAACACCCAGGAAATGTGGGACACCATGAAAAGACAAAACCTAAGAATAATAGGCATAGAAGAAGGCAAAGAAGCCCAGCTCAAAGGTGCAACAAAATCAGTGAAGAAAACTTTCCCAACCAAAAGAAGGGCATGCCTATCCAAGTAAAAGAAGCACAGCAAACACCAAATAGACTGGGTGGAAAAAGTCCCCTCACCATGTAATAATCAAAACAGATAACATACAGAATAAAGAAAGAATATTAAGAGCAGTGAAGGAAAAAGGCCAAGTGACATATAAAGGTTGACTTGATTACACCTGATTTCTCCATGGAAACTCTGAAGGCCAGAAGGTCCTGATAGATGTTCTGCAAACACTAAGAGTATACCAATGTCAGCCCAGACTACTATACCCAGTAAAACGCTCAAACACTATAGATGGAGAAAACAAGATATTTTATGACAAAACTAGATTGACACAATATATAGCCATAAATACAGCCCTACAGAAAGTTCTGGAAGGAAATCTCCAACCCAAGAAATTTAACTAAACTCACAAAAACATAGACAATAGATAATCCCACTTTACTAGAACCCAAAAGAAAAAGATGGGCAAATCTACTCACAATACCTCCACCACCAATAAATCCAAAACAAACAAGAATTAACAATCAATAGTCCTTACTTTCCCTCAATATTGATGAGCTGAACTCTCCTGTGAAAGACACAGGTTAAGAGAATGGATATGAAAACTGAACCCATCCTTCTGCTGCATACAAGAAACAAATCTCAGCTTCAGAGACAGACACTACCTAAGAGTAAAGGGTTGGAAAAAGATCTTCCAATCAAATGGACCAAAAGAGCAAGCAGGTGTAGCTATCCTAATATCTAACAAGTTAGACTTCAAATAAATATCCATCAAAAAAGATGAAAAAGGTAATTTCATATCCATCAGTGGGGAAATCCATGACTACAAAGTCTCAATTCTGAATATCTATGCCCCAAATACAAAGGCACCCACATTCGTAAAAGAAATGCTGATAAAGTTTACATCTTATATAAAACTTCACATAGTTATAATGGGAGACTTCAACACCCCACTCTCACCATTAGACAGGACCACCACACAGAAACTTAAAGAAACAAAAGATTTAACTGAAGTTACGCCCCAATTGGGTTTAACAGACATCTATAGAACACTCCATTCAAACACAAAAGAATATACCTTCTTCTCATCTCCATAGGGAAATTTCTCTAAAATAGCCCGTTGTATCTTTCCAGATCACCACGCTTTAAAGTTGGAAATCAACAGCAACACAAATTGTAGAAACCCTACAAACTCATGGAAATTGAGCAATGCTCAATTACACCACTCCTATTTCAAGGAAAAAAATAAGAAAGAGATTACAAGACTTCTTAGAACTCAATGAGAAAGAAGGCACACCATACCCAAACTTATGGGACACTTTGAAAGCACTGTTAAGAGAAAAGTTCATTGCACTAAGTGCCCACATGAAGAAACCGAAGTATAGTTACATTACAGAATTAACAACACACCTGAAAGCCCTTGAACAAAAGAAAGAAAACTCACCCTATAAGAGTAGACTCCAGGAAATAATCAATTTGAGGCCTGAAATCAATAAAGAAGAAACTAAGAAAACAATACAAAGAATCAATGTAACAAAGAGTTGGTTCCTTGAGAAAATCAGCAAGATAGACAAACTTTTATCCAATCTAACCAAAAAGCACAGAGAAAACTTGCAAATTAGCAAAATCAGAAATGAAAAGGGAGACATAACAATGGAAACTGAGGAAATTAAGAGACTCTTCAGGTCATACTTTGAAAACCTGCACTCCACAAAATTTGAAAATTCAAAGGAAATGGACAAATTTCTAGATAACTATCACTTACAAAAATTAAATCAAGAACAGATAAGCAATTTACATAGACCTATAACTCCCAATGAAATAGAAGCAATCATCAAAAGCTTCCCAACCAAAAAGAAAACAAAAAAAAAGCCCAGGACTAGATGCAAAATTATACCAGAAATTCGAAAAAGAGCAATACCAACACACCTCAAATTTTTCCACATAATAGTAGCAGAAGGTTCATTGCCAAACTCTTTTTATGAGGCTACAATTACCTTAGCACCCAAGCCACACAAAGACACCACTAAGAAAGAGAACTACAGACCAATATCATTCATGAACTTTGATGCAAAAATATTCAATAAAATACTGGCAAATCAAATCCAAGAACACATCAGAGAAATCATCCACCATGACCAAGGGTGGTATGCTTCATCCCAGGGAAGCAGGGATGGTTCAACATACAAAAATCTATCAATGTAATCCACAATATAAACAAACTGAAAGAGAAAAATCATATGATCATGTCACTAATTAATCATACAAACATTTAACAGTAGTATAAAAATGATGTGAAGATTCTAAAGCTATTCTACAAGAGTATTTGATGCAACATGAAGTATTAACATTTATTAAAATAACTAACTCAAGGAATAACTGATGATCTCTTGAACATGTATAGTATACATTTGCATATTCTTGATTAAACTCCTATAAAAGTCTCAAAAGATAAAGTCAAAACACCCACCAGAATCTGGATAATCTTACTTCAGAAAGCTGTGTATGTGATTGTGAGCTTGAACCCATTTCCCACCCACGCAAATTATAAAACACAGGCCAAAATGCCTCAGTAAACTCAGGCAAAGTGGTACTCTGTGGCCTCACAAAGCATCCTTTGTATTGTTTATGAACCTCTGTGATTACATGGTGAAAATTAAAATGAAAAAAATTAGCATAAATGTTATCTCAAGTATTAATAAAGTATCAATGACAGATAAAATATAAATAAGTCAATTATTTTTCCACATTAAATTTTTATTTTATTTTTTATTTTTATTTCACATATCGATCCCAGTTTCTTCTCCCTCCCTCCCTCTTTTTCTCTCTCCCACCCTCCCATGCCCCCTGACTACCTTCCCCTCCCATCTCCCCCTCCCACTCCACATGTAGGGTGATGCATTCCAGGAGGGATCATGTAAATCTGTCAAGTCATTTGGAGTAGGGATTAGGTCTTCCCTCCTGCCTCTAGGCTAAGGGAGTATCCCTCTATGGGGAATATTCTCCCTCAGAAAGTCCTTTCATGAACAAGGGATACATCCTGGTTCCACTGTCAGAGGTCCCTTAGACTGCCCAGGCCTTCTAACTGAGATTTATTAATTCTTTAAAAGTAAGTCAGGATAAACATTTAAAATTAACAGTAGCAAAACTGGAAGCAATAAACATGGTTTTCATGTCAATATAAGTCTGTATATCATATTGACAATTGTCTGTTTCTATTTCCATCAGCTACTAGATGAGGCCTCTAGGATGGCATAGAAGGGCATTTAAGGTAGCCTTTCCACTATTTTTCAGATTGTTAGTTGGGTCATCCTTGTAGGTCTCTGGACATTTCCCTAGTGCTAGTTTTCTCTTCAAACCTATAATGGCTCCCTCTATTATGGTATCTCTTTTCTTGCTCTCCACTATTCCTCCCCTTACTCAATCTTCCTGCTCCCTCATGTTCTCTTTTCCCTTCCACTTCTCCCCTTCTCTTTCTCCTAACTCCATCTCTACTCACTGCTTTCCTCCCTAATAAACACTGAGTTGAATTCCTGGAATTCAGTTGCAGAGAGGAAGAAGTTGTAAGCAAACGGGTCAAGATCAGGCTGCAGAAATCCAAAGAAACAGCTGACCTGAACAAGGGGAACTCATGGACCCCAGACTGATAGCTCGGAAACCAGAATAGGACTGACCCAGACCTTCTGAACATGGGCCTCAGTTAGAAGGTGTATATGACCTCTGACAATGGAACTAGGATGCATCTCTGGTGTGAATAAAGACTTTGGGAGCACATTTCCCATGGAGGGATACTCCTTTAGCCTAGAGACATGAGTGAAGGCCTAGGCCCTACCCCAAATGACAGATTTTGATGATCTCTTCTGGAAGGCCTCATATTCCCTGTGGACTGGATGGGGATTAGGACAGGCAGTGGGGACATTAGAGGATAGGAGCAAGAGGAAACTGGAATCGATATATAAAATCATATATGTGTATGTATACACACACACATACATACATACATACATACATATATATGTTTGTATACATATGCAATATATATACATACATATATATATATATATGTATATGTGTGTGTGTGTGTGTGTGTGTGTGTGTGTGTGTGTGTGTGTGAGTGTGTTTAAAGACAGGGTTTCTCTGTATTGTTGGAGGCTGTCCTGTAACTCCTCTGTAGACAAGGCTGGCCTGGAATTCACACAGAACCACCTGCTTTTGCCTGGAGTCCTGGGCCTAAAGGCACAGGCCACGATTGCCCAGCGCCAGAATTATATTTTATATTAACAAATTTCAAAAATATGAAACTATATAACACTACAAAAATGCTTTAATACATTATGTGTATTTTTATAGGCTCTACAACTTGAGGTTTGGAAATCACAAGTTGGCTACTACTTAAACTAGAATATACTTTGCATGCTATTATAAATTTTTATTTGGAGAAAATAATAACTATATTATGAAATAGATGTTCAAGTATGTATACTCAATATAATAATTGAGAAAATTGTTCATTTCTTTGTCAGTAGTGGTCAGGCTGTAGGTGAAGAGCAGTTCTCTCTAGGAAATTAAGAAAACTACACATGCAGCATTTGAATCATAGTCTAAGACCTCATTGATAGTCTGCATCTGATAGGTTCTTAGTAAATAGGCATTGTGATGTGATAGCTTTATGAGAAACTTGTCATTCCCTTGACATAATGAAGGTTAATAGTATTTGCTTCCTATATAATTTCTTATCAAATCCCTATCTTTTTCCTGAAATAATAGCTCCTCTCATCAGCAGACTAAAAGAAAACTTTCACCAAACTAAAATTCACAAGGTTGCCAGTGTGGAAAAAATGCAAAATAGTAATATATTACACCATATGTTAAACTGCAGGATTCCAAAAACAGTATTTGATCCAAATACTATGAAATCTAAATTGTGTATGAACACAACTTGATTTGATGCAGATGGAAGATTTTGGGTCTACCATGTTTGGAAAAATTGAAATGGGCCCATTTCTTCCCTTGCAATTTTCGAGCAACACTAAGTAAGGGTTTGGAAATGAAGCACATTCACCTTGCTGCTCATTTAGCTTATTTTGTTTGAAAACATTTATGCAGTGAAGAGCTGCTAATGACATCCTGATAACCCCAGAGCTATGAGTAAAAAGATTGCCTCTTTGTGCTAAATGTACATTTTACCCTTTTACTTCTTCTAAATACCTCTATTGCTAATGACTTTCTTTAACCTGGAATTCATATTTCCTAAGCAATCGGCAAATATTGTAGAGTCATGAAGGGAAATATCTATTAAAATTGGCTGTCTTCTCCCATTCTCAAATGAGGAGAATTTCATTCAGGGGAAAACTTGCTTCTATTACAGGAAATTGAGCTGTAAGTCTTTATTTCCTGGGAGGTATTGTCTTAAAGGTGATCCAAAGGATAGATAATTCATCATATTCTCTGTGTTGCTCCTGTTGATCTTTCACAAATGAATAGAATTCAGCAGTATTGTTAGAGATTTTTAGAAGAAGACACAGAAAGAGGACTAAATAAAAACATTAACATAAAATTACAGGTAACATTGGTATGTGCATAGCAAAACTAGGCTACATTATGTTGAAGTTGATGTTTTCCATGCACTACTCAAATATTTAGCTAGAATCATAAAACAAGAGAAACAGACAAAAGGGGCAGAAATAGAAAGAGGAAGACACATATTTCATATGTAAGTACTCTAAATACTGCAACAAAGACCTCTTACACTTTAGAACCTTCAACATAGGCAAAGGCTTTCTGAAGCAGACTCAGCAGTGTAGGCAATGGTCACAAGAATTAAAATATTGGGTTACATGACAATAAAAAGCTTCTGCACAGCAAAGAAAATAATACAGAATAAAAAAGCAATGTATAGAATAGGAAAAATAAGAATAAAGAAGCCAGGCAGATTTATGATTAGAAAATAAAAAAAAATCAAAATTGAACAAATAAAATACAAGTCATCTAAACAATAATTGGTTGCATTTAACTGAATGAAATGTTCTTAAAAGAAAAAAGCAAATGGCCAGCACATACTTGAAAAAAGTGCTCAATATTCTTATCTATCAAAAAGAGAAAGAAAGGTAAGAAGGAAGGAAGGGAGAAAGGACAAAAAAGAAAGGAAGGACAAAAGAAAGGAAGAAAGAAAGAAAAATTGCTTTGAGATATCATCTCAAAAATTTCCAAGTCAGAGTGGCTATCATCAAAAAAAAGCAAATGACAACAAGTGACAGCAAGTGTATAGAAAAAGTGATTGCCTCATACATTTCTAATGGAGGATACAAGCTGAATTAGCCACTGCAAAAATCTACACAAATTTATCTCAAACAGGAAAATAGACATACTATATGGTTCCACCACTTGTGGGTGAATATCCTAATATGCTCTATGTAAACACACCAAAGAGAAACTTGTCCAACCATTTTCATTGTGCTATATTCCATGATAACAGGTATGTTATACTTATACATGCCTCAATTTTCATTAGCAAAAGAATAAATAAGAAATTATGGTGCATGAAATTGATGTCATTTTATAAAGAGAGATAGAAAAGGTAATTGTGAAATTCATGTGAAAATTTACTTGGAAATCAGGAGGTTAATCAGATTCGGAAGACAAACATTATTTTTTGAACATAGATTTGTATATATGTACACAAACATGAATATTGTATGCCCATATGTACCAAGTTTTAAAATTATGTATATGTATGTATTTTGTGTATACATGTATAAATCAGGACATTAGAAAGAATGATGATAGAAGAAGGAAAAATCTTAAGAGATGGGGGAAGTGAGCTTCATAGAATACAATAAATTGAGAGATTTTCTAAAGGGAGAAAGAGGACAGGACATAGGGAAGCATTGGTTATGTGAGAGAGCAGTTGGTGGGAATAAATATTAGCAAAGTACAGTGACACATATGTATAAAAATATCATAATTAAATACATTATTTTGCATGCTGAGTTAGTTTCTTTAAAAATAAGATGCAAATATGAGCCATTCAAATCTCATATTTCATAAAGGTATACAATAGAAGAATGGCTTCATCATTAATGTTATAAGCATTGATGTTCCATTTCACCCAACTTATTTATTTTATTTTTATAAAATACTTTGTGAACATTTGCTGTGTGCAAAAAAAAAGTGTTCTGGTGTATAAAATGAGTACACTATCTGTCTACAACATACCTGTACAACAGAACTTATTGGCACAAAAATGTTAAGGACTTTACATTGAATGAGGAGTGGAAACCGGGACTACTTCAAATTTTAAGGAGGATCAGTCTAGCTGAGATTAAGTGTTCTAGCTTTATCAGGGGAAGAAAGAACTAGACTGGGGAAATATCCAAGTGAAGAGACAGACACAGAAGTGGGAACACTTCTGTCTTAGGATGAGCAGGAAGGACGCCGTAGTTGGAGACTATGAAGTAAAGGGACTTACACAACAAGAAAGGGAGCACTGCTTGTATTGTATGCATGTGATGCTCAGACTGTTTCTTACAGGCACTTGAACTTCCCTTTGCATGAAATAAGAAGTGCAGCCTGGCTAGGGTTACATTTCCCAGTCACTTGAACTGGTATGTGCAGAGCTAAGTGCAAGAGCAAGGCATGCTGCTGAGAGGGTCATTATGACACTAAGGTACCAGCTACCAAGATTTCAATAAGAAATGAGAATGATTTTGAACTTGAACTAAGTTGGTACTAAGGTGATACATTTGCTACATATATTCTTATACTTGTTGCAGATTGTGGGTTGAGCTGTAGCATAAACAATGCTATTCATAATGAATCACATCCCGGGCATCAGCAACACAACTGCTTAGTGAGATCAGTTTTCTAACAGCCTCTCTTCTTGTCCTTCTCTTGAACCAACTCCACACAGGAATTGATTCCATCTTTAGAATATGATTCTAATCATTACCTCAGAAAATTAGCTTCATCAGCTCTCAAGCTTAATTATTACATAAATTTTAAAATCTAAGCTTACATGAAATTTTTTAATTCTCTAAGATATTTTCACACATTTCATATCCTTTAATCAGATCAAAGCATCCCTCAAACATGCCTAGATGATTTTTATGTCATGTGTTCTCTGTCATTTTTATTCCTGTATCATGTGCATTACTTTTCAAAGCCACTTACTACGAATGTCCATACCATCAATTCTTATTAGCTCCCTACTTCTTACTTGTGCAAAGAGTTTTGAAATGTGGCTTTAATATGGTCATACTTGGTCTTGGTGTTTATTTCTGAGATGTTTCATGTTTCTTCTGTATCTGTAAAGCCATGATAAAAAAGTACCTTGTTTATTTTACTTGATAGGGCATTTTTCTCACCTGAATTGTTACCCAGTTAATGCTATTTTGATGATAAAGCAATAAGATTTTCATAACTTGAAGAAGGGTTTATCTTTGAGAAATCCTTCACTCAATTACAACATCTCTTTCCTTAATTCCTATGCAGTTAGAGACATATTACACCCAAGTTTTTCACATTACTGTTTACATTCCTTAAATATTTCATCTAAATTGAAACATTTTATCCTGGAAGGAGAAGGGAAACTCGTCAGACTATAGAAGTCAATGAACTTTACTAATCTTGTCTGGGAATTTCAGAAAGTTACAGTTTAAAAGGGGCCCTTCCCTAAAGTTACAAAACTGGATATTCTCTTCACTGGGGCTGCCTGAAGTTGGGCCCAGAATTTCCGGGGAAAACAGATATCCACTGTGATTGCTAGTTTTATGTAAACTTGACGTAAGCTAATACTGCCAGAGAGGAGTCTTAGTTGAGATTATGCCTCCATAAGATGTGGCTGGAATCTTATAGAAGGGGAAGTATTTACTCCTAATGCATCGTGATATGACATGTTATGTTGATTACCGTGGGATGCCAGTTCTTACTGATGCGGAGTGAATTGGGGGTGGGGGAGATAGGAGTTGGACAAGAAAATGAGAAGAGAGGAGGGAGGGAAAACTGCAGTTGGGATGTTAAACAAATTTAATTAGAGAGAGATATAGACAAATACATACACACACGGAGAGAGACAGAGACAGAGAGACAGAGATCTGGTTCTAGGAAAAGACTTCAGGGAATTTTTAAATTAGTGATTGATGTGGCACAGCCCAGCCCATTGTGAGTAGTGTAATCCCTGGACTAGTGTTTTTTGATTCTTTAAAAACCAAGCTGAGCAAGCCAAGTAAAGCAAGCCAGTATGCAGCACTCCTCCATGGGCTTTGCATTAGCCCCTGCCTCTAGGTTCCCACCCTTCTTGAGTTCTTGCCTGTGGTATTTTGAACGAATAATCTCATATGGAGTGCCACTATTAGTAAGTATGATTTTCTTGGAGTGGGTGTGGTCTAGTAGGAGGAAGTGTGTTACTGTGCGAGGAAGGCTTTGACATTTCCCATGCTCAGGATACCACCCAGTTTCTCTGTAAACCTGCTATTACCTGCAAATGTAGAACTTTCAGCTGCTATTCCAGCATCATGATTGCTACATTCTGCTATGTTCCCTGGCATGGTGATAATGGAAGGAAACTGTGAGTCACCCCAATAAAATGTTTATGAGAGTTGCTATGGTCATGGTGTTTCTTAACAGAAATAAAAATTCTAACTATGACACTGTCTCACTGCTTTTGACAACAAACTATTAAATGAAAATATGAATGAAGTAAACCCTTTCTTCTCCAAATTACTTCTGGACATGTAACTAAGACACCAACAGTGATGGGGCATTGTGTGTGTGTGTGTGTGTGTGTGTGTGTGTGTGTGTGTGTGTGCGTGTGTGCGTGCGTGCATGCATGCATGCGTGTGTGCGTGCGTGCATGCGTGTGTGTGTGTGTGTGTGTGTGTGTGTGTGTGTGTGTGTGTGTGTGTGTGATGTAGGTGGTTTAGAATCATACCTGCCCCTATTCGTAACTCCAATCTATCCACTGGGTTTTCAAGACAGAATTTGGTATTTCTTTTGTCTGCAGTCAGCGCTCTATCCAGATTGATTAAATAAGTATTTATATCACCTAAAATGGAATTTTGAAAATTGTATGAATACCTGAGTGTTTTTCAGAATCATAGTTTACTTTCAACATTATTAAAAAGGACAGACTGATGATTCACAACTATGTTACTTTAATGAATATAAAATTAAAAATCAGCAACCCTCATTTTAGTTATGAAGAAGGGATGTGAGATGTCATTCTGTAAATATGTTTCTCATACTGGTTAATGAATAAAGCACTGTGGCCAATGGGAAAGAATGATAGGTGGGGCTAGGAGACAAGGAGGAAAGAGGAAGTAGTTAGGAGGAGTCAAGATGTAGAGCCTGGAGAGAGCAGATATGGCCCACTGCTCCAGTGACATGAGCCACTTGGAAATCCTTAGAAGAATAGAAATGAGTTAATCACTAAGACAGAGTTATCCCATAAACAATGACAGTAACTGGCCAACAATATTGTATCAAATACAGAGTCTCAACATGTTATTTGGGGCTGGTGTGGCAGCCAGCGGGGAGGAACAAAGAGTGGGACCATGCAGCCTGCGGGAAACACCTGCATGTAACATACATGCTATAGACTCGTGGCCAGAAAAAGATAAAAGATTTAAAGCAAAGACAGATTCACATTAAGAAAAAGTGCTAAATGTTTACACTGTGTTCTAAAATATATGTAGGCTTGGGAGATAAAAGGAATAAAATGATTTTAAAAAGACAGAGTGTGGCTGGGTGTAGTGGCAACACTCCTTTAATCCCAGCACTCTGGAGACAGAGGTAAGCAGATCTTTGTGATTTCAAAGTAAACCTGGTATGCAAAGTGAATTCCAGAACAAATAAAAGTTACACAGAGAAACCCTGTTTCAAAACATATAAAAGAAATAGAGTAATAAAAAAGCCATGTAAAGATGGAAAGCACAGAGAAACTTTGGATATTGTACACTGTTCTGTTATCTTTAAATGATTTGACTGATGAGGAAATAACAACAACTGATAAAAGAAATTTTGCTGGATTAATCTAATTTATATATTTTAAAAATGCTTTGACTCCAAAATTTAAGTTCAAGGACAAGTTACTGGGGTAAAGGATTTCTAATTTCGTTCCACAGAAAATGAAAAGCTGCAGATACCTTCCAGACTAATGTAATTTGGTCAAGCAAGACCCCCTGAAGCATTCCCTGGCACAAAGCAGCTTTGTAGACTACAGACAGGATTTCTGTGTCTTCTTAGGATTCCCCATGACAGCACCCCCTACCAGCAGGAAGCAGTTTGGAAAGAATGAAGCCCAAATTCCCAAATATTATTTATAAATGTTTGTTTTCATTTAAATGGGATTGGTTTAAAATGGTTAATGACCACAAACAATCTTTTTAAAGGTAAAAAGGGGATTATGGTATAGATATGAATACTTTGTTTTGGAATGGATTTTCATTTATTGATGCAATTTAAGGTCAACTTTGTGATTTGTATATATCTCCTCTTGTTTATGTATTGTGTTTATATAGCTAATTGAAAAATGTAATGTATAATTTAGTACAGATTATAGAGAGTTACCTATGATAGTCAAAACTTGTAGTTAAGTTAGTTAGGATTTCTAAACATGCAGAGATGTATTTGAGATGAATAGGCATCCTTAAAAACTTTCAAAGACCTACAGAATATGGCATTGAAAATGGTTTAGGGATTTTCTTGACAGTGAAGCATAACTGCTCCTGCTAACACCACCTCTATATGAAAGGAAGATGGACATCAAAGGAACACATTTTGGAGTTTGCTTCTAATATGGCAAGACTAGCCATTTGGGCGAGATACTGCTCATCTGGAATGTTTGACTTTATGCTGTAGAAACTGGACATGCAGGACCCACAGAAAATTGACTGCTAAAACAAGATGGATAGTGCTACAGGGTTCCTGCTTCATGAAAGAGTCTGTCAGACACACTATGGCCTATTGGCTGAAGATGGAACATTACAGAAGAACTTCAGGTGACTGACCAGGCAATGAGTTGTCTCTATTAATTTTAGAGTTTATATATTATCCTTCTGCGGTCTTTGAAGGAGTTGAAGACAGATAGTTATGGTTATAGTTTTCCTTAGTTAGGATTAAAGATAAGTTACATATAGGACTTTAGACTCACAAAGATAGGATAGATGATATTTTCTTTAAGTCTTAAAAAATGTTATTGGACTAAATATTGTTAACTGTGATTCTTATTTGATAGCTGTCATATGGTATATTTTGCTATGTTAAGGTTAAAACCCTTCTCTTTATTTTAGACATAAAAGAGGAGATTATGGGAGATGTTATTCTGTAAATATTTTCTCATACTGCTTAATGAATAAAGCACTGTTGGGCCAATGGGAAAGCATGATAGGTGGGGCTAGGAGACAAGGAAGAAAGAGGAAGTAGGAAGGAAGAGTCAGCATGTAGAGCCTGGAGAGAGAAGATCCCCGCCTGCTTCTCTCTGATAAGATGACCAAGTGGAAATACTTAGATAAGTAGAAATGGGGTAATCATTAAGACAGACCTAGCCAATAAGGAATTAGGAATGGGCCAACAGGATTGTATCAAATACAGAGTCTCTCCTTGTTATTGGGGATCGCATGGCGGTGGGACTGGGCAGGCGGTGGGGAGGAACAAAGAGTGGGACCAGACCAGTGGCGGGGGGGAAAAACATGCACATAACAAAGAAGCTGTTAGATGGAGTTATGTTAAATAACAGCATGACAAAAATTGTAAAGTACTATATTTTGTGTTGCTGCATAGCCATGCAGATTTGAAGACCATTTAAGTAAATTCAAATTCACTGAACCTAGGTTATGAACAGGTGTCCAGTATTTTTTAAGTATTCTTTTTGTTTTTACAAATAGTAGATATAATGTTTTCTTTTTAATGTGTACACATATAAGTCTAAACTACTATAGACAACAAAATGTATGCCACAAAGTGCCAGATTTTATAATGTGGTCATGTATTTGTTAAGTCAGCTCAAGAAAATACAGAGTGGTTACAAATGACGAAACAGACTAAGACCAAAGATGTTAGTGAAGGTTAAAATCCCCACCTGATGGTTCTTAACAAGATAGCCCCTGTCTTGGCACTCCAGCAATATAGCCAAGCTAATGGAGTGAAGAGAAGATCCTACTGATCACTTTATTTTCTAAAATGGCTTGACTGAAGAGTTCATAAGGAAAGGAGCTCAGTTTTGCTTCACGTTTCAAGCCTAATTAAGGACTCAGTTTTGAGTCTGGGTGATCTGTTTTATATATCCTGAAAGCGAACAGAGACATTATCTGAGCAGTATTACTCACTATTTTTTTTTTGATTTGGATCGTAAATGTGCAATTCTCTCTACCAAATCACTTCTATGATTTTAAGGAAATGAAACTGATTAATATCTTACAGACATCTGTATAAACATAACAATCAGGAGATTTATTTGGTACATCTACAATGAATAGACAGAAAATAAATGCCTTTTATGAAGGACAAGGTGCCATTAAGGAAGCAGTAACCTGCCTGACATCTCCCATGGGCAGCATACTCATTACCCCACAGGAACTCACAAATAAATGCCGCAATTTTTTAGCTATTAATTTTGATGAACTGTGGGTATCAGTTATTATAAAAACAATGGGATCCCAGGATCCTAAAAGTATTTAAATATCATGATCTACTGTCACATTGAAGTAAGATGCTCTGAAGTTTTAAACCTTATTGTGTTTACTGAACTGGTTAAAATCATGAAAGTTTGTAAGAAAAAGAATGATTTTTTTTTAACATAAGAGAAATTTAAGTAGTGAAAGAGTCACATATTACGGTAGATATGTTCTAGTATTTTATCAATTAGGACTTATTTTTGCTTTAATATTATGTGAAATTAATTTGGTTCCCAGAAAGACCATTTTCCTTGACTCTGCCTTATATAAAGAAATGAACCGCTTGTCTCCTACAAAAGCTGGAGCAGCGACAATTGTTTAGAATTTAATCTATAGACTAGTTTCACACAAGGGGCTACCAAAATCTTCATTTTATTTAAAACCTCATAAAACTGATGCACCTCTTTCAAGGTAATTAAGCTCAAATCACAAAAAGATTTGGCCACAAAGCTCAAGAGAGCTGCTAATAAGATATTCATCCTTTTATCTCCATGAAATTGGCCTAAGAGTGTATTGAGCTGATAATGGATAAAAGCAGCAAGTCTGTGCCAATGGATTCAGGGTTCTTGGGAGCTGATTCGTGAGTCTCAGTCTGTTTTTATGTTGTAGTTGCTAGCTGGCTTCTCTTTAATCATTTGAAGGAAAGAATCATCCTATTTAATACCTCTCTATACTCAACATTGCATCATATTTTAAGCTTATATCCTAACCCAACTTTAAACTACTCAAAAATTATGATCCCTACTGTTTTCACAAGTTAATGATATACAAGGAGGCATAAAGATTTGGTGTTGAGTTAGTACTTGATCTAAAAGGAGCTTTGGTTGGACTTCTGAAATAATCAGTTTTGCATATAGTTTTGCAGATAAGAAAATATTAGCATTCAGGACTGGAGAAATGGTTCACAGGTTAAGAACACGCACATTTTCAGCCGTCATATCATGGAGTTCACAACAGCCTATAACTTTAACTTCCAGGAGATTTGACACATTACTCTCATCTTTTCCTGATCCTCCACTCATGTGCACATACCCACACACAGAGCATGCTCTAAGACAAAATCAAAAAGAAATAAATATATAAATCAATCAATCACATCACATCACTGACTATCACTCATTCCAGCTGAATGATTATGACTAGAAGGAAGGGAGAACACATAGAGAGGGAGACTATGAATTGTGGTGCACAGCTAAAAAAATGATTATTTCATTCTGGCTTTTTATCATTCTCTTGGCACCCTATTTTATTAACTCTGTGTATAAAATGTAGTTTCTAAGCACCCTAATTTCAACAAAGTATTAGTCATATGCTTCAAAGCTAATATGTATAGAGATATGGAAGGTCTTTACTGTCATTGATGTGCATTGCTAATATATTCATCTAATTCCTTATTAGTGAACATGTAGTATATTGTTTGTTGGGAGCACATTCCCCATGGAAGGATACTCCCTTAGCCCAGAGGCAAGAGGGAGGGCCTAAACCATACTCCAAATGACTTGAAAAATTTTGATGATCCCTCCTAGAAGGCATCACCTTCTCTGTGGAGTTGGGGGGGCATAAGTATGGGTCTGGGGGCATTGGAGGGAGAGAGAGGGAACTGGGATGAGTTATGTAAAGTAAGAAAAATAATAAATATATATAAGAAAGCAGGGGGAATTGTCTGGACCTGTATATGGGAAAATGTTCATTCTCACCAAGAATTCAGACAGCTCAAATCACTCCTATTGTCCTTAAGACATTAGCTTAAAGGTTACAGGATGTTTGGCCTTAATGGTAAATGGCTCCTATCTAAGTAACAATAGACTTGGGCCCAGACTGGTTTACATTTACACTGAAGATGGAGTATTGCAGTTATGGAGTGCCTTTAGGATAAGTAGAAGTAATTGTTATTTGCCCATTTTAAATAATAATAGAAGTCTTCTGCCCTTGTCCCCATCTTTGGTTGATTACTTAAGTTGGTGTGTAAAATAAACTGGGCCCATTCAGTAAGGACTGAATCTACCCTTCTGACAACATATTATGTCTCTTCCTTTCATTATTGATAGGTAGCCTTTCCTTTGTACCCACTTCCTGACACAGGACTGATTGGCTAGTTCCAATTGATGCCCCACAAACCCCGGTCTGTGACACAAATTGGCACAGGAGACTGATTCCTGAAAATAATACCAGTAGCACGGACACTGAGATCAACAATTAATAAATGGGACCTCCTAAAACTGAGAAGCTTCTTTCTGTAAGGCAAAAGACACAGTCAACAACACAAAACAGTAGCACACAGAATGGGAAACGATCTTCACCTACCCCACATCTGAGAGGGGGCTGGATTCCAAAATATACAAAGAACTCAAGAAGCTAGTCACAAACCCCAAGTAATTCAATTAAAAAAGTGGCGTATAGTACTAAACAGAGAATTCTCAATAGAGGAATCTAAAATGACTGAAAGACACGTAAGAGAATCCACATCCTTAGCTATCAGGGAAACGGAAATCAAGATAACTCTGAGATATCATTGTAAGACCCTCAGAATGAGGAGTCTCCCCATTTCAGTTGGTACCCCCAAGAACTCAATGTCCAGTCCAGTTCATGCAACACACAAGAGGCTTTAATGAACAGGAAACGTTTCCACACATGGGCTCGCTCAGCAAGCAGGCTAGAGAAGCAACATTCTTCAGGTTGCAGGTACTTTTAAAGGAAAAATCACAAGCTTAGGGTGGGGCTGTGGGCTGGATGGTCTCACTGTTTGGGTCAGCAGATGTTAGGGCCTTATGGTGTGCTAATTAATCTTGACTAGGCAAAAGGGAGTTCCAGCTATCTCTTTGTTTCTTAAGGACCCCTATTTACCTGCTGACACACTGACAGGAGGGGCAGTTTGAATTCTTGGTATCTGGCTATCTTAGGGCCTGGTGAGGGGAAGTTGCAGATGGTTAGAAAATTCCAGGGAACTGATAGCCTCTGGTTAGCTTTCCAGGTCAGACTGCCCTTCATTTTAAGTGGTGGGTTTTCTTAACTTTACTTTTGGTCTTTCACAATTTTTATATTCCTCAGATTGGCTAAAATAAAAAACACCAAGGACAGTTTATGCTTAAGAGGATATTTCAGACAGGAGAAAGCTCCTCCATTGCTGGTGAGAGTGCAGACTTTTACAGCCACTTTGGAAATCAGTATAGTGGTTTCTCAGGAAAATGGCAACCAGTCTATCTCAAGATCCAGAAATTCCATTCTTAGGAATATACCCAAAGGATGCACATTCATACAACAAAGACATCTGCTCAACTATGTTCATAGCAGCATTATTTGTGATAGGCAGAAACTGGAAGCAACCTAGATGCCCCTCAGCTGAAGAATAGATGGAGAAAATATGGTACATTTACACAATTGAGTACTACTCAGCTGAAAAAAATATGGAATCTTGTTTGTTTGTTTTTATATAGTCGTGACTGGAATTGAACTAATGACCTTACTGTATTATATTATTTTTGCTTGTTTGTAGTTTTGAGACAGAGTTTCCCTTTCTAACAGCCCCAGATGTCCTGAAACTACCTCTGTAAACTAGGATGACCTTGAACTCACAAAAATCTTCTGCCTCCAAAGTGAAGGTATTAAAGGTACACACTGTTAGGATGGAAAAATTTAGCCTAATTCCCCAGAAAACCCAGGAAGCTGGGAGTCTTAAATCCCAAGCTGATGGTCACCTACTTCAATGTTTACGATAGTGAATGAACACCCAGAAGCCTGTGCGAAAGCAGACTTCCTGGGCTAAGGGCGGGGTTGGATACTTTAAAGTAATTGGTCTGCACTGGATGCTACGAGGTGATTGGTTCATGATGCATGGGCTTTGCTATAACCCTATAAAAGCTGTCTCAATTTTGTGCTAGGGGTCGTCATTACATCCTCTACCATGGTGACGACCCCAGTATACTGGAATATAAAGGACCTTATGTGTTTGCATCAAGACCGCTTCTCGTGAGTGATTTGGGGGGGCCACCTTTCCTGAGTGGGAGCGCGAGGGACCACGCTCTCGTGGGTCTTACACACACCACCACTCCCTGGTTTGTGTTATAATCTTTAGTTGTGAGATTACTGGTGTCTCAGGTAACCAAAAGAATATTGTTTAAAAGAATTATTATCATTGGAATGACTGTAAATAATAGGCACATTATTGCCTGGTGAGAAGTGCTCTCACAGTTTTATAATGAGTAGCTTAGGAACACAAGGATAGTTGTCAAGTCTAGAGCCAAATTATATATATGGACATATATATATATGTATATATATATATGGGCAGAATAACACCTCTCATAGTGTATTTAAGTCATAAAGAAAAGTCCTATTTCTCAGCAACACTGCTTTAAAAATCCAATCTCTCCTTTTTCCTTAATAATTCCTTTAGAACTATTTTCTGAATATTGGGGTCACTAAACATTCTCTGGTTTACAGTGCCAAATGTCCAGAGCTTCACTTTCTGTAGCCATTTTATTTATTCATTGGCTTACCTATATTCAGCCTACCCTCACATAGCTAGACATGGTTTAATCTTTATTCCCTAGTGCAAAAGCAACCGATGCGTATAAATATACATCCTGACAAAAGCAAGATTATGCACTGATACCTCCAGCTTGCTGTTTTAAGCACAGCTGGCATGCTATTAATAAACAGCAGACACTATTTTAGTTACATTCCTGAGTACAGACACTAACACATCTTGTGCTCACATTTGGTGCTACATTATTATGCACTCTCACAATACAAAAATTCAGAAGACTTGTCTTGGTTTCTCTTTATACTATTGCTACTATCCAACCACATCCAAAGAAAATAATCTTCAAAGGCTCTCTTCTCCAAATGAAATATTGAAGAAAGTGTCAGGATGTTTCCCAAAACCAAAGTTATTCTCTAAAGGACAATAAACTAAAATTTTATCAAAGGTAACATAGAGTATATATATTTTCATATGTATGTCTGTGTCTTATCCATGTGACATACCTTAAAGAGTGAGCAAAGAATTAATAGTGGATTGTATTTATACTTTGTAGATTAGTGACAGGTAATTTCTCCTTTGTAGATTCTGTATTGTCTAAGATTTGTATTTGATAAGAGTTTTAAAATAAAAAAAATTTCAGTATATACCCTTTAACACATTGGTATATTTTTCTTAATACCTCAAATAATTAGTCACAGATTTGTATAAATTTGACTACTATGCATTTGGGACTTTGGAAAATAAGGACTTTCTTTGTTTGAAGTTACCATTTAAAATATCTGATAGACATGAGTAGGTAGGAAGTTACATATACTATATATTGCTCCTATAATCTTACCAATCCATTTGACAGAGAAAGTTCAGTAGAATATAATAGGAAACATTTAGTTTTGCTCAGTCTGTAGTCTATCTGGGCAGTTCTTAAAAGAGTCTCTAACCACATGTCATAAGGACCATTTCCTGGGTTGAATAGGCTTGACAATGGGGAAGTCTACAGTCAATTTGTTGAAAAAAGTGAAAAGAGAGTTTACTGAATTTCTTATCATCTCAAAATGAAGCCCAAGTTTATTATCATGGGAGGGTGTGGACAACATTTTATGAGAGACAGCAACAGTAATCAGGACCTCTCATGCAAGCCTTAGAAAATCCTTTCATTTCTTCCACATTCTGTTAAGAATCTCAACACTGAAGGTGGTGTCTCTATATCTTGATGAAATAATTGAAAAGTTGAAATTCCAAGATGATACTGAGAGCTGGGCCTTTCTGAAATCAATCCACCAATAACAAAAGCAAAACAGCTTTTGAAAGCAATACAGTTTTCAAAACCATTAGTTAAAATCAGTTGGACTGATGAAATAATGACTTAAAATGATTAGTAATATGTGACACTATACCATCAAAGAACAGATATAAACACAGATATATTTTTGTATGAAAATTTTTATACAATCCTTACCTATTCCCTCTCACCTCAGTTCCAATCACCCAGCCCTAGCTCTGCAGCAGAACACTTCCTGAACACCCTCCCCTACCCCATCCTCAGGGAAAAACAAAGGTCTTCTGCTACTAAGCTCCCTCCCCCAGTTCATTGCTGGGAATCCATCCTCAGGCAACCCAGCCCTACAAAGCAGAGCAGATTAGCGCGTTGCATAGACATCATCAGAGATGATGCAGCAGATGGAAATAGAGTCCCACAATAAGACTTCATGCAGAATGATATACCTTGGAACACTTAGCCACAAATGGGATGTCTTTTTCAAATCCATAAATCCTCAGGGCTCAGGTATTTCTGAATAAGAGAAGGCAAAAGAAATATGAAAGTCAGAGATGAGGGAGGTCTCCAAGAGCGAAGTCCTCTTTAAACATGTCAGAGCTCATGTGAACTCACATAGACTGATGTAGCATGCACAGGGCCTGGAAGAGTCTGTAACAGTCCTCTGCTTATATAATATAGATTTCAGTTTAAAGTTTTTATGGAATTCCTGGTTGAGATTTTATTACTTTTATATTTTATATTTTGTTTTATCTCATTACTATTCAATAGTAATCCCTGTTTTTCTCCTTTTCATTTTCTTTTTGTTATTTTTATTTATTCTTCTTTTATAAAATACATTCTGACTACAGCTTCCCTACCCTCTCTGACTCCTCCTAATCCCCACACCTCTTACCATCTACTATCTCACTATATCCACTGTTCTTCTGTATCCCTTTAGAAGAGAACAAGCCTCCAAGGGACATCATCCAAATATGGCATAACAAGATACACTAAGACACAAACCCCCATGTCAAAGCTGTACATAGCAACCCAGTAGGAGGAAAGGGGTCCCAACAGCTGTCAAAAGAGGCAGAGATACCCCACTCCCATTGTTGTGAGTCCCTCAAAAACTCCATGTTAACACTGTTTATTTTCTAATGAGAGATAGAAAGGGAATACAGCTGAGAGGATATTCTTGAGAAACTAGAAGGAGTATAGGGAAGGGAAACTATAATCAGGATATATTATATATTATATCCTGGAAAAAGAAAGAAAATACTAGTATCTTACAACTGACATTTAAAAATAAAGATTTGCAGGGTTAATATTGAAAACTTACAACTATACCAGATGATTTCATCATTGATAGACTATATAAACTGAAGAGTTACAGTGTTCATGGAATAACACAGGCAATATTCATAATTAGGTATCATAACAAAACACAAAATAATATATAATTATTTCTTATAATTATTATCTAAATACACCAAAAGCCTATTTTAACAACAGAAAGCTAAAATTGTCCAGAATTAATTACTTTCCAAGTCTCTAAGACAATGGTACCATTTATTTATTTATTTATTTATTTATTTATTTATTTATTTATAATGCTAAGATTAAACTGGGTATGCCTTATGTTCTTGGGTGTTTTGTTCTAAACTTTCAGAAAAAATTTTAATAGAGAAAACATACTAATGAAATGAAAGGTGTCTTGAGTCTTGATATTTAGCAGGGAGCACATTTATGAGAAAAATAAACCAAGTCTTCTAATCCATTTATTGAAAAAAATTGACTAAGCAAATTTTCAGACTTTGCATAATAATTATATGTAAACATTTAAAAATTTCATGCATTCAAATGATCTATTTTAAATTTCCCTGTAAATCTGCACAGCAATTGCTTCTTCATCATGTGCAGCTTTTACATAAAATTACAGCATATGTGTATTTCTACAATACCCACACAGGAAAAAGAATTTAAGGGTACAAACTGGGAAACCATATTGTATAGTGAAAATGTTTTGAAATTAGGAAAGTTGACATAAGGATAGGATCCAAGAAAAGCTACTGGTATTTGATCACTGGGAATTATGAAAGAGAGGAAGAGGTGAAGAGATGAGAATGGGCATAGAGCCTCACTGAAAGCAGGGGTGTAGGTGTGTGAGACACAGTTAGGAAGATTCCTAGATGCTAGGGCTAGGATCATTTTCCAGTCCATTTTAGCGCCTTTACCTTGACTGAGTCTCCTGTCTGTTCTTACTCTCTGGCATTGACTTTCATTGAGCAAGAGGAGTTTGCAAGCAGGTCTCTCTGGTTTTGTCTAATTAGTCTCCTAGCAGAGATGTTTGGTTATTAAAGTGCCTCTGCTGAGTTCTCATGAGAAGATGCCCTGGTTGTTGAAGTGCTTAATCCCCAGCATCAATGCAAAAGCTCAGCAGAGTGACAGTCACTGGTAAAACCAATACTAGGGATATAGGGGCAGGAGAATCCCTGGCTCTGGAGGATTCCTGGGGCTTACAGGCAAAGTACAATGAGTAAACCTGTGTCAGAAGTGGAGGGTAATTGAAGAAGACACCCACTGTCACCTTTAGCCTTTTGATCTATACAAACACATATACACACACACCACACCCATTCTCATTCTCCCTTTCTCTCTGCCTCTGCCACTTCCTCTCCATCTTGTCACCCCCCCACACACACACACACAAACACACAAAGCACAGCAGGAAGTGGGGTATAAAACTAAGCACTAAGTTTCTAGATTTGTGGAGTTGCAGACCTGGCTGAGGAATAGACCTGTGATTTCCAAAACATAGATCTCTTACAGTACAGGGTACAGCTACCTGACAGTAGGGAGGTCAGATGGTTATTATACACTCTGGTTGTTGAAATGTGTTTCAAACCACATTCAGTCACTCTTAAGCATTAACATTTGTGATGTTCATTATCTAGGGTTTGGTTAAGACAAGGTCCCCAAATACTTTGTCCAATAGCAGTCTAAAATTCACTGCAAAAGTGTTTTGAAACTTGTATGTGGTGGTAACATTAATATTAGTAGACTTTGAATCAAGCATACTATCTACATTCTAATGTGGGTGGAATCAATTGGTCAGGGAAATTTTTAAGAGAAAAGGAGTGGAATTCTTCAAAGAAGACAACAGGAATAAAATTCTGTCTATACAGTATCTAAAGGCTCAAGTGACAATAGCAGCCTTTTTCCTGAGTCTATAGCCTGTGTCTGACCTACAGAACAGATTCAGAATACCAATGCCCATATTAAAAAGAAAAGAATCCTCAACATATCTCCCTCTCTATTCTCTCTTTCCCACCGTGTGTGTGTGTGTGTGTGTGTGTGTGTGTGTGTGTGTGTGTGTGTGTGTGTGTGTGTGTTGCCTCAATGGCTTTACTCAAGGCTATCTTTGTTCAAATGTCTTTCATCTGTCTTCTTCAGTATTTCAGCTTCCTTTGTTGTTGAGTCTCTTAATTATAAGATAATGCTATTTTAAAACAACACATATTATCAATAATACAGTCATGTCATTCTCCTATTGATGTCTACATCTATAGTTCTTTCTCTGTGTGTTGAGCCTGAGCTTACTCACATGATGACATAGTGGTTGAGAGTGTTATTTCCTTATCAAGTATATATTTCTGGAATTAAATGAATCCATCACTTTTCTGGGTTGTAGAGTAAAAGGGTAAACGGTGAATATAAAAAAGAATCATTTCTACAAAGAGCATGTGCAAAGCTCATGGTCTATGGTACATTAAGGCATTATGTTATATCTTGGCCCACTGAAGGCTACTGCCCAAGTCATCTATGAAAACACATCCTGAGCAGACCTTGTGTTCACATCCAAAGTGAAAAATATGTGTACAGAAGTGCTGCATTCCTATGACTATTTTGTCACTCAGGCCAGGCAGAATGGCTCTGCTTATCCGGAAGCCTGAACTGAGTCCTTAGTTTTCATGCACTGTTCTTGTTTTTTCTCCTACCACAGATTGTCAGTGGTATTACTCTGAAGTAAGTTGGTGGCAATGAAGCCAGTCCTTTGACTAAATTCTCCAAAAAGGAAATATAAAGCAACAGGATGATCTGTGAAATGCCTCTCTTCGAACAAAATAACAAAAGAACACTGATTCTAACTTCAGAGAAACATTCCATTACTTAGAGCATGAGTCTATTTTTTCAATGCATTTAACATTTAGCTTGTAAAATATAAAGGTGCATTTGTTCCTTTAGTATTTTTCTTATTTTACATATAGATCCCAGTGCCCTCTCTGTCCCTCCCTTCCTCCCTCCCTCTCTTCCCATGCCCACCGACCACCCTCCCATCCCATCCCCACACACTCACACTCACACTCCACAGGTAGAGTGATGCCTTCCTGGATGAGTAATCTAAATCTTTCAAGTCATTTGTAGTAGGGACTAGGCCCTCCCTCCTGCCTCTAGGTTGAGGGGGTATCTCTCCATGGGGAATGTGCTCCCTATGTTCTTTTATACACCAGGAATACATCCTGGTTACACTGTCTCAGGTCTCTTAGACTGCCCAGGCCTTCTAACTGAGACCCATGTTCAAGGGGTCTGAGTTGGTTTCCCAGCTATCAGTCTGGAGGCCCATTAGCTGCTCCTTGTTCAGGTCAGCTGACTGTGGGTTTCTGTAGCCTGGTCTTGTCTTCCCTCTCTGCATTGGATTCCAGTTCAGCTCAGTGTTTAGCTGTGGGTGTTTGCTTCTGTTTCCAACAGGTACTAGATGAGGGTTCTATAATGGTGGATAAATTAGTCATCAATCTCATAATCAGGGAAGGGCATTATTTTAGCCTTTCCACTGTCACTCTAATTGTTAGTTGGGGTCAGTCTTGTAGGTCTCTGGACATTTTTCTAGAATCAGTTTTCTCTTAAAAAGTATAATGGCTCCCTCTTTAATGGTATCTCTCACTCTTTTTTACTCTCCTTTATTCCTGCCCTGACTCAGTCCTCCTAGTCCCACGTGCTTTTCTCTCCTCCCCTTCTTTTTTTTGCTAGAAGAGTGAGTCTATTGACTTAACACTGATAAAACAAGCAATATGAAGAGGTAGAGAAAACTAAAGGAATGATTTTAATAACAGTGCCACCTTGGTGATAGTAATGAGGTATTATACTGCATAAGATTCATAATCTCTGCTCAAAACTATTACTCTAACTATTACCAGACAGGTCAATTCATGTCTTCCTTTGTAACACACATGTAAAAATACAAGATACTAGGTTTGGGGGGGGGCTCACCATTCTTTTCTTATTTTTTTTGACTAAACATTAAAATATCAATACTACATAATGGATTTTTTTCTGTTGAGCACATGCAGATACCTTTCAGTTTTACACACGAAGAATATAGGTCAAAGCCCATCCTCTTGACTTTATATGTATCAAATTCTCCATGAGGTTTGGGATGAAATGAAAAGTATTGGCTAGGCTTGAAAGGTAGAGCTTCTTGTTAGAAAAAGCAAATAAAAGTAAAGCAACCATTGCTTATTTTATTCAATACAATTAACCTTTCTGAGTTAATTGCTGAGTTTCTTTATTTTTATATATAATAACATTAATAAATTAATAAATATATTCCAAGAAATTTTAGGGAAGTGTGCTGATTTAATGAAGTCACCTCAAGATCAGAGGGGAAAGGACATTATGTCTAGTATGGAATATTTATCAGACATTTATCATTACATTATTACTACTTGTTCATTTAATGTTTTCAGCTTCAAAGCCTTATTCTGTTACAATCCATTTTCTAACAATGGGAACCAATAATAAACCAAGCATTGGAAATTGCAGCTCTTCTTATTCTACTATGAAGGTTTGGTGAACAGTCACTTCTCTCTTTAAATTGATGAAATATTCTATACTTCTTTCATAAAGAGCCCTCCTACTTGGGCATTGCAAAGATACATGGCTCTGTCTTTTCCTGCACAGTTCTGTTCTAACCAAAAAATAACTGGGGAGGGATGACCGTGTGCATTACCAATATCAGGACTTTCTCTCTCTGTGTGCATTCTTCTTGTGAGTGCCTCTTTTGAAATCACATGTTATAGGCTGAATACTAAGTAGACTTGATCCTCCATCAGTAATGTTTATGCAGTCTTTATTCTTTATATGGGTTGTATAAGATTAGTAACTGTGGATGCTTTCTTCATTCCTGACACATGCAGTATCACATCTGGCACATAAAACCAGAACCTGGCCCAATAAAAGATACTGCTATTTGGTGATCAGTCTGCTCAGATATGCTCTAAGGATAGATCTCAGACAAAGAATACTTTTTTTATAACTGATAACTTATATAAAGCTTAAGTTCAGAGATGATACCAGTCATGAAATCTTACAATGCAAAGGTGAAACTCAAGAATATATTTTGCTTTAGATATATCACCAGATTAATTAGGTGATGTATAAAATTTTAAAAGTATCTGTCAGATAAAAACAATTTTGAAATACACATAAAGGAATTGTAACTACCAATTTCAAATACTAAAAGTATACTGTGAGTCAAAGGGAAATTTGTCATAAGCCAGAAGAATACAGAAGTTGAGAGCAAGCATTATTACAAAATGATAGCTGTTAAGAGTGATGGTACATTCTCTGTAATTTGTTTCACAAAACCAAGTATCTGCTTATAATGGCATGCTTGTAGTATTAATGAATGCCCACTGAATGTGAACAATGAATTGGAAGTGTAGTGTATATTACCACATACCATGAAGAGATACATTCCTGCTTTGGAATATGTTTCCCAAGAAAATAATATGTTCTGCAATATAATTTGATAGGAACAAGAATATGGATTGAATAAATCAGGTTAGGAGAAAATGAAGAAATTATTAATACAACCAAGAGCTCAGTAAATTTGAGAAAAGAGAGATCATGCCTTTTGGAAGTCATAAGGCACAAATATTGACCAAAAGTGAAAATGTAGATTGAGACATGGGGAGAGGAAGAACAAACAGCAAGAAGAAAACGACAGCAAATGAATTAGGAAGAATGAGAGGCAAAGCCCTCACCCTGTGTGCTGAGGACAGGCATGAAGCTGTGAACATGTGCACTCTTAAGATGAAGACCCCTGTTGCCAAGACTGCCTGATGTAGGCTTACCCACCAGAAAAGGCTATGCAGACTCTTCCACATGCCCATTTTTGCTTCTGTAGCTCTAGCCAATTGGAGAGGGATGAGACTAGAGTTTGGAACTCTTTTAATGGTATTTTTGTCCCAGTGTGTAGGAAGTGTTGGAAATAATAAAACTATTCTTAAGATACCATTCCTTGGCTGTCTGTGGGGGGAAAAACAGCAGTTGCAGTGTGAGAAAGCAATCTCTATTCAAAAGAATTGAAATTCTTCCTGAAGGGGCACATGTTTAGAGCCATGAGCAAATACTATGTTAGAACTGTCTCCCCTAAATCTTGAGACATGATGTTACCTTTTGAGAATTTCATTATTTTTACTGACATTACACAAAAGCAAACCATTATTTTTTTGTTTACTTGTTTGGTCATGTGTGTGTTAAAGAATGATTCACCTAAGCCAAGGCAGCTTGAAGACAGAATGAAGTGGGCAGCTTTCCCCTGAGCAAATTGCAATGTATTGACATCCTTTTTTTTTTTTTTTTGGACTCATTTATATACATGTGAATTTTAGAAACAAGCTCCCAGGCTGTACCAATTTTAGAGCCAATCCACCAAGTAGCTACAATCATTGCTATTTTAATAACTGTATTCATTTCAAAAAAAAAAAAAAAAACAAGTAATGCAGCTCCCTGCAAAAGCTTTGAAACTGACTAAGCCATTGGGATATCAGCACTTCTAAAGAAAAAAAAAAGGTTCACAGTTTACCATACTATTTATAAGTATATGAAAGGAAAAGATTAAAAACAACATTGTGTCTCCCTAAATTTCATGCCTACCAATGCTTTGCTCACATTATAAATTACAAATATATATATATATATACATATATATATATGTATATATATATATATATGACAGTAAACTGAAAGGATATAATCTTGATTGAATGAAGTAAGTGTGGAAAAAAATTTCTATGAATTATTTTGGTAAATATCTTGAAGTCTATCATAAAAAGCCATCACCTGCAAGAACCCCATGGTTTTAGTGGGTCTGTCCATATGATCCCCTAGTAGACCACCTCCACAAGCTTTCTCAGATCCATCCAACTCAATTCTGACTACCTCCCTGCTGGTAAACAATAGATTATAGTCTCAAATAGCTTGTGTGAATCTTCACGTTGATTGATGCTGTCCACCTTCTTCTGATCCTCATGGATCTTCCTTGGCAACTTGCACTAAACACAATGTGGTGTTTGTGCACAGAAAGTGCTAAATATTTCATTGGAAGCCTGAATCATTATGCTTTGGTGTATTTATCATGGCTTCCATATTTGTCACACAAAAGCATTTGACTCAGCCAGTGTTATAACCACATGTAATTTATTCAAGAGCTAAGTATTATATAGTTGTTGCTGGGCATAATGAATTTAGGCAAAACTCAAAACCCTTATTTCATATTCAATACAAACATTACTAGTAAAAGAAAAAGTGTGTACTTTTGTACTCCATGTTTCTAGAGAGGATCTTAGGGCAAGAAACTCTTTCAGGTTTCAGAGGAGAGTGAGATGAAAAAGAACACTGAAGTACTTTATTCTACACTTCAAAGTCACTGGCTCTACCTGAGTTCTAAATGACATGATGGTATACAGACCATAATAATAAACTTTAGAGTTAGAAGTTGTTTATGAAATAGGTTCTTGTCATTGAAATTATAGGAATAGTAGCCAGAAAAATGAAATTTTACACCTTTTCATTTAGGCTTAGAAGAGGTTATAAATTCTAAATTCTTGATCAAAAAATGAATATAGTAGAACACAAAACATTTACTCTTCTGAAAGTCCACTGTTTTCAATGTAAACTAATATCAATTTACATAATTAGTGGAGCATAATTAATAAAATGTGCATAACCTTTTAGCATCAATATTTATTGACATATACAATTTGGGGTTATTTTTGGAAATTTTAGCCCTTGAATTTATAGTCTGTATAGTTTAGTTTATATAGCCTATGTTCTTGTAAATGTTGAGGAAGACTTGTTTTATGGTTATTGTGAAAATAATACAAGTCTTGGCTACTGGGTACCATATGGAACCCAATCGAATATGTAACAGTTTGAAAATACTTTTCAAACTTTCCTGGAATATTTCTCATAGATTGACTACTTTTCCAATATTTTGAAGTAAACACCATTTTTTCCAAAACCAAGAGTTGGAAATATATACTTCCCTTGTGTCACCTTTACAAAAGATCAATGTAGGTCACAAATTAACTTAAGTTTTATTCTTTTATGGGAAAGAACATTCTAGGAAAATTGCTATCTTATCTTGAGACTGACCTATGGTGAATTACACTCACTTTTATCCACTCCAGGTTCATAAAGCACCAAGGACCCAAAACACTGCCTCTATTTTTGAGTATCACCATTATAAAATGTGACACAAATGAATACATATGATAGACTCCCTCTCTTTGACATATATAATGTGCTATCTACAGCATATATATTTTCTAGTCACTGATGTGATATATATTAAATAGTATCATTCTGGATGGTAAAAAGAAAACATTACCTACTTGAGCTTAAAAATAAAGTTTTTTTTCTAAATATGATCTGAACAAAATGTGAAATAAAATACATGTTTATCTCACATAGGTCCATCTCAAGCAATCAAAATTAATTATTAGTAAGAAAAGAATTATTCAAACATGGCTGAATTTTTAAAATCCTGACCCAAATATTTCATTCAATTCACAAATTTAGTTTTTACTCTAAGTAGCTCTTTACCAAACCATTGTAATGTATGTATCCTCTGACTATGGATGTCTGACATGACATCCATAAACACAAATGTAAGGATTTGTATTCCCAGTGTTTCTTCCTTACTCTCTGAAGTCTCACAGTCTCACCTTTGTTCAACCCCCCTTCCAATGTTATATAAAATCACTCACTTCTAATGTTTAGTTACATCTTTACATACCAGGTGACATCACAAAGTCAAGAAAGCTAAAAATTAACTTAAAAAAGAGAAAGCAAACAAATAAACAAAAAAAGACAGGAATAATGTGAGAGGAGATATTTAAAATTAAAGATTCTTTCCTCTTGTTTCTATTCTTCATCACACACACATATCCTCCTGCAACCCTTGTGAAGGATTAATCTGAGCTCTTAAAATAAACTAGAGTTCAAGGCTATTTCTTATTTTCTCTTCTGTCAACTTCAGTGTATCTGGTTTTATGGTGAGGTCTTTGATATAACTGAACTTGAGTTATGTGCAGGGTAATATAAATGGATCAATTTGCATTTTTCTATAGGCAGACATAGAATTAGACTAGCATCATTTTCTGAAGATGCTTTTTTCTATGGTTTATTTTTGGATTTTTAATCAGAAATCAGGTGTCCATAGGTGTGTAGATTTATATCTGGGTGTTCTTTTTTATTGCAATGACCAACCTGTTCTTTGTTATTTTTCAATATCATGTGGTTTTTATTAGTACAGCTTTGTGTAGTATATCTGGAAATAAGGATTAATGATACCTCTGGAGGTACTTTTATTGTACAGGACAATTTTAACTATTCTGACTTTTTTGTTTTTCTAACATGAAGTTTAATACTGTCCTTTCAAGATCTGTAAAGGATTGTGTTGGAATTTTGATGGTCATTGCAGGGTAACATGGACATTTTTACTGTATTAATTCTACCAATTCATGAAAATGTGAGAGCTTTCCATCTTCTGACATATTTCTCAATTTCTTTCTTCAAAAACTCAGTTTTTGGTCATACAAGTCTTTCCCTTGCTTGCTTAGAGGTACCCCAAGAAATTTTGTTTCATTTGTGGCTATTATGAAGGGTTTTTTTATCTTAAATTTTTCTTGGACCATTGGTCATTTTTGTGTTAGGGAATACTGACTTTGTTTTTTAATTAACCTT
The DNA here is from genome assembly GCA_030556225.1 of Cricetiscus sungorus. Taxonomy (NCBI): domain Eukaryota; kingdom Metazoa; phylum Chordata; class Mammalia; order Rodentia; family Cricetidae; genus Cricetiscus; species Cricetiscus sungorus. Next base: position 35,768,498 of record JANBXA010000372.1, on the reverse strand, counting down.
ATATGGAACCACTTTACTAAACGTGTTTATCATCTGTAGGAAAACCATGGTCAATTTTGGGGATAGCTGAATTATACTATCATATCATCAGAAAATAATAGTACTTTGATTTCTTCCTTTCCAATTATACCACCTTTATCTCCTTCAGTTTTTTATTGTTCCAACTACGATTTCTATTACTATACTGAATAGTTCTTGAGTGAGTGGGAAGTTTTATATTGTTTCTGATTTCAGTGATTTGAGTTTTTCTTCATATAATTTGATGTTGATCATAGGCTTGTTGTAAATTAAAAATTGCATTTGTTACATTAGGTAATTCCCTTGTATCCTTAAACTCTCAAAGACTTTTATAATGAATAGATATTGGGTTTTGTGAAAGCATCTAATGCTAGGCTCATATATTTCGTTCTTTTGGTTTCTTTATATGGTGATTACATGGACTGATTTTTACATATTGAACCATCCCTGAATCTATGGAAGAAAGCCTACTTGATATTGGTGGATGATATTTTTTATATTTCCTAGGATGTGTTTGCAAATACTTTATTGAGTATTTTTATGTTTATGTTCATAAGGGAAATTTGACTGTAATTCCCTTTCATTGTTAAATCTTTGTATGGTTGGAATATCATAATGGATATTATTGGCACAGGAGACAACTTCCTGAAAAGAAAACCAGTAGCTCAGCTATTGAGATCAAAAATTAATAAACGGGAGATCATGAAACTACATGATTCTTTCTGTAAGGCAAAGGACCCTGAGAGTAGAATAAAATGGAACCTCACAGAATAGGAAAAGATTTTCACCAAGTCCACATTTAATATAAGCCTAACATCTACAACATATGAAGAACTCAAATATATTAAGAATATCAATAAACCAAGTAATATAATTTAAAAATTGTGTACACCTCTATATTGAGAATTTTCAATAGCAGAATCTCAAATGGGTGAGATAAACTTCAGAGAAATGAAAATCAAAACTACTTTGTGAATCTATCTTACATCTTTCAGAGTGGCTAAGATCAAAAACATAATTGATATAGCCCATGATGGCGATATGAAAAGCAAGGAGAACACTCCTTCATTGCTGGTACAAGTGAAAACTTGTACAGCCACATTAGAAATCACTATGGTGGTTTCTCAGAAAATTTGGGATTTATCTAACTCAAAACACAATTACACTACTCTTGAGCATATACCCAAAGGATCATCCATCCTACCAAAAGGACACTTGCTCAAATATGTTTATACTGGCCTTCTTCATACTAGTCAGAAACAATAAACAACTTAGATGTGCCTCAAGTTAAGAACAGATTAAGAAAATGCAGTATATTTACACAATGGAGCATTTATTCCACTGTTAATTTTTTTTAAAAAAAAATGACATCATTAAATTTTTGAACAAATGGATAGAACTACAAATAAAAATAATCTTGAGTGAGGTAATCCATAACTAGAAAGACTAATATAGTATGTACTACTTACAAGTAGACATTAGCTGGTAAGTAAATGATAATCATGCTACAATCCACAGACCCATAGAGGCTAATTAACAAGAAAGTCTCGGGGGGGGCACATTAATCCTCTTGGAAAGCAGAAATAGAATGGATTTTGTGAGTGGACTGGGGACTGGTGTGGAAGGGAACACTAGGAATCAGTTGGGACCATATAGAGAGAGTACTGGGGGTAATAATTGAAATTGGGAGACAATGTTGAACCAACTGCAGTGAAAACTCTCTGGAATCTACAAGGGTAACACTAGTGGAAATTTCTAGTAATCATAGATAGATCCTGAATAATATATTTTCAGTAATCACACAAGACTTTCAGTGATGATAGTAGGACTCCAACCCAACCAGGAAACCTTCCTGCCTACAAGATGTGCTAAGTTAATAGTGGCACTTGTGGGAGCCCACAAGTACTGTGCCACCATTAACTCCAAGAGAGGGAGCCCAAGCCATATACTGCCTTGATGGCAAAAACTGTAACCTGGATACCGTAGAGATGTCAGACAGACTCAAAAACAATTGCCAAAAAGTAAATAAGTAAAGAAAAAATGAATATCAATGAAATGACTTTTAATGGTATTCTGCTATACTCATAGTTAGGTACCTATCTCACCCATCAGACGGGCTTTATCTAACAACTCACAGACAAACTTTAGGTGCAACTCAGAGAACCCATGCAAGAGTAGAAGGTGTGGTGGTTTAAAAGAAAATGGCCTCCAAGGGAGTGCCATTATTAGGAGGTATGGCCTTGTGGAAGAAAGTGTGCCACTATGGGGGCTGGCTTTAAAGACTATTTTTCTAAAGCTTCCCTCAGTGTGACAGCAAACTACAGGTTGCCTTCAAGCACCTTATATTAGCTCCAGCACCATATCTGCTTGATAGCTGTCATTTCCCCCTTCATTATCATAATGGACTAAACCTCTGAAAATGTAAGCAAGACAATTAAATGTTTTCTTTAAGAGTTTCTGTGTCTGTGGTTTCTCTTCACAGCAATAGTAAACTCCAAGACAAAAGATAATACCAGGGGTTGGGGTATTCCTATGATAGGCCTAACCATGTTTTTGTTTGGAGGAATTTAGACTTTGATTCTTTGACTTATGAAGGCAATGGAACACTTTATGTACTTCTTAATGGGCCATATTATTAGGAGCATAGAATACAGTGGTGATAGGAGATGTTATTCTGTAAATATGTTTCTCATACTGGTTAATGAATAAAGCACTGTGGCCCATGGGAAAGCAAGATAGGTGGGGCTAGGAGACGAGAAGAAAAGAGGAAGTAATAAGGAGTCAGAATATACAGCATGGAGAAAGCAAGATGCTGGCCTGCTGCTTTCTGATAAGATGACCACGTGGAAATACTTAAATAAGTAGAAATGGGTTAATCAGACTAGCCTGTAAAGAATATTTAACTGGCCAATAGCATTGTATCAAATACAGAGTCTCTGCATGTTAGTTGGGGTCAGTGTGGTGATGGGACCAGGCAGGCTGGCGGAAAACATACACACTACACAGTGGTTCTAATAATTATTTCAACTGTCCCTGGCTCACTCTAGATGTTTCAGAGAGGAATGTTAGTGTGTTGCCTAGATATCATTCTTATGATATTTTGGTGAAGGGTGGAAGTGGATGCATTTTTTTCCTTGTCTAAATAGTCTATCTGAAGCTAAAATAAAAGAGTTTTGAATTAAATTTGTTGGTAGAAAAAAAAAAAATCTCTGAAAAATAGCCCAGCATAGACTCTGTCATGTGGATATTAGTGGTAACTCTAATGACAATATATGATTTGGTAACAAAAAATAGGACTAGAAAGCAGAATGGAGCTAAATTCTTTGTTTAAAAAGACAAATGGATTAAGAAATGGGGTAAAGGAAGTGGTCCCCTCAGAGCAAGATCCCACCCATCTAAGTTTCAAAGCTGTGAAAAGGAATTAAAGGAAAGTTCAAAGCAGTGGGAAGGGAGAAGCTGGTAGATCTCTGAGTTTGAAGCCAGCCTGGTCTTAAGTTCAAGTTCAATAACAGCCATGATTAGGAAGTAAAGGAAAATAAAGCTTGTTATTGTGTAATTAAACAAGGGGCTATGTTCCAGTCCCAGGAAATAGTAGAATTCAGGATCTCATCTCAGCTATTTGGTTCTGCATTTAGAGTTAGTGATAGAAGATATAGGTTTTAGAAGCTGCTTCAATGCATAAGGAGAAGCACTGAGGTCAAGCATGTGGCAGGGGTGTCCCTGAATGGAGGCCTAGTAGCAAGGTCATTGTGTGAAGTTCTTAAGTTTCTGCCTGTATTTCCTTGGAGAACCAAAGATGGTAGAGATGCCAGAGTTGTGGGACACCTGGCAAGGAGTGCTGCTACCAGGGTGTAGAACCAGATTAAGAAAAAGAAGTGTGTTGTAGTCAACAAAGCTGAATTTGTAATGTGGAAAAAAAAATGTTCTTGGGACATGGAGATACAGTGGTTTAAATTTGCCCAACTTGTTTTCCTTCTAGCTTTGGTACATCATTTTCTCATTATGCTCCCTTGCCTATGTTTTGGAATGGTAATGAATTTCCTGTACCTCTATATATTAGAAGTATGTGATTTGCTTTTTTATTTTTATTTTTACAGGGGGGGTTGCAATTCAAAGATTTCCATGTGCCTCAGAAAAATCTTTGGAATTTTAAAAATTGTTTTGACTATGATATAAGATTTGAATTTTTGAAGTTGGACTAAATTCACTTTTTACATTATGATATGGCTATAAGCCTCTGGGGACTAGTGAGTGGAATGTGGAACTTTGAAGAAAATTACCCCCAACAGACTGGCATTATTAGGAGGCATGGCCTTGCTGGAGGAAGTGTGTCACTATGAGGGTGGGCTTTGAGATCTCTTTTTCTCAATGTGAATCAGTCAACTTCCTGTTACCTGCACGATGCAGCACTCTCAGCTCCACATCCAGTGTCTCATCTGCTTGCTTACTGCTATGCTCTTCTTCATTATCATAATGGACTGAACCCTGAAACTGTAATGAGTCATCTCAATTAAATGTTTTCTTTATGAGAGCTGAAGTGGTCATGGTGTCTTTTCACAGCAACAGTAAACCCTAACTAAGACAGGAGGTAAAATTGAAGGTGCCAGAGGGGTCATATGCTCCAGAAGAACTTGGTCAATAGAATCAATTAAGCAGGGCTCATAGGTTTCACAGGTATCTGCTAGGTGCCCTGCATATAAGTTATGGTTGATATCTTGGTGTCCTTGTAGGACTCATAAAAGTGGGAGTGCACAGTTGTTGCTCTGAAGCTTTTGCCTGCTCTCATGATATTTTCCTCTTACTTGGTTGAATTCTTCAGCCTTAATATGAGGCTTTTTTCCTGGTCTTAGTGTAGATTGTTATTCTTTATTTGGTTGATATCCCTGGGAGCCCTTGCTCTTTTCTAAAAAGATATGAATGAGGGGTATGAAAGTGGGATACTGAGAGAAGATGAGGGAAGAGAAATTTTTAATTTTGGTTGGTATATATTTTTATAAGATAAGAATAAGTTTTAAAAATGGGAAAATATAATAAATAATAATATAAACCAATAAGAAAAAAAAGCATAATATAGCTAGGCAGACTTACTGGTGTTACTTTTTCTTTTTCTTTCTTTTTTTTATTTTTTTTCTTACTTAGTCTTTTATTACTCTCAGTAGACACCATGACTCTTATCACAGAAAACACTTAATTATTTAATTAGAGATGTCTTACAGTTTAGAGTTTTAGTCCATTATCAACATGGTGAGACACACATTGCTATGCAGGCATGCATGATGATGGAGGGTAAGCTGAGAGCTCTACATCCAAATACAAAGGCAGTAGGTAGAGTTTTAAAGTTTAAGAAGTCTTGAACTTCTTAAAGCTCAAAGCTCACCCCCAGTGACATATTTCCTCCAAAAAGCCAGACCTCCTGTTATGATATCCCATATGAGTAGACAGAGGCCATTTTCACTCAGACAATCACATTGATTTAGGGACATTTCCTTTTTTCTCTCTGTAGGTCCTGATAGTGTTTTCACACCATCATCTCATCTATATGAGGAAATAAGCTTGATTCTGCAAACATTTCAAAGTTATGTAGATATCTGTCTAAAGAAGATTCCTCTGTTTGTAATCTGACTCACAGCATATCAGTTCCTATGAGTATGCAAAGCTGACACAAGGGACTGATCATATTTTTATTAAAGCACAAGAAAGATTCAGGCTATCTGGGGTATAGCTTGAAAGGAACACACAGTCATCTTCACCATCCATTATTGTGATGAAACATTCTGACACAAATATGAAATGAAGAGTTTATTTTGGCCTGGCATTGGTGTCACATGCCTTTAATCTCAGCACAGGGGAGCCAGAGGTGGGTGGATCTCAGTGAGTCTGAAACCAGCCTGGTCTACAAAGCTAGTTTCATAACAGACCCCAAAACAATACAGAGAACCCCTGTCTCAGAAAAAAAAAACTTTAATTTGGACTTACTATTGAAGAGAAATAGAGCCCATCATGACAAGACATTGACAATGACTGGAGCAGGGAACTTTCTGATTACATTTTAATCCACATACAGTAGGCAGAGAAGAACAACATTTAGTTCAAGGGTATGAGCCAACAATGTTCACCCCAGTGAATTACTTCCTCTAGAAATGATGTACCTCCTGAAAGTTCCATAACTTTCCCTCAAACATGGCCACCAGATGAGGGTCAAATGTTTAAATAATGAAGTTCATTGGTTATATTCCTCAAACTGCCACAAAGCCTATTGTAAATATTAGTTCTGCATGTGAAACTGTAAAGACACTTGCTATAGAAATACCTGCTGTGGTATCCAGAGGTGATTTAGGAATATAGATTTTTTTTATACAGAATATTTTAATTATTTTCTCATAATGTCTTTCATTTCCAATTTAATCATTCAATTTTTATTTTTACCTTGAAAACTGGATACACACACACACACACACACACACACACACACACACACACATGCACACATGCACACACGCACACACGCACACACACACAAACACACACAGGATAGAAAATATTGAGGTGTACTTATTGAATAATTGAAGGCGACTGATAGAATGCACCCAACACTACAAGCTGCTATTAGACAAGAAGGATATAGAACTTATATGTCTTCTTTATGGTCCATTTAATTTCATCCATGGGCCCATTCAGTATCATATTATAGCTATACTATGTAGGAGAGAAAGATTAAACTTAGGGTTAGGTAGGCTAGATGTGTGTAATATCCAGATAAAAAATATTACCAGTAGCTCAATAATGGATATGCTTCCTAAATTGATTTTTTAAGGTCAGTCTAAATTTCTTAGACCCAGGGAATTCATTAAAATGAGGAGTTTCTTTTTTATCTTATTATAGTAGGTGATGATGACTTTTTTCATAACTTGAATTCAGTAAAAGTAGTTTTAAAATGACCTTCAAACAGATACTTACAATGAGAAGAGGTTATATAGAGGGTAAATTCAGATTTAAACTTATTTTAGACAGATATATTCATTAAGATCTTTCATAAAAGTACTTATTTTTAGCGTAAATAAAGGAAGAAAAACAAAAGGCAAAAAAAATGACACCTATTTGATAAAAATAAAGATGGCAGAAAGAAGCTGATGAGGACCTCAAGTGCAACGGAGTCTAAAATACAGGACAGGTGCTGGAGAGATGGTTCCATAACTAAGAGCTCAGTCTGATCTTGCAGAGTACCCAACATTAGTTTGCAGCACACACATTGTGTAGCTCACAATCTAATTCAACTTAGCTTAAGGGGACCCAGAACCCTTTTATGGTTTCCAAAGGCACTCTTGGTCTAGTAGTCCCACCTATACTTCCTGTCTGGTTACTGGCCAGTGTTTTATTAAACCAACATGAGTGACAAATCTTTACCATGAACAAAAGCATAATTCCACACCGGCAGTATGTATACTTATTACTATGAATTCTGTGGAGTTATACAACTCTCCAAGACACCTAGTTTAAAACATTATGGCATAAACAGGCTAAGCTATAAAGAGCCATGTAAGAAGGCCTGTAGACAACTCTTAGATATCTATGAATGATAGAAAAGTAAAATAAAGAATAAATTACTTTGGTATCTGTAAATTACAAATACAACTAAAAAATAACTTTTTATCTATAAAATAAAAATAAACACATACTGTTATAATTTAATTAATATATTGAATATTGTCTAAATTTTCACATCTGACATGACTAACAAAACAAGAGCCACCTAATTCTAGATAGAGTAAGATTAGCCTCAGCAAACTCAGCGTTTGAAGGAGGAAAAATAATAAATTTAGCAGAACTAAAGAAAATCTACTAATTCAAAAGTTATGTTGTTTAGACCTGGGAATCTGAATTTATTCTGAGATAATCTGGATAAATCAGATGTATGGCCAAACAGATTTTCGTGACTAAATAACTTTAAAAAATTCACATAAAAAAATTTGTTTTAAAATTATATATCATTGTGTAGCACAACACTGCCTTCAAATCACAATCCTTCTTCATCCAGCTGTCTAGTTCTTAAAAGTATCACAATTAAAAACAAAGTGAGAGGCTGGCAAAAAGGACCAGTGGTTAAAGGTACTTAATACTCTATCACAGCAACCCCATAGTGACCCACTGCCACCTGCTGCACCTTTCTGGCCTCTGTCGGCTCCTGCATACAAATAGTACACATATATATCTACAGGCATAAAATATATCATTATTAATCATTTTTATCATATAAAAGTAAACTTTTGTAATAGAAGCCACTCTGTTCTGTCTGTGTGTGCTGTGTATCAAAATTTCATATGTGCAGTATATGACACATTCTTATCACAAATATAAACAGAAATCTCTTTTTTATAATCTAATTTCAGAAATCAGGAAACATTCATTCCAGGGTGACACCACTCACCCTAAAGATGAGAATGTGGAGAGTGTGGTAAAATGAGTCATCTAGCAAAACCTGGGCCTCTCTCTTATATCACATTAGTAATTTTAATAATGGTGGCTCTTTAAAAAAAATAAACAAATGAAGGAACTAAAGGAAGAAGAAAGAAGAAAGGAGGAAGGAAGGAAGGAAAAAAGAAGAAAGGAAGGTGTAATGAGTATGTTTTCCATGACAGTCTTGTCCCAACACCATGCCAGCCCCCAAATAATACGCAGAGACTCTGTATTTGATATAATGCCATTGGCCAGTTACTAATTTCTTATTGGCTAGCTCTGTCTTAATGATTAATCCATTTTCCACATGGTCTCATTTTATCGAAGAGAGGGCGGGCGTTCTGCACTCTCCAGTCTCTCCATGTTGACTCTCCCTTACTACTTCCTCTTTCCTCCTTGTCTCCTAGTCCCACCTATCTTGCTTTCCTATTGGTCAACAGTGCTTTATTCATTAACCAATACAAGAACCATATTTACAGAATGGCATCTCCCATCATCTATTTTCTGTCTAAAATAAAAACAAGGGTATTAACCTTAATATAGCAAAATATATCATACATTAATTATCAAATAAAAAACACAGTTAACAATATTTAGTCCATTAACATTTAGTAAGACTTAAAGAAAACATTTTATCATTTATCTTATCTTTGTGAGTCTAAAGATAAGATAAACGTACCTTTAATCTTAACTAATGAAAACTATAATCATAACTATCTGTCTTTAACTCCTTTAAAGACCACAGAAGGATAACACATAAACTCTAGAAATGAGAGAGACAACTCGACTGGTCAGTTGTCTCAGTTACAAAGTTTTTTTGTAAAATTCCATCTTCAGCCCATAGGCCATTGTTTGTCTGACAGAATCCTCAGCAAAGCAGGAAACTTTAAACTGTTCATCTGTATTGGCAATTTGTTAGTTACTTTTTTGTGTGTCCTGTAGACTGTCTGGCAGACTCTTCTATGAAGCAGGAATCCTGTAGCACTGTTCACGTTGTTTCAGCAGTCACTTTCCTGTGGGCCCTGCATGTCCAGTTTATAGAGTATAAAGTCAAACAGTCCAGACAAGAGCAGTATCTTGCCCAAATGGTTAGTCTTGAGATGATGGGAGATGTCATTCTATAAATACGTTTCTCTGATTAATTTAAGAAAGCACTGTTGGCCAATAGGAAAGGAAGACAGGAGGGATTAGGAGACAAGGAGGAAAGGGGAAGTAGTAAGGAGGAGTCAACATGGAGAGACTGGAGAGAACAGACCGCCAGCACACTCTCCAGTAAGATAAAACTATGTGGAAAGGCTTAAGTTAATAGAAATGGGTTAATCATTAAAACAGAGCTAGCCAATGAAAAAATAGTAACTGACAACAGCATTGTATCAAATATAGATTCTCTGCATGTTATTGGGTGCTGGCATGCTGGTGGGACCAACCAGCAGGCAAAACATACTCATTACAGGAAGGAGAAAGAAAATATTTTTTTTTTTTGTAATTCTTGTAATTCTTTTCCTGTGGAGTTCAGTAATTCACAATCCACTTGTCCATTCCCACCATTGATTGTGTTGAGGAATGAATAGCAATATCCTCAAAACTGAAAATTTTTATGAAATTAAGGACACATTCCCCTTAATTCTTTCTTCTGTTCTATTTATGATACCAAAGCATTTGTAGCTTTTATATTCCAAATATATTTTGAAACTAATCAGAAACTGTGTAAAATGAGGAATATTCACAAAGATTTTACATTAAAGGTTTTTCAAAGGTCTCTGTTTCTACAAAGATACTCATCAATGAAGAACTTCACACTTGAAAGGAGCTCTTTGTTGTTTTGTTCTGTTTCCCGGTTTTTCATTCACTGACTGGCTTCTCTCCAGATGTAAAGTATCTGAATATAATATGAAATTGAAAAACACTTGCAGGAAAACTAATCGTCCCCGTGGGGATTTACTGGCCTTTGATGCATAAGCACATTGATTGGAATTCTGCAATAAAAGACCCCACTATACAGCGCTAAATATAGCAGAAATCTGTGTTTTCATATTACATATCCATTCAAATACTATGTATTTGGTTAAGGAAATTAATATATACCTCATCATTCTGCCTTGCCCTGTTGATATATAATATGGGGGAAGATTGTGGGATTGAAGTTCTCTCTATGGATATGTGAAGTTTGAGCAAATGTCAAAAATATGAGGGGATAATTATTTTTTGTCAAGCATATAACTTGAAATTTTCTCCTGGAATATTTGTTTACATTCAATTAGACAGACCATAGTTACGTGAATGCATCTAAGTACATTGCATAATGTCTAATATGGACTTCATGTAGGGTTGTTTACTTGCATAGGCCATCTTTTATGTTCTAGCTGAAACATGGACAACATGGCTATGGAATTGGTGAGCAAACTGTACCCTCTGTCATCATCATTTAGAGGCTTACTGTTTTCAAAGTAAATGTTAACATTCAAAGTAGACGTAATTCTTTTTCTTCTTCCTTGAGGCTATTATTTGAACTACCTTACATAATTCCTGGCTAGAATTTATGAAATACAATCTCTATAAAGTATTTCTAATACTATAATGCTACAGCACTGGTAAAGATTTATTTGGGTGCCAAGGAATGCATAGATAGTAAAAGGTTCCCTGACTAGAAAGTCATGCCTTTGGTTTTCCTCTCCAACACCAGAAAAACGTAGTTTATACCATGTTAATTTGGCCTTGATAGATAAGATTAAAATGATAATACAGATTAATTTAAAATGAACTTATAGAAGGAGTATCCCTTCAATGCCTTTGAAATTAAGAAAATACTTCTATTTCCAAGAGAAGCTTTAAAAAATGCTAAGCCAGTGATTCAATCTCTTATAATTATTATTGTTGGACAAATATATTTAGATGTGTGTTCATAACCTCTAGGGATTGGCTAATTTATCAATGGATCATCTATAGAGGTTTATTTTTATTCTCTCCATAGCACTGATTGCCTGAAATTTGTCATCTATGGGTTTGACCTAGTGAAATTTCTCCTATACAATTTTGTATTTAAATTGTCATTACTCAGTTTTCATTTAAGCAGTCACCTTGTTGCTATTCTATGGATACAGTATCTTTGCCATGCCTAAAAGATACTAGCTAGCAACAGATAACCTGGTTCTCTAGCTCTTATAGTCTTTCTACCTCATCTTTATGCAAAGATGTAGCTGAACACATCACAGTAACTGTTCCCCTGCATTTCGAACATTTCTGGATCTCTATAGTATCCTCCTTCCATCTTTGATGTGGGGTGAGATATATATATATATACATATATATATATATATATGTATATACACACACACATACATACATATATATATGTATATATATATACATATATATTTGAGCATAAGGATAAGCTTTTAGAAAATATATTGGTTTAAGTAAGTGGCAGTGGTATGTTCTCCTCTGTATTCTGTGACCTTTCCATCCATGGGTGTTTGTCTAAGTTTACAGTATCAGGCTTAAATTCCCATCCCTTAAGTGGATCTTCAGTCCAATTAGATAAATAAGTCATTGGAAAAAACACAGAAAATTGTAATAGTTTACTAATTTTTTTCTAGTATAAAAGAAATTCTTCGATCAAATTATTTAAGTGAATGGACATAAATTTGTGTGTGCAAAGACTGTCTATGGATGGTATAATTTAGGTCAAATTTAGGGCAAATGAATCTTTTCCTAGTACTGTTTCATTTTCCACTGTCTTTTGGGAACAATTGTCTATGAAGCCAAGACATTGTTCTCTTATCCTGTAAAATCTGGTCTCAGTGAGACTTAGTTTCATTAATCCATCTAAGATTTCCTTTTCATGTCCACTAAATGAATGATGTCTTTTAGCTCACTCTATTTTGACTACCACTCAGGCACCAAAATCTTTTGTTATATGTTATTTCTTCTGTATGTGTATATGTGTATGTGTGCAAACACATTATTTGGGGATGTGTGTGCACGCATATGCCCATTTTTGTGTTTTACAGTACTGGGCAGACATTTATATAGTTTTTGAAAAAGAGCTTCTCACAAGGACCTCAGCTAGACTCTGGTTAGAAAATCATGAGGATTCTCTTATTTCTTCCTCTCTATTGCTGTGATGACTAGTACCACCATGATTTCTAGCTTTTTATGTAATTGTTGAGAATTGAGCTAATGTTCTCATGGCAAACACTTTATACACTAAAGTTCATGTTCATCTTAAGTTTAGTACTCATTATCTTTTGTTGTAAATAGGCTCTGCCTATTCAATTTGTTAATACATAATTTTTGTATAATGTTATATCAAGTACATAGCTATCTGGTTAATATTTTTAACTAAATGGCTCCACATCATTTACTTTACTTTAGGTCAAAACAATAGAGATTTGATTTCATAAGACATGAAAAGTAAGTAATATTTAATACTAACTTATCCATGGGGTATTGTACTTTACTGATTTATTAAGCACATATGTAATTTTATTTAACATCTTACATTTTTCCCATTCAAATATATATATAATATAATATGGCACACACACACACACACACACACACACACATACATATATAAAAATTTATGTTACTTTCCAATGTAGTTTTAAATATTTCTGATTATTTTCCAAGAGATTTTCACTTCAATAGTTAGAGAGCATTTTCCAAATCCTTTATAAATGAGTGCTATTTAAAGCAAGCTCAAAAATGATAATGAATGAAAGGAGAGACTTTGCAAGACACTAATGAAAGATAGAGCATGCTTATATTTATCCTGGAACTCTGCTGGGATTCCTATAATGATTAATGATGCAATAATATAATAAGAACTCAGTGGCCATGAGGCAGTGGCATTTGCAAATAAAGAATGAGATTGGAAAGTAATCAGCAGCAACTCTGAACTTAGTTAAGGTTCTAAGTTATGCACCATTTTTTATATCATGTTAGTTCATTTCCTTTCATATTACTTCCTTAAATCTTTTTGCTGTAAGGAAGAAAAACCAGCTGAGTTGAGTATGAAGATCAACGGGCAGTATATCTATTCCTGATTGCTAGGTTGAGCACCTAAATTTGGAAAGCAGATCACAACTTTTGGGTTTGCAAATTGGACTGGAAAATTGCCCAACTTTCAAGTTTTCCGTTAAGCATACTTTCAAATAAGGAAACTTCTGTACTTATTAAACCAAATCCAAGCTGTGAAGAGACCCCAAAGTTGTAACTAGAACTCCTAGCAAATTGAAAGGCTCTGTATTACCTAAAATGTTTGATTTTATTTCAAATGCTGAAACACACATACTTTGAAAGGAGACTACATATTGATACCATGTACACTCAGCAGGACATTCTATCACTCATTCTTGAATTTACTTGCTTTTCATACCCACAGTTCTGCATACCAAATCACTGACTGTTAGAGATAGCTACAGATCTCAGCTAAAGATCATCAATAGGACAAACCTATCATATTGAAATAGAATGTGTCACCCTTTCCTTAAAAGGTGTCTGCCAGTGGCACTAGATACAAAACTTCATTTCCTTTCTGTGCCCCTTTCTTTTCTAATGTCTTACCCAAACTTCACTCTTCATCTTAACCCCCTCCTATTTTGCTCATTCTTGCTTGAATTACCCTAATAGAAGCCTCTGGAGCATTTCTACTTTGTCATTGTAATAGCCTTTCACTGCTCTGTTGCCTTCTTTCTCTCCAAGACACCATTTTGCAACCTGATTAATCTTCCTAAATTATAACTCTGACAATAACCTGCTCACACACTTCCCAGCTCTTCAATTTTGACCAGATTAAGGATTAATTTCTTGTCTTTTCATTCAAGGTCTCCAAGTACTATTTTTTCTATATCTACCATGTGTAGCTGAACCCAGAAATCTAACTAGCCAAATTGCATTTGCTCTTCCTAGTAGCACCTCTGTTTGGAATATGCCCTTTCCTACCAAAGAAAATCTATGGCCTCAATCTCTAGAGTCTCTCTATTAACATATTCCTATTTTCATTAAAATATTTATTGTACCCTGATTAGGCAGAATGTACATTAACCCTTTGTTAGTGTGTCATACTCTTACTCTATTCCCCATTAGTATAAATATTGATTAGGCAGAATGTACATTAACCCTTTGTTAGTGTGTCATACTCTTACTCTATTCCCCATTAGTATAAATATTATGACCTGCCCAAATTTTCATACTTCTTTGGCATCATTCACGGTATACAATAGCTATTACAAAATCATTATATGCATGTAGAAATAAAATAATTTCAGAACTAAAAACAAAGACACGACTAAACTTTTGCTATACATGGTAGTTTCTAGTTAAACTTCGGCTTTCTCTTTTATTTCAACCTCCCTTTGAAATATATGAAATTTGCACAATGTTTATACATGGATATACTTTTAAAATATTTAAATGTTATAAAAGATCCCAAGTGTATTAAAAATTAGTTAAAGATCAAAAGCAAATGTGAATTTAAAAGTATATTTATTTTTAATACATTTAATAACATACAGCTATATACATATTAATAGCTTCGAGTGTGAGTAATGGTGAATATATAATATTAAAGTATTGGTAGCTACTATAATCAGGTAGTTATCTGTTACATTTTTAACAAATATTAGGTCCTTCTATTACAGCTGTCATTTATCACATAAATCATAGGTAACAAATAATAGGTTTTACTGTTTGTGTGCATAGCTAAAACATCACAGAAATACATTTCAGTTAGAAGTTAATTAAAATATGTTAAAACTTAAATAAAATTATGTGGACATTTCCCTTTTTTATTTTTGAGGACTCTAAATCCATGGATGTTCCAGCTAAGAGCATGATATTTTTAACTATCTAATACCAAAGCTATATCTCTCATATCATTTATTTGTCTGTATTCATTTTATTTAAAGTCAATTTTAGAATAAAAAAACTCCATGCATTTTATTTAATATTTTTTTCAATGATGGCCTAGAATTCCCAAATTACTTTAAAATAGTTCAAAGCAGTGTTTGTAGTTCAAATGTTTAGAATCTAGAAAATGAATGAAAAAAAAATTCCACAATTTTTAACCTTAATATTAAGATCCTCTTTCCAATTAAGACATTTTCTGAGTTATCAGGTATCCTAAGTTTTATTCTGAAACTTTTCATATACCAGATAGTAAACCAAAAACTTTTGACAAAGACTACTTACTCGAGTAGGCTAAGCTTTACAAGATAACCTGTAATATACAAAATAAGGATGAAAAGGGTGTAGTTAAAGTTTCAGCTCAGTTATAACTCTAATGACCAGTATCACATGGGACCCAAGGATCTGTCTGAGAAGCCTTTGAGAAAATGTAGCCACCATTATTTTGTGTCTCTATTATGAGCATGATTCTGGGCCTTCTTGTACGCTATCATGTGAATCTCCTCCTGGGTCTGTTTGACCATGTGCTCCTAATGAAGAACTTCTACAATTATGACACAATTGTGGAAGAAATGGCAGATGTTTTACATAAATCATTAACAATTTTAAATTTATTTCAATTAATTTTATGCTAACTAGATAGAAGGTGGCATCATTTGAAGAGACAAATCTCAGCTGAGGAAATGTTCTTACCTGCTAGGCCTGTGTGCAAGTCTGTGGGCATTTTCTTGACTGATGCTCAGTGGGGGAGGGTCTAGAAATTGTTGGCAATGCCAATTCCTAAGCGGATGATCTTTGGTGTTACAAGAAAGCAGGCTAAAATGTATGTTTTCCCTTATGGAGTATCATTTAGTATATTAACCACACCTAAGAGAGTGCCTGATTTCCCTAATTTCTTTGACTATTATAAGGAAAACATTCAATTTAAGAAATAATTCTTAAAAATTTTTCTTCAAAGTTTTAAAGGTTTCATCATAGAGGGTCTTTTACTCTCTTGGTTAAGCAATTCAAAAGTTCAATTTAAGGCACTTGTGTCCAGGATTAGTTCATTCTCCAGTATTTTTGTCCTATAATACAGGAAAGGGAGTGGTTATCAGCTATAGAATTTTTATAGTATGGTCTTTAAAGTCTTCTATGTATGTAATTATGCTAGCAGTGAATAAGGGTATGCCTTTCTTCCATATTTGTATGCATTTTATCTTCTTTTGTATTAAAGTTCTGAGTTGGTCTGAGCCTTTTCTGTGCAGCTCTGCTGATTTTTGCTTCTTCCAGGCAGCTGCCCTGGTCTCAGTGTCTTTCTTACAACTTGGCTTGTCTGAGGGTGATTCTTAGCAACTTTATTGCTTCCTCTTTGAATGAGTGGCCTAGAGCATATGGTCAGTTTCAGGAACTTCATGGACCTTTTTTGAGTTGTTAAGTTGTTTACCTTTCAGCTTAAGGAGATTCCCCTCTAGACAGACTGTTTTAATCTTGGAGGAAACTGTTACACAGTGTGTGTGTGTGTGTGTGTGTGTGTGTGTGTGTGTGTGTGTAAATATAAATTTCTCACAGCAATGAAAACAAGTGATTCTTTTTCTTTATCCTCTGTTCTTACCATCTAATCTCCTCTACCTGTATAGTTCTGTTGCTATTTTACTTTGCCATATGTAAGTATAGATACACACATTTCAACTTGTATTCTGCCTATATAAGTAAACACAACGATAGCAAATTCAGTCTTTATCATTGTTCTCCTCATTTGTACACATAAGCCTAGTGCTGCTTCCCTGGAACCTCATTATTCTAGGGGTTCTGTTTCCTTTTTTAAATTTTTAAAATTCATTTTACATTTAAACCACAGCTCCCCTCTCTCTACTCCTCCTATTCCACCCCCTCCCACTTCAATCCACTCTTCAGAAAGGATAAGGCCTCCCAAAGAGAGTCAACAAAGTCTGGCATACCAGGTTGAGGCAAGACAAAGCCCACCCCTTATTGAGGCTGAACAAAGAATCCCACCATAATGAATAGGCTCCAAAAGCCAATTCGTGAACCAGGGATAGATACTAGTCCCACTTCCAGGGACCCCACAAACACACCAAGCCATGCAACTCTCATTCACTAATTGAGTTCCATGAATTCTCCCCAGCTGTCCATCCAGAGTTCAACTAGCTCTTGTCAGCAGTCTCTTTGGTTCTCCTGTCAGAATCTTGACCCCCATTTGCTCATATAATCCTTCCCTCTCTTCAACTGGAATCCTGGAGATCTTCCCAGTGCTTGGCTGTGCATCTATGTGTCTTCTTCCTTCTATTACTGAATAAAGGTTCTCTGATGACAATTACGGTAGGCACCAATCTGATTATAGCAAATGGTAGTTCGGATGCCTTCTCTACTGTTGCTAGGAATGGCTCTGTTTCTTAAAACTGTGATGAAGAGTTTGATGGGCCACTCATTTTCCCTTCTAAGCTTTTGATCACATCTTTAAATGTTTATCTGCAGCCTTTAGTTTGAAGTCTCTGTGGTTCAAGATTCTGTACAACTCATACCCTTTTTAATGTTCCAACTCAGTTCTTTGTTCTTCAAGTCAATGGGTAGAACTATATTGCATGGAGCTCACCAAATAACAATTTAAGCTTCATCATTAATTTTTCATTGCCTATCACTTCTAACATACATTTCCAGTGTTGTCTTTACTGACTTAAGTGATATAATAATGAATTCCTTCCACCCCTTTTATCATATTTTCATTTGGTTACTCCCAAAGACCAGCATCCTATCTCAGTTTGATTATCAAAGCAGCCTTGAAAAAGCTCAACCTTGTAGGCACACTGTAATTGACCTTACTAAGACAGATACAACAATGCCATTCATCATTTAGACTTTTACTCTTGAGATTCCGTATGGACATGTTTGGATCATTTCTAAACCCCTTTGCAACCTGCATTACATTCTCCCTTTCAGTCTTCACTTTCCTACCATCTATATTCTAGGTACACCAACTTTTAAGTTTCTTAATCATATTTAATTATTTTTAAATATAGTTTTCCCACTAGGGACCTCTGATAAAATCTTATACATACCATACGTCATGATGTGAAAATATTTTTTTTGAATGTGAACTTGACATTTAACAAAGAGAATGGTAATTTGGTTCATACATACAAAAACCAGGAAAATATAAGATTATGACTTCCACATAGTTTGTCTTACTTTCTAGTTTTCTTTCCCTGATATAAAAAACAGCTATGTAACAAGTAATTGAATTATTTATCCTTTAACAGTCAAAAAATAAAAGAGAAAGAAAAAAGAGCACACTATATACAGTAGTTAAGGAATGATTAACTACTATTCAAAACCACATGAATGAGCTGGATAAATAGATTCTTTTGCAGGTGCACTTTGAAGGGATAGTAACCTGACCAAATCTTTAATTAAAATATGGTATGACCACACAGGCTAAGGACCCAATTTATATGGGCCTAAGTTCCTGACCTGCAGATATTGTATAGTAATAATGCATTTTTATTGTTTCTAGAGTGTAAGTATGGAGATAATTTAATATACAATAGGAATGTTCCAGGTATCAAGTATATGCAAAGCTTAATTTTTCTACCAAGAACATTGTGTTCTTCTCACCATAATCATCCTTTTTCATATGACTCTTGCATTCTTCCTTTTTAAAAATTGTCTCTTATTTTCCTATCTCTTTTGGACTTATGTGTGTGCTTCTAAATTTGGGGCTAAAGTATTCCTTTTGTACTTGTCCTATTATTCACATTATTAGTGTCTGCCACTAGACCATAGCTGCATAAAGGACAGAGATTGGGAAATTATAGGGAGGTTGAAAGAAAAAAGGAACAATTCAGCCCAAAGCATGGTTCAAGTCTCTTGCCAACTGAAAAGCAAGAATCAAACACAATATTTGTTGTGAAGGATGTAGACACAGATAAGATGGTCCTTGTATGTATGTATCATAGGTTAAAATAGCAACAAAACAGGTTTAAGGCATGAACATACATGATTTTAGGGAGGGTTTAATTCCTCTCCTAGACACTGTTACAGGTTATTAGTTCTCTTAGAATGTCTGTGACTGAGCCCTTTACCTTCTTAATTGAAAACCTTTTTTGTGCCTCTCAAAAACAACCCTTTATCTCATTTTCTTTTGCAACCATTTAATATGACACCTTCAGAACCTACCACAATCTGATATATGACCCCTACAAAGACAACAAAGTCAGATTCTCTCTTAGAAAAAATTATATTCATCCATGCACTGGGTTATGTCCTATTCCTTCAAAAGTACCTACATGCTCCTAAACCTTGTGCTTACTATCTATAGTAACACCACTGTAGGAGACTATTCTTTCCTGCCTGCCTGTTTCCTAATAACTCACACGGAAACTTAACTTTTAATTAAAATTTCTTGGACAATAGCTCAGACATGTTACTACCTAGCTCTTACATTTTAAATTAACCCACATTTCTTACTTTTGTTTTGTCACGTGGCTTGGTATTTTTTCTCAGTATGGCATGCCCATATTGCTTCCCTGTGTGTCTGCTAGTGACTTCAGACTCTGCCCTTCTTATTTACACACCATTTTGGCTCTTCCACCTATCCTTATCCTGTTCAGATATTGATCAGTCAGCTTCTTTATCAAGTCAGTCGCAGCAACATATACTCATACAATATAGAAAAATATTTCACACACTTACATTAAAATCTCCAGCTGTGGTGACGTCCAAACCAAAACTGTGATATAGAGACATGCTTGGGTCCATAGGCCTATATCAGCCAGGGTCTGAGTTGATATCCTTGCAAATATGTGGGGTCTGGCCAAATGCCTGAGGTCATGTGGGTATCTGAGGGACATGCTATAGTGGAGCTATACTGATCTGAGTAACCTGTGCTGCACTGGGGCTATGGTGATATATGAGCCCCAGGTATTGCTGAGGCCATGTCTGGGTCCTGCTATAGCTGAGATTTATGTTGAAGCCCATGGCCCTTGTTACTAAAAGGTCTATAGTAAGCATGGCTGTTGAAATCCAAGGGCTTCAATCCTTCACTTGGCGTGGGAAAGCTGGCCCTGCTCCTGGCTGGACATCTTAGCAGAAGATCTGGTCCTGCCTCTCATAGGATACTGACCCCTACTCAGAAGAGATGGCTCTACCCAAGGGATAACTGACTCAGATGGCATGGGCATGGAAGTTTTGGTTCCTCCCCTGGATCTCCTTGACTGAAGAGGGTGGTCCAAGGAGCTGGAATTGATGTGGGTCTTGGGTTAGCCCACCCAAATTGTATACACCATCTATGACTTGTTAGTATAACAAGAGAAATTATAGATGCAGGATCGCCATGATTCAGATCAGGATATCCCAGAGAAGTCCCTGTGAGGGACCAGTCATGACCATATGCCAGACACCAGAGGCCTTGAACCAGACCAGTGCCTCATTGCAATGAACATTTGCAGGTGGGGCAGATTGGAAAAAAGGATATATTGCATTATATACCAAAGGTCCCAATGCCACTAGAACAAATGAAAAGATGCTAGAGAGGCAGAGAAGACAGAAAAGCAAAATGTTTTTTGTTTTGTTTTTAATTAATTTGGAGCGAGGTTCATTGAGAGGGGATGCTGCTAGGCAGAAGTGTGGATATGGAAAGGCTGAGAGGTGAGAGGGATTGGGATCCATGATGCAAAATTCCAAAAGAATCAATAAATAATTATGTTTAAAAAAGAAAAGAAAAGAAAAACTCCAGCTGTACTACATAACCTGTTTGCTTTGCTCTTTTGTTTGATATTGAAGCTAAGGCTTTAGTTTTGCATGAGACAAGGACCCTAAAAATTGAAGGCAATTCCTAGGGCTGATTCAGGTTATAGTATGGAACCATGGCTCTGTCACTATTGCCACTGGCATTATTTACATTTATGTAGTCTCTAGTCCATATCATATACTTATTAGTGATTTTCCTTGTGAATCAATTTGTAAAATATTGGCATAAAATTAAAAGGATATTTTAGCTGGCCCATGGTTTATAGGATTTGACTAGTGATGGTGATGGTGGTGGTGATCATTTCTTTTTTACTTTAAGATTCTGTGAAAGTGCTATGAATTCATCCCTAAATATACTTGAAATTATGAATTTTGATCTTTTAATAAACTAAGCATATGATGTACTTTGTAATCCCAGAGAGCAGCCACAACTTACAACTTCCAGACACTGTGGTACTAAACAATGGAGTTTTGTAGGATAGAAGTACTGAATGTATTTTCTATTTAGGAAACTTTCAGTATGTGGTAGGTTTATTGATATATAATTCCATCAAGAGTCAAGACCATCTGCATTTTATTAGCCATGATAAAAGGTGTAAATATGGATATGGAGGGAAATGACTAAAGGAAATAAATCTCAAACCAATGTTTTATTAGCCAACTTTTGCTGATTAAGCAATGTGAGAGTATAACAGTCGGAAGGAATTAGAGAATCAATTTACATGTCTGTATAGTTGTCCCTCTGCTAAAATTCATTTATTTCTTTTTGTTCACAAAGGCCTTACACTGAAATTGTTAATTTGTTGAAAGTGTCTTCCATTCTAAGCATTTGGCACATCAAAAGACTAGAGGGTCACCTACATCAAATAACTCTGATGATAAAAGAGATTTGTTTTCACCTAGATAAAAACCAAAAAGGCTCCATGATGTATTAGTTATCATTGGACTCTTATTCCATGATCAAACATGTCCCAACTTAGCTAAATACCAGTGTAAAGTAAGTATCAATTGATCCAATAGTGAGGAAGCAAGTAGATAAAGCCAATCAAATGCCAGTGCTTATACACATGGACAGCAGAAAACTCAAGTGTTTAACGAACTTTCCAGTCACACCATCCTAATAACTGAGGCAGCTCCCTTATTCATCGAGACTGAAAGCCAGGGACATTGTACCAGTTCGAAGAAGGTATGTCCCAGCCAAAGCCAGCCTAAGTCAAAGTCATTAAAGGTTATAATAAATATACCCACAATATTTCCTAAATGTAGATGGCCATTGCTGTCTCTTTGTACTAAGAATTTTCTCCTTAGAGATTTGCACTTATCACCCAATATACCCTGCCTTCTTGTAAAACATATGGACAGCCTTCTACGCATTCAGGCAACATGTTCTATTGAATGTTATTTAGTTGAATTGTAATCTTTAGTTCTTCATCCATGCTTCTATTAAACTTCATGACACATGAAGGCACATGTCTTTCTTTTAAGGAGGGTATCTGGTACACAATAAACAGGTGAATTAATCCTTGAGATATTGAATTGCTGAATGTATCTAGGCAACTTTTTTGGTTTTAGAGTCACAACCAGCAAGATCTTCTCTTTGAAATGATAAACATTTTTCCTTCCAGGTGTTCAACCTCAGGTACCAAATAAAACTCATCATGAAGCAATTTAAAAGCAAGCATTTCTTATCTGAGTCTATGAAATCACACCCGAGAACCACACTTAAGAACATGTAAAAAAAAAAAAATTAGAACACACTTGTTCAAGTTCAGATTCCTGGCCCAGGCAGACAGAGAAGGAATCATTTTGTTCAGCATGACATTTGAAAACCTTAACTTTGAGGAGTTATTATTAGAGTTCACTGTGAAATTTTAGTGTCCAATTTAACCTCTTAATGAGTTGTTTTTGTTTATAATTGAGTCATTTATTGCTTAATAGGTTACAGGGATTTAGTGATAATTCCTAACAGTTTTGACCCCTGATATAAATCAGGGAGGGGATTTAATCAAGAAAGGAATGTACTTTAAGTTTCCAAAAGCCTTTCAATATACTCCAAGAATGGCTAACTAGGCTTTCATACAATAAATGTAATAATTTCTTCTCCTATTATTTTGCTAGTGGTTGATTTTATGACAATCTTATTTCTTATACATTCAGAGGTCATGGATAATTAGAAGCATAGAATTTGAGTTAGTACTTGAATCACCTTTTAAATGTACTACCCTGATTTACATAGCACCACATATGCACCACAGTTTTTTCACTTGCTGAAATATGACTGCAAATGCAATTAATTTGTAGAATTAATTTAATATCACTTATATGGAGTACTCAGCACAGCATATTGCAAACACTCTCCTGTATGTTTTTACATTTTTCAAAAACTCACACTGTGTTTTTAAGACTGGGATGCATGAGCTCCCCCATGTCCAAGTCAGCTGATTCTATAGGTTTCTCCAGCCTGTTCTTGACCCCTTTGCTCATCACTCCTCCCTTTCTGTAACTGTATTTCAAGAGTTCAGTGGGTATCTGCTTCTACTTCCATCAGCTGCTAGATGATGGCTCTAGGATGGCATATGAGGTAGTCATCCATCTCATAATCATTGAAGGGCATTAAAGGTAGTCTCTCCACTATTGCTTAAATTGTTAATTAGGTTCATCCATGTTGTTCTCTGGGCATTTCCCTAGTGCCAGATTACTCCTTAAATCTATAATGGTCCCCTCTATTGTGGTATTTTTTTCTTGTTCTCCTCTATTCTTTCCATGTCTCAATTGTCCTGTTCCCTCATGCTTACTTCTCCCCTCCTCTTCTCCCCTTCTCTTTCTATTAACTCCCTCTCCCCTCCCTCCATGTTCCCAATTTGCTCAGGAGATCTTGTCCCATTGCTCTTCTCTGGGAGATCATGTATGTCTCCCTTAGGGTCCTCCTTATTTCCTTGCTTTTCTAGCAGTGTGAACTGTAGGCTGGTAATCCTTTGTTCTATGTCTAAACCATATACGAGTGAGTACATACCGTGGTTGTCTTTTTGTGACTAGGTTTCATCACTTGGGATGGTTTTTTAATTCTATATATTTGCCTGTGAATTTCAAGATTTCATTGTGTAAATGTACCACATATTCTTTATCTATTCTTCAGTTCAGGGGCATCTAGGTTGCTTCCAGGTTATGGCTATTAAAAATAATGCTACTATGAACATAGTTGAACATAGTCCTTTTGGGTATACGCCTAAGAGTGAAATTACTGGATCTTGAGGTAGGCTAATTCCCATTCCCGAAGAACTGCCATACTGATTTCTAAATTGGCTGTACAAGTTTGCATTCCCAACAGTGGAGGACTGTGCCCCTTTCTCAACATCCTCTCCAGAATAAACTGTCTTTGATGTTTTTTTTTATTTTAGCCATTCTGACAGGTACCCAGAGTGGTTTTGATTTGCATTTACCAGATGTCTAAGGATGTTGAACACTTTCTTAAGTTCAGCTTTCTTAAAATCAGCAATTTTAGATTTCTCCATTGAAGATTCTCTATTTAGTTCTGTACCCAACTTTTAAATGACCCAGTATCCCTGAATGTGGTTCTTAGTTAGGAGGACTGGGCAATCTATGGGGCTTCTAGTAATGGATTATCCCTAGTATATGAATGGACTTTGGGAACCCATCCCACATAGAAGGAAACTTTCTCAACCTAAATACATAGGGAAGAGCCCAGGCAGACATAAGGGATGGCCTATTACAGACGTTAAAGACTCCCTATGGAAGGCCTCACCCTCCCTGAGCAGCAGAAATGGGATGGGCTGGGGTTTGGTGGGGGCATAGGGGAGGGTAGGAGGGTGAGGATTGACATGTAAAAGAAACTTATTTCAAATTTAAAGAAAAAGAGAAAAAAAAAGATTGTGTGTATTTTCCTTATACCTGGTGCCATCCTGATAATTTTTTAAGTAGTTTAGTAATTACTACTTAGTCAATATTTAAGACAAGGGAGCAAAACACAATGTAACATTATGAAGTTTGTGCATGGATATAAAACACTGTACTAATAGGTTACATTTAATATTTGACTTAGGTCCCATATCTCAGATAAAGAAATGAAAGATTAGGAAGTTTAGGTAATTTTGTCAGGGTCTCCAGATTAATAAGAATTTGAGATTTTGAGTCTTCTGTTGACTTCACTTTCTATTTCCCTTTCATTACTGCCTCTGCCATTATGCCACAGTTTTAAGGATTCAGCCTTCTCAGTGTTCTAATTTTGCCTTCCCACATTGTGATATAACAGGATATGAAAGCCATGCTTAATGGAAACTGTACCCACAGCTTAGATATGGTCTAAAAACTAAGATTTTATTTTCCTTTTATTTAAAGACAGTCTTGCAACCATGTTGACCTATGTTGTCAAAAGTAAAGCTTTCATCTCAAGAGAATAATAGAGATAATTAATTCTAGAGCTGAGTACAGAAGATTATGGCTCTAGGTTTTTCCAAATACCATCTCCTAATGAGGTAGCAATTTCATTAACTACTTATAGTAACAAGACAAAAAAAAAGTCATAATACAACACACTTTTCAAATACACTGGGAGGTATGTCAGGTAGGCAGAGCACAGAAAAATATGTGCACAATGGGAGGACTTTGCTATATGCTTCATGCACTATCTGAAAGCCTCTTCAACCCATTAGGTTGGTTGTAAACTAGGAGTTTGCATGTTCCAAAAGTATTTACCAAATGGTCAGCAGGACATTAGCTAATGCATAAAAGTAGCAATAAGTGACAATTAAAGCTTCAAAGGACTCTCTAAGATCATCTGGCTCTAGATTTAGAACATTCTAATCTCTTCAAATCAATCTTTATGGACACAGTTTCTTTTGAAAAATTCTTTACAACTCTAATCTTTTTAGTCTTGACTCCTGAACCTTCTGATTCTACTTCTGATTAATAGGATTACAGGTGTGTGACACCTGCTTCATTGCAGTGCTAGGAATCTAATCTAGGGCTGTGTGGTTGTGAGGCAAGCACTACATCAACTGATGTCTCTCCATGGCACAATTAGGTGGGTTTCTTTTGATTGTTTTGTTTTGTTTGTTTGTTTGTTTGTTTGTAAACATCCTTGAAACAATCTAAGCCAGACTATAGTTTGTAAGTAGGTTGCCCGAGTGAGTATTTTTTTTTTTTTTTTTTTTTTTTTTGGGTGAGTACTTACACAGCTCATGTAATTAGGGAAAGTTAAGGAAAAGGTGAGAAACTACTTACTACTTGCTAGGGACCAGAGAAAATTCAATTTTACCCACATTTCTGGCTAGAAAGTGGTGGATATCTGTGTATTTAGGAATGTAAGATGTGCTTTATAAAATTCTATTCTAACTTAATCCCCAATGTTGAACTAGTGAGATGCATGGCATTGTGACCTTCATTAATATTTTTGCTCAAGTCTCAAGAAAATTGTCAGGGAAATACCTATACAAGAAGAAATATTGATTGAATCAGGGAAGAAAAATCATTATGTGATGCATGTATATCTCAAAATCAAATTCATAAACAGATTTTAATCAGTTATGATGATTCTACCAATTTGAAAAAAAAACATGATTCATATCAAACATATATAGGAAGTAAGACAAGAAAGTAAAAGAAAATTTTTGCTCATTAAAATGAGAAAGAAATGTGCAAATAGAGGCTGATGGATATCAATAGAATTGAAGGGCATACACACATGTTAATAAATAGACTCTGTTGTACTTATACTGAGAATTTTGAAAGTGCTTCACATTAAGTCACAAAGCATTTCTAATCCAAGAACATATTAAGCAGCCATCTTCCCACACTGTGCATATTGAGGAGACAGAGTTAAGCTGGAAAACCTCCTGGTGTGCTCATTAGGATAATTAGATATGCAATTTCCCACCTGAAATATTTCAGGAAGAAAAGAAAGGACTAGGGAAACACAAACATTGTCAGGTAAACTCCTTCTGGGGTAAAGCCTTAACTTTGCCTTAACATCCTTAACACCATTACTCATGTAATACCCACTTATAGAGTTAACCCAGTTATTTTCTCCATCACAAAATAGAGGGCATCATTCTTCTAGAAATAATAGCAAATAGTTTCATATCTTATGTGTTTCTGAAGTTTTATAGAACTAATTCAGCCAACTTAGGTTTAAAAATATTTAAATGCACATACTAAAACTAATTCATGACACTAGTACAATTAAAAATGTGATTTTGAGAAAATTTTAATTATTTCTAAATTGTTATGCATTTTTAATTTAAATAGAATTATATCAGTTTCCTTCTCCCCTTTCCTTCCTCCAATCCCTCCCAGTTTCTACCCTCCAACTGTTTCCATACCTCCACCATTCACAAATAAATTGTCTCATTCTCTTTGATTAGCACCTTTCATATATGTATAAGAATGCACAAATATATATATATATAAAACCTATTGAGTCCATTTTTGGTTTTCTCTGGATTAACCTATGGTTTCAGAGCTAAATATTTTTTAGTAGATAATCAGTAAGCAAACGACATCCCTGGAAGAGGCTAATTCTTCTTCCCCAATCAGTCATTATCACCCTGATATGTTTTGTCTAGGGGAAGAACTCTATGAAATCCCCTAGGCTTCCACATTAACAGATCTATTGAGGTGGTCATTGTCCAAGTCTTGTAAATGTAGTTAATAATAGGGAAGATTGATTTACAACATACTTCCTGGCATTCTGGGCCTTAGAATCTTTCTGTTCCCTCTTCTTAGATCCCCCCAGAGGTATACAAGCAGGAGCATGCTATAGACATATTCATTTGGGCTGGTCGCCCATGATTCTTTGACCTGAGCATTATGCCAAATTACTGTTTTCTGTGATTATCTCTGTTTTGTTGTTGTTGTTTGTTTGTTTGTTTTTTGAAAAGAAAAACTGTTTTGCTGGTATCCAACTTTCATGGTCAGTGAGGCCATCATGTTTAGCAAAAGTTCTTCTATAACCATTTTGTCCAATCAATAAAAATTCTTTGTACGTTGTAATATTATCCTTATGCCCACACAGATAAGTGTTTCTTGATAAATGTTTTCTCTTCTAAATATTGGTATATGTGGAATGAGTATGGGATATGTTCATATATTTATTAAAATAATGTGGTCATTAATAACTGATTAAGCAAAGCACAGAGCTTAGTGCTGACTAAATGAAAACACATGGACCACTCATGCCCAACATTCTTAGTGGTTATTATGAAAATGGTAATTCAAAAATACTTTTTATACAGTTATATATAGTAAGTATTTAAGGCTTTAATAGTAAAAAGTCAAAAATGATATTTATATAAGTACATACCACACATTAAAGAAAAAATATTTTTTTGTATTTATAAGAGAATTAACAAAAATGGGATGGGGGATAGGTTTATCATATATTTCTCTTTTAATGATACTAATAAATATTCAAATAGTTATCTTTTGTCAGATATTCAGTGCTTGGAGTGAGTCAGCAGAACCTTTCTGATATACTTATTTTATCCATTCATTTAATCATTTATACATGCATTCATCAAGCATTTTGTAATCTGCATTGCCTCTCCATTTAAAACTCAGCTGTCAGCTCATCATACCATCTAATTTCATTTGCATAGCTATTACTCATTTAATAATGAATATAATGTGGGAAAGAATTTTCACAATTGCATTACGTCAATAACACACACAGCACAATATTGAGTATAAGTCATAATTTGGGGATAAAAATGCTGCCAGACATTTGAGGAACAGCAATAGGCAAAGACATTCTCTCTGTGCAAAGGTTGTGTTAAGCACAACTCTTTCACAATAAGATTCAGAAGAGAGAGTCTATTACTTTAGCACTGTATATCTTGTCTTTCTCAGGAGGCATGAGCATATGGAATTCAACTGCTCATTGTTTTGTTGGTAGATCTGCATGCTTATTCCTTGAGAGGGCTCTAACCTAAGCCCTCCCTTGTTAATTGAACATCTGAAAAATATCACTGTGCAGTGTTGTAGCCACATACCTCTAAATTTTTATTATTGGTTTCAATGTAATTTTAAACAGAAAGATAACTTATTACCTATTGGCATTCAACTTACATCAAGAAAACACCTGAAATAAGTTCCAAAGAACTCTGTCCACTTAACTCTTGAGAGATTTTGCTAGAATCTTTCATAGTTTAGCATAATGGAGGAAAA
Organism: Cricetiscus sungorus; assembly: GCA_030556225.1. Lineage (NCBI taxonomy): Eukaryota > Metazoa > Chordata > Mammalia > Rodentia > Cricetidae > Cricetiscus > Cricetiscus sungorus. Next base: position 35,739,191 of record JANBXA010000372.1, on the reverse strand, counting down.
GTCTATATTTGGAGAAAACAACATGGGCATTTTCTCTTTTCTAAAACTGTCAGTTAATCAGAAATAAAAAGCAAATTACTTGTAAATTTGTCACACCACAACTTTATACATTATATATATTATATCACATAAATACCCTCAAACATTCCATGATGGACTGGGTTATTGTGCTTATAGTATAAATGAAGAAACAATGGTTATCTGAGTCTAAATCTGCTCTTTTCCTAATATCTCCAGCATCTACCCCATGTCCACAAGTGGAACTTTTTAGCATCTCACTGCAGTGCTGTGGTTTAATTGCTTTATGAAGTGTCTATTTCTTCTAGAAAAAAGAAAAGTAATAATAGCCACAACTTTAGCCAACTAGTTAAATGGAAACTAGTATATCTAACTAGTACTGTTAGATAGTTGTGGCAGATATTTTAATGAGAAAAATAATTTTTACATATCTTTGTGTTGTATTAAGTGTTCTGTTGCCAAGTCATGATCTGAGTTCATAGGTACAAGGAGAGGGCTAATGTCTACATGCACTGTGGTTTGTGTGTATACATGCACAAAATAAATAAATAAATAAATAAATAAATAAATAAATAAATAAATGTAATTAAATTTTTTAAAACAAAGGAAAAATCTACAACTGGATAGTTTAGAGAACTAGCCTTGGAAAAAAAATAACAAAATGATTCCTAATAATATTTTGCTAAACTCATAGATTGATGAGTAGCTCTGACATAATTAGAGAATTCCGTTGACAGCTGATGGGAGCAGATGTAGATACCCATAGCCAAAAATTAAGCAGAGAGAGGCCAAATTGTAGATCTACCTCAGGTACCTCATCCTTAAGCTCAAAGAACCCCACAGAAGAGGAGCAGGAAAGACTGTAGGAGGCAGAGGCTTCAAGGAGACCAGTAGAATACCACCCAAGAATCAAGTAAGCAGGGCTCATTGGGCTCTGAAGTGGTAATCATGGTGGCTGCATGGGTCTGTAGTAGCTCCTTTTTACATATGTTGTGGTAGTTCCCTTGGTGCTTTTTGTGGGAGTCATAACAATGGGAGCAGGGAAGTGGGATTAGGGTTGTTTCAGACAATATCGTCTATTCTTGGGACCATTTTCTTCCTCTCCCAGCTTGGATGTGCCTAGTAATATTGTGTTTTGTTATGCTGAGTTTGATGGCTATCTCTGGGAGGTCTGCTCTTTTCTAAAGGGAAACGGAGGACAGAAGGATCTGGAGGAGAAGGAAATTGAAGGAGAAGGTGCTGGGAAAAGTGATTTGAGGGGAAACTGTGGTCAAGAAGTATTTAATAAGAGAATAATTAAAAAATTATTTTTAAAAAATGGAAAGTAATGAATTATGAAAGATTAGTGACAAAACTGCCATGGTAAAGATGACTACATTGATAGAGGAATATATTTTGAGGAAACATATTTTGAAAGTAAATAAAGATTGAGTTGAATAAAGGAAGGAGAAAGAACAAAGTGTTGAAGTCTTGCAATTCATTCCTTTATACCTGTGAGACAATGAAGGTCTTGGAATTTTTTGTTTTCACCTTCTAGACTGAGATCACCTTCAGATACTATGGGGACACTGTGTTCTATGTTCACTTTGAAAAACATCTGAAAATTGAATTACAAAGATTGCACCATGTTGTCACTTCTGGAGCTGAAACTCCTTATTGTGTAACACTTTATTTACCTCCTTCTGTCCCATTAAGAGATAAACAGTAAGAATAGTCTTTGACTATCTATTCACAAAATTCAATTCTCTGCCTTCAGTGAAGTGTGTATCCTTTGTACCTGAAAAGACATATAACTGCTTGATTAAGCATAACATTAATGCAAACTCACAATTTTATTACATCATCATAAGTAACATATATCTAAGTTTGAAACGTGCTAACTTCTTCTAGCCTCAAAAGATTTTGATAATCACTTAACTTGTACAATGGAGGCACATAGCTGGCATTTAATCACTATGTTGTATACTCTTATTTTATGCCCGTATCCATTTTATTTATTAAGTTATTGACAAGAATCTGTAGTTTTAAATCATATGTCAAGTTGTACATGAATTACCTGTATTACTATAAAGTTATATTTTAGAGAGATATTATATTTGTAAGGGAAGAATATTCCGAATCATTTGCAGAAATGAAGCATAAGTTTTCACCCATTGCTTTTCTGTCAAATTCATTTTGTCCTCTGTCAGAAACTTCATTCTTATCTCCTACTCACAATGTATTGGCTTTATCTTTCAATATAAGAGGACCTGTACATACTTATTAATGTATTTACACTGGATTAATTTCACTATAATGTATAAGTATATTGGTGTGTGTGTGTGTGTGTGTGTGTGTGTGTGTGTGTGTGTGTGTGTGTTGACACAGTAACCAGAGTCTCTGAAATAAATATAAGATTCAAATATCATTAGTTTAGAGAAATCTCACTTGGTGCCTGTAATTGAGAGTTAGTGTAAGCAATGGTTGACTTGGAGCTTTAAAAGAAGGTAAAGGGATAGAAAGTTATATGAGAAAAATGACTTTTCTTATCTATATCTTAGGTTATTAATCATTTAAAAAATTTTTAATGCTCATTTCTCCAAATGGAGGCATGGAACCTGTTCAAAAAGCACTTGGAATATACATGGAAAATAAGTACATCAAGTCAGACTCTGAATATATTCAATATTAGTCAGTGAATTTTGAGTACATTTCAAATGGCCAGCGAACTTTCAAATCTTCTGGTGCTATTATCAAAATGTGCTTGAAAGTGGCCTAATTTATTCTTTTATCTTTTCTTTGATGTGAATATAGATGGAAGTAGAACACAGTGTAATTGTGTTATTACAGACAATAAAACAAATGATCTACCACAGAGAAGTAATCAAGCCATTCAGATTGTCATGGTTGGTTGAACACCTGTCTCATTTTCCAAAGGCCTGACTATATTTCCTAATACTTTGTACTGAAAAAATGTCACAGCAATACCATAAATCTTTCTTTGGGATACTGCATTTACCTAAAGTATATTACAGATACAAATATGTACCTTAAGATGGTAAGAGAGTTTCAAGAGAGGGATCATTTTTAAGAAAATTATCTTTATTGTTTTTCTTACAAAAGAATGTCTTATTGGGAAAGCATTCTATTTTGATTCTCATTATATTCTAGTTAATTTGCTTGAAACAATGAAGAAAATATTCAAGATGACTACAAACTATACATCATAGAAATCACCAGTTATTGGTGTACGTTATAATTTTGAAATTTCTGATTCAATAGAAAATTTTAAAATTGGAATTCTGCTCTTGAGAAATTTTAACTCTTTTAAAAAAAACTAGTGAAATGATGAATATAAGTAGGAGAAATTGCTTCTGTGAGTTTGAAAGAAATTAAACAAATATAGATATATTTTGCCGGATTTTTCTCTTATGTTCTCTACTGTTATTGCAAGGTTTTGGGTAAGAAATAATATATTTTACTATAAACTTCTTGTATTTTTATATGTGACTTATTTTTGTGTGGCTGTATCAAGTTTTTCATTTGTCATGACCCTCACAGTGTATAAGAAACCAAAATGAAGATAGAATTCTTATTACATCATAATAATAGACACTTCAAAAGATGCCACAAGCCATACATTGGTGGCACATGCTTTTAGTCCCAGCACTAGGGAGGTATAGGCAGGTAGATCTCTGTGAGCTTGAAGCCAGCCTAGTCCACAGAGCTAGTTCCAGTACAGATTTTAAAACAATACAGAGAAACCCTGTCTTGAAAAACAAAAACAAAACAAAACAAAAGTTGCCCTAAATCTATACTGCTTGTCAACAATATGATAGAAGCCAAGGGCTGAAGTCTCAGGCACCCATGTGATATCAGCTCTGATTAGTAAGTCATTAGAAACATGGAGCTGAAAAGAGAATTGGGCATAATCTTTCCAAGAGTTACCAGCTCTATTTACTGCAGATTAATTATTTTATATGCCTAATGGATTTCTCATGTGCTATGGTACCAAGGACTCTGTTTCAGGTTATTCATATGGTTTCATAACTCTGAAATATATTTTCTAAGACAGAAAAATAGTTTATTGTCAGAATGTTTTGTGAACTATATATCTTTTATGGAATTGAGTACAATTAAATAATATTAAAATATTGGCAAGTCCTCAGTTCTTGCTTTTTTTCACAAATGTTTACAAGTGTATGTAGTGTGTGTGTGTGTGTGTGTGTGTGTGTGTGTGTGTGTGTGTGTGCGTGTGTGTTTGTTCCAGTATATGGGTATTCACATGTATGTGTGTGTACAGTTTTATATATGTTTGCCTGTGAAAGACAAAGGACAATTTCAGGTGTTTATCTTCAGGTTTCAATAACCACATCACCATCAGAGGATCTCTAGATAGCCTGAAACGCAAGAAGGAAGCAATGGTAGCTTTCCTGCAACTCACAGGATTCTGTCTGTCTGCTTTGCCAGTTCTGGGGTTATCAGCACATACCATCATCCATGGAATGTTTTAATGTTTAGGTGCTGGAGATACAACTGAAGTCATATTGCTTGCTTAGAAATAAATTTACCAAATGACTAAGGCAGTGGGATTTCATTTTTAAGTTAGCATGAAAATTAACAGATTGCACTATGACATTCCTGTACACATATGCTATTCTACTTCCTTGGTTTTCTTTCCTGTAGCCCACTATGCTCCTCTAATTTTCCTGTCCCTTATTTCTAGTCCCCAACTCTACCCAAATATTTCCTCATTCACTGTTCATGTAAGCATACAAACAGCATCCTTGTAAATAACTCTTCCACAGGGAAAGTTAAAAGGAAAGACAATGTATTGGAAGGCACTATATTTTTAATCTCTTATAGTGCTACATCTTCAATATTTTATATTTGTTAAGAGTTGGCAAATTAAAAATAAAGAAAGGGTATGGATTTAGAAGTAGGAAACAACTAGGAATGGAAGAGATACATATATGATCCCCTGGAAAAGGGAAAAGAGACAAGACCTCCTGAGTAAAATGGGAGCATGGAGGGATAGGGAGCATGGAGGAAGGGTTGAGGGAGGAGGAGAAGAACATGGGGATTAAGAAGGTCGTGTTGGAGGAGAAGCAGAAAAGAACAGCAAGGAAAAAGTATAGCATAATAAAGGGAGCCATTCTGGCCTTAAAAAGAAATCTGGTACTAGGGAAATCTCCCAGGATCCACAAGAATGACCCCAACTAAGAATCTAAGCAATAGTGGAGAGGCTACCTTAAATGCCCTTCCCCTATAATGAGACTTATGACTACCTTAAATGCCATCATAGAGTCTTTATCTAGTAGCTAATAGAATCAGAAGCAGAGATTCACAGCTAAGAACTGAGCCAAACTCCTAGAATGTAGTTGTAGAGAAGGAGGTGTGATGACCAAAGGGGTCAAGACCATGCTGGAAAGCCAACAGAAACAGTTGACCTGAATAAGTGGGAGCTCAGGGACTCCAGACTGACATCTGGGGAACCAGCATCGGACTGAGCAAGGCCCCTGAATGTGGGTATCATTTGGGAGGCTTGAAGAGTCTATGGGTCCTTTGGAAATGGAACCAGTATTTATATCTAGTGCTCTAGTGCACAAATGGGCTTTGGGCACCCATTCTGTTTGGAGGGATACTCTCTCAGCATATATACACAGGGGAGGGCCTAGGCCCTGCCCCAAATGATGTGTCAGATTTGAGGGAGGCCTCACCCTTCCTCAGGTTGAATGGATGGTTGGATGGGGTGCAATGGGAGAACAGGAGGGAGAGGGAACTTGGATTTGTATATAGAATAAGATGTTTTCTATTTATATAAAAATTAATTAAAAATAATAAAAGAAATAGAGGCTTTGTTTTGAAAGATGTTTTGTGTGGTGTTTTCTCTTTATTTACACTGTGTCAATTCTCACCTTTATTTTCTTGGTCAACTTGATATTATTCACTCCCAAGTTTTGATGATTTGAAGTAGTTTATGGTTGCATGTTTTCTTATGAGATAACCAAAGTATGAGGTTTTTAGGTTATATGTGAAATGTGTATGTGTGTATGTGTGTGTGTGAGTGTGTGTGTGTGTGATTTCAAAATATCTGCTAAGCCCTGTACTGAAACACAGAATATGCAAGGCTCTGTTAGCAACCTGTTATTGATATTATAATAATGTATTATTTGTTATAACTATAATTTATATGTCATTATTAGCTGAAATTATTTTAAAATATTTTGTGTAATAATATGCTATGAATCTTTGTCATGTTCTTAACAATTTCATATTATTTCTCTCAGAAACAGTTCCAAGATATGTTAAAAAGCCACTAGATCTTGGATTATAATGAGTTTGATACAGCTAAGCAGTGAGTGGCAGGTCATCATGACATAATGGAAGCACAGAGTTTCCATACTAGTCTACATGTTGGTAGTCAGGGCAATATGGTTCTCTGTACTCTGATATTGCAGGTGTTTTACTCATTATGTGCTGATGCTGTAGTATGCTCCCTAAAATTCTTTTGCATTGTAATCACAAGTTGAAAAGCCTTAGATTTTTCACCATTCATTGGCTTTCTTGTTGCTTTCTTTGCAAAGGTGCTTACACCTTTTCTTCCTGATATCGATGAATAAATTATTGAAGTAATGATAATCTAATTTCAGTTCAGTAATGGACTTCTTGTTTTTTAAATTTCTTGTTTTATTGTTCTTTAAACAAAAGAAAATTTTAATATATTATATATCGAGGGTGGAATGAAATCCTGAAGTAGATTAAGTAATCATTTAGGAAACTTATGAAAAGCATTTAATACATGTTCTGTCAAACCATTGTAGATACTAAACTTGTCAAAATATGGAGAAAACCCAGATCGCCGCAGAAAATTATCTTTATGTCTCATTTAACATATATGTATAACATAATAAAAATTAGTATGTATTTTATATTGTATATTAATTATATATAGTAAAATAAAACATAGTTTCTACTTATATGTATTGTACGTACTTTATTAAAATAGAGCAGATTTTTATCTTAAAAGTCCTAAATAATTTCTGTTATATCTTCAAGCCTAACTAAGTTGGAATTCATGGTAATGTAACTAATTTTCATTTTACTACCAAAGTTTAATAGGTTTCATGTAAATTTTTGTTAATATGTGTTGACTTTTTTACATAACTGCTTATTTTGCTTAAAAACAGTGTAACTTCTTTTGACTGACAGCACTTCTTTTTTGTGTTACAATTCACTCTGACAAAGTACTTCATGTTGGGGGGAGAGAAGCTAGTGAAAGCACAGTGCATTTTAAGAAGAGGTGAAACATTCCATCAATCAGGGAATTTTATTAGGCCCAAAAGCCTACCAACTCAAAGTCTTCAGTAAGCTTCTGAAACTGACCAAAAACACTAGCACCCTCTCCCATGCCAAGCAGATATATGTAGTTAGGATTGATGAAGGATATTTAAGGAAGATGACCTTCCTAGCAGTGGCTCAGACATGATAGAGACACTCTCCAATCTGTTTAGCTGCTTGCAAATTGTTCAGTGAGTTCTAGGTTTGTAGCTCTCATGTCACCCATCCCAAGGTGGGTTTTTAGTAATTCTGGTGACTTTGAATCATTTTTTTCTCCTCTAAGTAATCCATAACCTATACCTCTCTGAGTAACCCTAATAAAACTTAAGTTTACATTGCTGGTATATTTACTAGGTTTGTGGTTGGCTTCCTAACTAGAGCGAGTTATTCTTCAAGACACCTAAGAAATAGTATTATAGAAGACCTTTCTTCTGGTTTATTTGGCTAATGAGATTGGTTAGTACTAATCTCTCTAATTCCCCTGAAATAAAGTACCTCTATTTAGAATCAAGTTCCTTATATTGCATTCTCAACTACCTAATTTGCAATTTCATATTAGCCATGATTAAAAGATTAACTGTGTCCTCGGACTTTCCCAGTTTTAGCCAGTACCATTTTATAGTTATAACTCCATATAACTCTGACTTTAAAAAAATGTACTAATAATTACAATAAAATGATATACCCAGGGCATAACAGTGCTTCCTTTGGAGACACAACTGTTTTTAATACAGTTAAAATCGATGGGCTTTCTCTCTGTCTTTACATCTACCAACTGTCTTTATTTCTCACCGTTCTGTTCTTTTTCTTGTATGGCATGCTAAATACGTCAGGAAATTACCAGTTTCCTTTACAAATTTTACAATATGGGCTAGAAAAATAATACTGCTTGATCAGAAAATTTTCTTATCGGACAGCTCTGCTGAGATTTCCGATCACTGTTCAAACTCCATATATGCATAATCCAGAGAAGAAGTCCCCATCCACTCTAGGTTCTCCCTGGAAGAACTTATCAGTCAGCAATTATTAACACCCTCCTTTTCTACCTGTCCTGTATCTCTTCTGTGTAGTAAATAAGAGAATCAGGAATCCCTCTGCTCTGATTGTCCATGCAATGAAAGCACAGAACCTAGCTCCATCTGTTTCTTTTCTTTATTGTATTTCTTATTTTAAATGTTTTGATTACAGTTTTCACAAAAGAGTTCTAATTTGTTTTCAGACTATTTGGAGTATTTATTAGCTTTAAGTTAGACAGTTGCATACATTTACATAATCCATTCATATTTTTCTCCCTACCTGCCTTGTCTCTCACATATCAATTCACCTTCTTTTCTCGTCCCTTTTCAAGATTCATTATTTTTGATCACATGTACGATGTGTTTGGCTTAACTAGAACCATCTCTATGATCACTCAATAGTGAGTATCCATTATATTCTGTGATCAGCAGTACCTACACAACTGAAGACACTGGCAAACACCCACTTCATAGGAGAATTCTATGAATCTCTTCATAGGAAGTAGTTCAGCAGTAAGTAGGGGTCTCTTGAGGCCTTCTTTCATATTTTTCTGCTCAGTATAATCATTCACATTTCTTGCAAGTTCATTATTTCAATAACTTCATATTTTCCAGAAGGTGGAATTTCACAGCCCTGCTCCCTATCTTCCACCTCTCACAGTCTTCCTGGCCCCTTTCCACAAGGTTTGCTGCTCAAAAGCCATGTTAGGAGACCATAGCCCCTGGGGTGAACTTAACTGTTATGTAAATAAATTGGTGTAGTCTTTAATGACATCATAAAAATGTACTTTCTTTTCATGTTTTTTGTTTTGTTTTGTTTTGATTGTTTGGATTTCTACCTTTAACACATCCTAATTAAATTTCTACCATTGGCTACTATCACACAGAAACACTGATAAATAAGTTTCTTTATGATATATTCCTGCTTAAAAGTATTTTTTTAGGTGCAAGTAGCCCATGTAAGCACAAGTTCAATACTGTGAGTTATAAACTGGAGTCCATGAATCATGAATTCCAATCATTGTCTTAACCTTGTCTTTAACAATCTCCAATTTGCATACTTTGAAAAAGACAATAGAACAAAGTCAAGACCTCTGTTGGGTTATAATATATATGGTGCTGTATTTGTTCTCCCTACTGACTTTGCTGTACTTTTTGTGTAGACAACATTCTCATGTACTCCTACACCAGGCTAACTGCATTTCACTTGTGATGGTAGAAACCAGCATTCAGTTTAACAAATAACATTTGTAAGTTTCCTATAGGCAAAGACTGTAACCTTACTGATTTTATTTTCAAGTATTTTATTAATACTTGGCATGAAATAGTGAATCAGGGCTTCAGAAGTAGGTGACTATATATACGTTAAATGAAAAGATACGACCTTGGTGTAAACATTTAAAATTAGCTACGAGTTCTACATGACAAAATCTGTAACTAGGTATATTCCTAATTCTGTCACTCTTGTATTTATGTGTATTTCAATGCTAGTTTATAGTAATCAGTTGATTTTCTCACTTATTATTTTATCATAATATTTTAAATGTAAATATTTGTCAAAGTAAAATGTACTAAAGTAAAAACCAACTACTAATAATACATAAAGGCTTTGACTAGTCAAAAGTAGTTGTTTCAGTTAATTAAAAATTTGATATTCAATATTGTTTATATGAATCCCTGAATCATATAATTAAGCCTTTGGCTAGTAGGAACACAACACAAGCATGTGTTTAGGCAGGTCAACTACAAATTATACAGCTTAAGGGGTAAATTTTTATACTTCAGACCACTTTGGGTAGTGTGTTGCATTCTGAAAAGAATTAATTGAAAATTTTATTGACATCATGTAAAGTTTATATTAAAAATGTTCTGGAATTATTGAGGTTGGTAAAGTAGAATTTTTTTAAGAAAAGGCACTGAAATATGATCTTTTTGCTAATGTGTTATTCATAGATATCCATCAATGACATTTGATTAGAATATAAAAGTGAATCACAATGCAGCTCTAAAAATAAAGTGCCTGAAACTGAATAATTGTTTCAAAAATAGTGTTGATGATTGATTTATTTTCAACTCTGAATGGTAGTCATACTATAATGTCTTGCATTTGAAGTTATTTTGTGAAACTCAATGAAATTTTATGCAAAAAAATTTCATACACTCATTAACCCACCTAAGACTCGAAGGTTTTGATTTTACCAACTTCATCAGTAAACATGAACAAGAATTAAACCAACATGAAGTATCAAAAATATGTCTCAACAGGGATGCCTGTTTCCCAGGAGAATATGATCTCATAGAACCCAAGAGATGAAATATTCTGAGAAGTGTTTTCACAATTTTCTGTTCTGAATAATAAATGCCATTTCTAAAACAAGGATTGTAGTCTCCATCTGGAAGTTCTAGTTCTTTCCTTTTGCCCTGGATTTTCTTTCTAATTTTGGTTGTTGGGAGAGCACTTTTAATTCCCTCTTCTCTAAACAGGAAGTAACAGTATCTACCTTAAACGACTTGCAAGACCACATTTAGTGCATGTGGCTGTAATAATATGATTATTGGCAATATCAGACCGCATATCTACCTGGAGGGTATGCTGTGTATAGTATAAATTGGCCAAACTCCATAGTGGTGTCAAAACACAACCCTAGAGAATTTGATCTTTCTAGCCTTTGGCCTTGCCAGGACTTAACTCAAGACAGAAATGAGTATTTTAGGCTAGATGTAGGTCAGCAGTAAAGAGCACTAGCAGCTGGCTATTACACAACAATAGTTGATTTCCCAGTACCCACATTGGCCTTCTCATAGCCAGCTATAATTCCGACTCCAAGCAACCAGACACTCTATGTTTCTCTACTGTCTCTCTAGCAAATGCACAAAGTTATCCTTACACACAACACACACACACACACACACACACACACACACACACACACAAACATACACACACAAATATATATTAACTAAAAATAAATTAAGAATTTTAGTAAAAACAATTGGTGTGGAGCCCATTGTTTACTAGTGGTTAATATTCTATTGCATCTCTATAATCAGTGAGTCACCATATTAATACAAATTAGGGTATTACAGTGACCATTATCGAAAGGAAGGTGCTGAACAAAGTGATTTACCTTGGACTGAGGAGTTTCAGGGAGCAGAATTTTCAGTGATAAAACCAGAAAAATCCAGGTCTACAGAAATTACCTGGTTACCCTGCTGCCAAGGACATAACTTGTTTCTTGATTGTGTGTGTCCATCAAGACCTCAAATTATGTCTGGTACTAAATTAACTGTACCAGTAATTTTATTATATTCCCAAGTATATGCATATAAATGAATTTATTATAATATAAATAAAACTTTTTTATACTATTCTTTCTATTGCACATTTTGTTTTTAAATAACATTCAGATTATATAGTACTTATTCTATATTTTAAAGTAGAAGATCACACTAAAAATTGCAGAACTGAACTTGATCTCATAATCCTCCTAAATTAATCTGTAAATAGCTTGTGCTAGATTCATGTACTATTGGACCAACCTGTCATCCTTTCAGTATTATATATTTATGAATTCAACTCATCACTAATGTTTCATATCAGGAAATGTAGTACTGAGGAAAATTTTGACAGTTAAATTTAAAAGACTTGGCTCTCATGTTTTCATGTTTGAAGAAATAAAAAAAATGAAAGCAATTCCTATTCAATAAAACACAAATTTACTGTTTTTTAATTTTGAGGCAGTGTCTCATATAGGCCCAGCTGGACTATACTTCCTATGTACCCAAGGATGACATAGTATTCTTATTCCTTCTGCCTTTACATCCTGTCATTGGTTTTAAAGACAATAAGTACCACATCCTGTTTTATGTTGGTGAAGGCTGTCATACACTTCCCAGATTGAACTTCTGCAGGATCCTAAAATATAGTTTCCCTTCAATTGTAATTTCTGAGACCCTATGTTATTTCTAGCATTGGTCTGATTGTTGATATTTTATTTTTTAAACTCTATCATTACTTCTTACTGTGATTGTTAAAATAGGTTTAAAATAATTACAAACTAGTTTAACAAGTTATGTGTAGTTGAATTTAGTAGTATTTTTGTTATAATGTCAATAAAATAAAACTGCAAGCAAATAAAAAAGACTTTTACTTCATTAGCTTTGATTATCAGTATCTGTCTCTCATAAGGCACACAATACTGTAAGTCCTCAAATATTCTAATCTTTACCTTATAAAGATGGTTCTTTATTATAAAAATTGTCTATCTTTTTGGAAGTACTCTTTAATAATGTTAACAATGTTAGCTCCTTCTTAGTTTATGGGACCACACCTTTAAAACAACAATCATGCTAAACTAGCAGACCCCACATATAAAGGAATCAGGTCAAGCATCAATATAGTGATCATGTCCCAACGCCCCCCCATCTCTCTGGGACACTGAGAGTTAAGGGGCTATGATGTACCATGGCCTCAGAGCCTCCAGCATCTGATTCTACCAAGTACCTGACTCCTCTGCCCTTGCCACCTAGGCTGTCCCAGAATAAATGTCATACTGTGAAACCTCCTGACAACCCCTGAAAGGATACAATATTTTTCTTTTTCTTGGATATAATATATTTTTGCTAAGGCAGATCTTCTCTGGGCCTTTCTATCATCCTGCCGATGGTGGGAATCACACTCTTGCTAGAAGCTAGCTTTCTAATGAAATTCCTCTCCAGTTTTTAATGGTAAGATTTTTACATTCCCTTTACTGTCCAAATCATATTGTTTCTGATTTAATGTATTGTCCCTTATTAATGCTTTCCTACTTTACACCCAATCATGCTCCCCATAGACCAGGATTCTCTCTCCTAATGAAGCTTGTTCCTGAAGTGTAATTTTTTATAAGCTCTATCTTTTTTGAGCCAACCATCTTGGTACACATTTTTCTCTATCTAGAAATAATTAAAGGAAGATTAAGAGAAGCAGTTAAGAGGAACTAGCTCTAGTATAGTCACTGTAATGTAGAAATATGTATATGTCATGTGATATTTGAGATCACCAAGAACTAAGTAGGAAAGTTAGTAGTCTCCCAGCTTCAGATTTGTTTATGTCATAGGTCCTCCAGAACCCATCTCCTAACTATGAAAAGGAGAAAGCAAAACATCAAGCATGTAAGGGTATTAACAACACATTGTTCTCAAGAAGAATTAGAAGGTGAACCATATCAAAAGAGGTTGCTATTGTTTTTCCTCAGTACAAATAAACAACGGCAACAGCCTATATTGGAAAAGAGAATCTGGAAGATTTGAGATTATTTCCTGTCAATCTGGAATTCTTTCTGATAACTGTGCTGGAGCACCTCAAGTGACTAATTCCTTGATGTTACCTTTCTGTAGTTATTTTACTTTTTACTTGAAGATCTCACCAGAGGAAACTCACCACTCTATTTCTTTGTTTCTGAGACTCTCCGGATTGGAATCTAGGTACTTCAGTGGAGATTTCTGAATCTACCTGTCTGATGTTTTTAGTATTTGGTTGGATGTACTAGAGCTGCCTATCTGCTAATCTGTCTACCCATTACTGGCTATTTATTCTTTTATTTTTATTTAATATGTACTTAATAAATTATCTAAACTAAAACCAAAAGCACAGCTATTGTACATCATTCTTTGTACTGAATACAAACCCACCCAACCCTGGCAAATAATTTACTCACCTCCCTGAGCTCTTTAGCATTGAACTGAATACCATGTAATTAAATGTTGAGTAATAAAAATGGCTCTGACTTGATACTATTTCTGGAAAATGAGAAATACTGCTGGAAAATCAAAACCTTAGATAAAATGTACTTTTCAATTGGAAAGATTATGAATTGAAAAACAAAATTGCAGTGAAGTATATAAATGCTGCCATTAATTTGTTTAGAGTGGTTTGTTTGCAAGAGTAATGAATTTTCAGATGCAAAAGCATAGGGACTTGATACGTTTTTGGATCAAAGTGACTAAAGTTCATTCTGGAAGAGACCACTAAAACTGAGAAGCATTTTAAACTTGAGGTAGTAGCATTAAGGACTTACAGAAAGTGACATTTTATTACCCCCTTCCCTCTCCTTTTGTAAAGCTTAATTTTTAAAACTGGAAAAAGCAATGGTACCTGAAAGTCCATTTCAACATTTTCCTTGAAGGTTTTTTTGTAAGTTTCATTAAGATAAAATTTTCATAATGATTCCATTACCAAAAAAAAAAAAAAGAAAGAAAGAAACCCATATGTCCCCAGTATTAAAAATTATTTATTTAAAATTTTTGTAGAATTGAACATAAAAAGTGTAGTCCATAAAGTATATAGTAATTACTTTGTGTGTACTTTACTGTGTGTCATCTAGGCTTTTATTTCCCCTATATTTCTCTTTTTTTGTTTTTGTTGTCATTCTTCATTTATATTTCTCACTGAGAACTCTCCAGTACAAAGCTGGCAGATATATTTGGAAAACAGTTGATATATTCGATGATGTTTAAACTGTTTTTAAAAAACTTGGTAATCAAAGGCTAGAAAATAAGGAGATTTACTAAGAACTCTAAGCTCTTTTTTGGTATATACACAAGTTTCCTTTATGATAACCAAGCTAAGGTTGTATTAAGTGGATGTTCTAGAATATTTTTGGTATTAAATGTCATACATCAGAATGAGTTTCACTTTCTCAACTGACACTAACTTCTCTTTAAAAAATTACTTGGCATTCCTCAACCAAGTACAAAGAAAATAAATATATTATTTGTGTAACTAAAGTCAGAATTGACAGTATTTGCAAAGGTAAATTCTGAATTTTCTTCCATTGGTTATAAATGAAATATTAATTACCAGGATATTAAATTAAAGAAAATTAATTAGAGAAAACATTAATAAATAAGATGTTCACAATTTAAATTTCCAAAGTTTTTGCCTATGATATTTTTTATAGAGGACATGTGGACAATAAATTTTATCAGTGGGGTTTTTTTCAACAAAATGAACTTTCATCAAAATTGATTCACTCAAGCTGGGCAATAGTGGCACACAACTTTAATCTCAGCACTCAGGAGGCAGAGGCAGGTGAATCTCTGTGAGTTCAAGACCAGCCTGGTCAACAAGAACTAGTTCCAAGACAGCCTACAAAGCCATAGAGAAACAACCCTGTCTTGAAAAAACAAACAAACAAAAATAATATAATAGCTTCACTTATTGTCTCTCTGGCAGAAAAACATTTCTCATTTTTATTTCCTTAATGCAAAAGAAAAATGAACAGTTCTGTCATTTACTACTGCTGAACACTTTTTACAAAATATATATATTATATATATATATAATCTTGATGCTAAGAAAAGTTGAAGTCTCAGAATTTCCCACAGTTTCTCTTAAGAATTAATATGATATGTACTGGCATACATTGTGAGAATGCCTCATTCATTGTCTATATTTAGGTCCTGACTGACAAGGATGCTATATTAATTTTAGAAAATGTCTTTTGTCTCTCCTACTACTAGATGTATCTCATTCTTTATCTTGGTACAATATAGGAAAACAATAGTTTCACAACTGCTTCATATCCTAAGAGAGCTTGAAGCAATCCTAGGTTTTACCTTATCATGATAATAGAAACATAAGATGTCTCAGCTTTCAGAAGGTAACTTTTCTGAATATTTTTTGGCAACAGTAGCTGCTGTGCAAAAATCACATTCTAATAAAATAATGAAATGCATATTGTATGAGAGGAAGTGTGTTTTCTTCAGGATTAGACTCTGTGATACTATATTTTAAGAGAAACAATCGCTTCCTAGAAGAATATGACTCATATTTTAGGCATTCATATGTTGTTAGTGATACTGAATTAGAGAATTAACTTCGTTCCTTGTAAAAATTGTAGCATGAAAAGAACCATAACTAAATGCATTGTTTAAAAATTGCATTGCTGCTGTGTTTGCAGACATTCATGTAAAACTTTCATTTATCTAAATACCATGAAGATTACATTGAAAGAAGATGGAATGTGTAAGTTTTTTCTACTTTAATTAATATATACCATGGAATGGCTGTGTACTCTAAAGCCATCATTTAATGTGTCTCTCATATTTCATTAAGTCATGTTATTAAAATGCTTTATTTCTTTTCACTGACCAAAGTAGTAACCCATCCTTTGTCCTTTCCTAGCATATCTTTATTCATAATATCATAGTTTACAGATCTTAAATACCACCTAGATTTTTGATTCTCTGTACATAAGACTGAAAATTATCATGGAGTAGCAATATTTTTTCTTCCTTAAATGTCACTCGTAACTCTTTCCAGTTCCATTGACCTATGTCAAGCATTAGAAATGAGGATAGTTATTCAAAAATATTTGAGGCGTTAGTGAAAATTATTAAAACTATCCAGTGTAAGTGTCTGTGATATCCAAATTCTTCCAACATTTTATCAAGGCATGTGTATCTACACTAGTGGTGACGAATTTGAAGATTTGATTCACAAATAGAAAAAATAGTTAAATAATCTTCTTTTCAGAAATGTATGTGCATGATATACTCCAAAATACTAAAGACACACACAGATTGTCAGGTATACTTAACTGGGGCGTTCCTAAGTGGTGTGTGTGTGTGTGTGTGTGTGTGTGTGTGTGTGTGTGTGTCTGTGTGTGTGTGTGTGTGTGTGTAGGTATGTTTTCAGAATCTGCCATTCAGTTAGTTGCCTTTTTATAGAATGCAAATATGAGTATACACAGATTTTGTTTGGCAAAGATATGTAAGTGATCATAAAGGAATTTTCTGTTCAGACAAATCAGGATATGTCTCTAACAAACCAAGTCATTAGTAAACTAATGGGCAAATATGCATAAAATTAGCCAGAAAAAAATCTTGATTCAGTTTTAGTTTAGTGTATGTACATATATATATATATATGTACATATGCACACACATATACACACTAGTAAGGACTGGTTGTGAAACAAGTTTGAATTTGCTATATAACTTAATTTCATTAACTTAAATCTTCAACCAATATATTTTATTTCTGAAACATGTTATTCTCGGCTACTGTAATACTCTGGTTATGTGTATCACATAGTTTAGATTTTGTTCTCAATTTCTTGTTAATGCAAACCTGGATTTCATTGTATTTAGTACAATATAACTATGTAACCACCCCACACAGTTAATGGTCAGAACATTTTAGGTCTAACTTTATAACAAGCATAAGCTTAAAATGAACATGGGTCAGTAGACAGAAATTTGTAAGCATAAACTAGGAATAGTTGTCAAGTATAGAAGGTAAGACCCATTTCCCTACTCATTAGTATCACTCTTCTCCATACCAGACATAGTTTGACATGCCGATGTGTATGTATGTATGTATGTATGTATGTATGTATGTGAGTGTGCATCTCAGTGTGTATGTATATGCTCCCACTTGCCATGCCATGGACTTTTTTATCTGCTCTTGGAAAATAAAGTGTTAAATATGTTCAATATATGGTAAATGAACAAATGACAGTGAATATATATTTTCCTTTCCCTGTGTCTACTGAACAGTTAAAGCAAATGTGAATGATGTTTGTACCAAAGAAAAATGAGATAGAGAAGAAAAAGTCTTAAGAGTATGTTACTGCAGAATAGAAGAAAGACCTTTGTGTATTTGCATCCATTTGTTACTCCTTCCTCTATTTTTCTAACATATGTTGCTAGAAATGATTGATTTTTCACATCTGGAGACCACAAAACCTGACATAAGCTCCAGACTATAGAACTGTAGAAATAAATGTGAGTACTCAAGTTGTTCATCCATTAGGAGATGGGTTTTCTTTCATTTAGTCAATCCTTGTCTTTTCACTTTGGTGAAAAAGGCAAGATTCAAGGCCAGGGATAAAAAGTTGTGTGTGTGTGTGCGCGCGCGCGCGTGTGTGTGTGTGTGTGCACGCTCCTGTACTTGTGCATGTGCATGTATGCTTGTCTGTCTGTCTGCCTGCCTGCCTTCCTGCCTGTCTTTATATTGCTCCACAAACATAAAGATAATTGTCATATACATAGTGTATGAAAATATCAAGAACATGGTGACATTTACAGCCAGTGGTTTTCTCCTTTTTCTTCTTGACAGTCAGTGTATGTTCTCTTAACCAAAATTTCCACAGCTCCTTTAAGGGAAGTCTTAGTACCATTGCTCCAGCCTTTGTATGGACCCATGCTTCCAGGATACCCAAGATTCCCTTTTCATACCTCCTAGTTCCTGGGAATCTGCATTCTAAAGGAAAAAGTTATCTCTACCAGAAAAATGTGAGAAACCATGAATCCAGGAAGTTTCTGTAATAATAATAATTAGATGTATTGAGACTTTGTGATCTCAGGACACTCTCTTCAACTGAGAAACCAAAATCTCATGCTAGTGCATAATAATATGCTGAGAATAATCCTTGGAAATGATACAAGGGCAGGAACCAGGTCTTGTTATTAGTGTACTCACATTTTGCAAGTAACCATTTAGTCCATTTTAGTTCATTGATAATTTTTGTTGAGTTGAAATAAATTTGCTAATACTTAGAACCTAAATTTAATTTTTCAACAGTGGGATATTTAGAATATTGTACTTTCTTTAGGTAAAAAGCAAATATATCATAGTAGCATTTTTTCCTACTTGAAATAAATTTTGTTCATAAATTGATATCTTTTCATCTGAAATTTTACAAGGGACAGTCCTATTGAGAAGGAAAGAATCACATAGCATCATAGCTCCCTTGAATACTTATAGGCAACTTAAGTCAATTAAAGCAGCAGAGACCTTAGCAAATGATGCTTTGACTAGGGAGTACTGTAGTATTATCTGTCTTAGAAAATAAAAAGTATAATTACCTTCAGTTTTCTCATATTTGAGCCAGACTACAAATGAGCTATGTCCAGGTACAGAAAAACCAACAATATTTTATTTATAATCTTATTTTAAGCTTTTGAACTACAAATTCTGGTTCTAGAAGGTTTTCTTTTTTTTCTAAGTCATGGGTTTTTATAGATGTTCGTATGTAAATTAATCTGTTGTTTGCTTACTTTTTTTTTCTTTCTCCACAGAATGTCCTCCTCATAAATACAGAACAGGTCATTACATGAAAATATAAGATCTTGCAATTTTCCTCATTCTTTCTTAAAAATCTATTTCTAATATTGCATTCCCCAATGGACTACTTCAGAAGGGCATGAAGAAAAAAAGAAAATAATGAAAAAATTAGAGAGAGAAAGAGACAAAATATACTTGATCTCACCACTAGAATTCACCATAAAAATCTCAAAGTGTAACAGAATTCTTACAAAATTTCCTAGACCAGTTCTTTAGGGAATTGAGATCTATGAAAAATATGGCAATCAGGGATGGGAGGGAGGAGTTGTGGGAAAATAGTAAGTGCAGCAAAAACAGGTTCTGAGGAATACACATAATTTTGTCTGCTTTAGATCACAATAGAATTTTTAATAAATAAATTTCTTTTCTTTTTTGATTTTTTTGTAAAGACACTTTTTTGAAACAGTAGATTTAGCCCAGTCATTTGTGTCATGTTTTAATAAACTGTCTTTTTTAATTGTTTGTTTTCTGTAACTGTAAATGTTTTATATTTGAGTCTCTTGTACATTGTCTTTAGAGTTCATTCGGATCAATAACGGTTCATGCACTGAACTGTGTATTGAATTTATTGTGTTTACTGTTGTCGTGTGGTTGAAGGGAGATTTGTAAGAGTTATAATGGTTTAGGTGCTCATGCTCAATGGCAGGCATGGGCAGGTGGCTTTCCATAGGCGTGTCCCCAGTGAGCTCATCATCCACGTTAATGATTTCAACAGTCCTTGTAGGAGCATGGTGGTTTTGCCGATGGTGCTGTTTTCTCATCTTGTAGAAAATGACCAGCATTACAGCAGCCATTAGTGTGATGGCCACAAAACACCCAATAATGATTTTGGTTGTTTTCATGACCTCATCAATTCCTGGGATTCCACTGTTAATGTCAGTTACTGGGATGGTGAATGTTTTCTCTGTCGACCTTGTGCTCTGTGGCGTAAGAGATGTGGTCACATTGGTGGTCTCCCAGTCGATCACTGGGGTGGGGCCCACATTGTTATCTGTGGTTCGTGCCTCATCCTGAGAAGGTTCCATAGTCTCTACTGTTACAGTTGAAAAGTAGGAGAAAGGAGTAGTGGTTGCCGCAGTAACATTCAAGGTGGCAGAAGCAGTCGTGTTGCCAACAGAATTACTCACCATACACGTGTACATGCCTGTGTCTTGCACAGTTACATTTGTGAAATTTAATGTGCCATCGCTGAGCACAGCTATCCGCACTTTGTATGCCCCATGGGTCATGACTGTTCCATTTGGAGTAATCCAAGACACAGAAGTCAGGGATGTAGATGCCCGACATTTCAGCTCAGCTGCCATGCCTTCAGTGACATTGAGGTCTGTAGGGGGCTCCACAATCACTGGAGCATAGCATGTGAAGTAATTCTGGTCCAGCTCTCCGATATATCTCCCTTTAAGATTGGGGGGAGTGTTACACCTGGCACAACAAGCAGTGTTCGAGGGGGCCATGTCTCTTATCCACCAGCTGAGCCACAGGATATCACAGTTACAATTCCATGGGTTGTGGTGAAGGTGTATCCTCTCTAGATGATGCAAGGGTGTGAAGAGGTCATGAGGCAATAATGTTAGATTGTTGTGTGCCAGGTTGATCTCCACTAGTGACTGGAGGTTATCAAAGGCATTGCGTTCAATCACTTGAATCTGAGACTGTATCATCCACAGTTTCTGAAGGTGCATCAACCCCTGAAAAGAGCCAGGTCTGATTGCAGACAAATGGTTCCCAGAAAGATCCAGCTCATCCAGTTTGATGAGTGGCGTGAGGTTAGGGATTTCACGGAGGTTGCACATAGCAAGGTTCAAATACCTCAAGTTAGACAGACCTTCAAAGGCACCTTCTGAGATGTATGAAAGCCTTTTCAATTCCCCTAAGTCTAGGCGACGCAAAGATGGGATTCTGTTGAAAGCATAGGAAGGGATGCTTTCGATGGGGTTGTTGCGCAACCAGAGCTCCTTTAGTTTAGACAAATACACAAACGCTCCATTCGGGATGGTGGTAAGACGATTGTCAAAGAGTTCCAGAGTGTTGAGGTTCGCTAGACCATTGAAGGCCCCAATTTCAATGGTTCGAATGTGATTCCTGCTCAACTGGAGGATTTCCAAGTGCCTTAAGTGCTTGAAGCTGTTCACTTTGATGATCTGGATTTGGTTCTCATGGAGGTTCAGCAGCCTTGTGTTGGTGGAGATGCCATCAGGGACCTCGCGAAGGTTTTTTCGAACACAAATCACCTTGCTGAACTGGTTGCTGCAGGAGCACACCGAAGGGCAGGTTTGAGCTCGAACCAGACCAGCCACCACAAGAAGTTGAAGAGCCAACAGCACCACAAGCAGGGGGTCGAATAGGGCCCTGTTAAACCTAGGACCTATCATTATCTGCTGTGGATGTAAGGTCATCTTGTTCAACATTCATAATTTATCTGGTGTTGGTCCTTCTGTAGTTAAACAGTCTGAAAAACAATGGAAACAAAAAAGTATTACTTTTTCACATATGTTCCCAGAGTTCTACTAGTGAAATATGTATGAGTTAAGTCCATTAGTGGTAAAATCAACAGTAAGTTTAATTATTTACATTCCTAAACTTTATATTTCCAGTTCTAAGCAACATGCCTGGCTGTGAAACAGCAAAAGGAGAAACAGTGGTAATAACAATGTTATAATATTTACTCAATTTTCACAACATAGTAATGTTTTAAGTTTCTTATCTTTAAGTTCTTTAGTTAATTGAATTAATTTAATAGTTTGTGGTAAACAAATGTAATACCTCTTGGTAGGCTACATTGCCAATATTCACAGAGAAAGATTTCTGAAGCCCACATTATTATTATTCACCATTTGCATACAATAAGATATTTAATCATAGAGAAATTTAACAATGAGACAAAGGGCCCCAATATAGTGATTAAGAACTGCCAATTTGGTAGAAGCCAAATGAATGAAGGTGTATGTCATGGATTTCATCCTTTTCTTCAATGCCCATCTCAGATGAGAAATGTACAGAAAATAAGTTTCAGGCACTATACTCAGTCGACTTAAACTTCCCATGCAAAGTGATTAAGAAGGGGTATGTTTATGAAATTCTTCCTCTAACTTACCATGGGCTCTAGAATTCATAAATAATGTTATACAGGAAAGACTAATTTCTGGTGTCTAGCAAAAGGGTAAATTGGGTGATGCCTTGTTAAAAATTATTAAGAATTTTCAATTGGTGACAGAATCAAAAACAGAAATGCAGATTCCCTGGTTTATAAGTGTACATGATGCATGCCCATGTCAATCCCTATTATCTTTTCAAATGTTTAACACACTCTTCTGACATGAGCATTATACTCTCCACTTTGAAGATTAAGAACAATAGGAAAAGAAACATAAAAGAATTCATATGGTCAAAGTGCACAATCAGAACTCAGAGTTCATCAGATTTGCTCCACAGCAGAAGCATCTTGTAACATACTAGTGAAGAACAAATGTTCACATGAAATATGTTTCACAATTAATTTATTTAAAATATCTTTTCCAGAAGGAGCATCAGCTATCAGCAATGAGAACTTAATTTGTGTATTCTATGAGGATGGATTAACTATGAAATATTATATATGAATATGAGCTTCCATAGAGATTCATATATATATATATGTATATATAATCTAATATATATTTATATATATATACATGTCAGTATAATGTAGTCTCTTGATGCCTGCAGTGAAAGGGTCCATTCTAAGCCATTTTCATAAGCATCAAGTTTAATTTACAGTTAAAAAAAATGGGTTTAACAAGATTATTACTTGTGTTCTTATTCTTATGGATTTTTGTACATTTGGAGAAATAAAATGATTTGGGGTTTTTTTTGCATTATGTTAATCCAAGCTGTACCTTCTAAGAGTATTTGCAATGAGATTAATAACTAATTTATATGATGTCCTAGAACTTTCATGTAGTAGTTTATGGAAACAGAAGCAGATATCCACAGCTAAACACTGAGCTGAGCTCCTGGAATCCAGTTGCAGAGAGGGAGGAGTGATTAACAAAGGGGTCAAGACCAGGCTCAGAAACCCACAGAGACAGTTGACTTGAACAAGGGGGAGCTCATGTACCCCCATACTGATAGCTCAGAAACCAACATTGGCCCAAATCAGAACCCCTGAACATGGGTCTCAGTTAAAAGACCTTGGAAATCTACAGGACCTCTGAGAGTGGAACCTGGTGCATGAAAGGATTTTGGGAGCACATTCCCCATGGAGGGATCCTCCCTTAGCCTAGAGGGAGAAGGGAGGACCTAGACCCTACTCCAAATGACTTGAAAGATTTTGATTATCCCTCCTGAAGGGAAACACCCTCCCTGTGGAGGGGGTAGGGAATGTGATGGGAGGCGATCAGGACGAGGCATGGAAGGAAGGGAGGGAAAGGGAACTGGGATATATATGTAAAAATAAGGAAAAATAGTAGAAGAATAAACAAAAAAATTTAAAAGTAAAAAAAAAAAAAGAAACTCAAAGCAAAAGAACCATTTGGTTAATATATTGTCCTGATTTGAGCCTTGGAAATGAGGAAGGACCAAAGGGAAGTCCAGATTCCCAGCTGTCAGTTTCTTGCTTACCATAGGAGGATGGGAAGAAGGGCTGACTTCACCACTGTCCTTGGTGGTGAGATCCCCCTGTGTAAATTAGCATATGCTGCAAGAGAAGTTATCATAGGACATACAAGGCAGAAAAAAAGGCCTTCCCAAGTACAAATGTGCTCCTAACAACTGCATTAGCACTCATGCTGAAAGAGGACCTCCTCTTGACAATTGTCATGGCAAAAAGTCTAGACTCCTTTCATTTCTAAGTAGTTGTTTTGTTTACCTCCCTTTCATAACAAAAAAAACTTAACAAAATGTACTGAGTTCGTGTTTCATTTCTTAGAATACTCAAGTATACTCTTTTAGTTTCTTCCTTGGGACAGTTGAAACTGAGTTTTTACAACACCTGGGACAAGATACTTGTTCTGAGTTTGTTTGTTGTTTTGTTTGCCTGTTGTTTTATCTTTGTAGACCCAGCAAGGAGAGGAGTCACATCTGACAGCCTCCTGTGTGGATATTGCTGACATTGACTTTCACAGTTGAGTACTAAATACAATGCTGTTGCAAGTCTAGAATCTAATATCTTACTAGGGATTATTGCATATATTAGATGATATATTCAAATATAGTAATTGTGCCTTTTTTTCTGTTCTGTCTTGATAGTTTGATGCACAGGGCCCTTGATAAAATTTAGCTCCTTAGTATCCAGTAGTCATGGTGTACTGGCTCATCAGAGTGTCACAGTAATGAAGCCAAAACCATGACCTAAAGGATAATTTAAATAATCTATCTAGACCTGAACTAGACCCTCTACATGTGGGTAACAGTCATGTGACTTTATTGGTTGCAGGGACTGGTAGTGACATCACAACCTATCTCAGGGACATGACCTGTCTTTTTGGAGCCCACTCCGTATGGTAGGATACCTTGCCCAGCCTTGATACAGGAGGGAGGGGCTTGGTCCTGCCTCCACTTGTTATGCCAGTCTTTGTTAACTTCCCAAGGAAGGCCTTACTCCCTCGAGGAGTGGATGGGGGTGGGAATGCTTGGAGGCAAAGGAGAAAGAGAAGGGGAGGGAGGGGGACTGTAGTTGGTATAGAAAATAAAAGATAATTTTTTAAATAAAAAATAATCTATCACAATTACATGTCTTTTGGGTATATCACAAAATAATGAAACACTGACTAAGGTAGGGTTGTAGAACCCTTATAAACACTTAAACCACCACACATTTGCCTTGCTTACTTCAAGGGCTGGTAACAAGATCAGAAGGTAGCCCTTGACACATAATCTTCACAAAAGATTAAAATTATCTACTTTTCAACCATACCCACGTTTTTGTCTTACTCTTTTTGTCTCATGACAGACTCCAGGTGTCCCCAGAAATACTTGTTCTTCTTCTTTAGAACCCATAAATAAAATTTCTCTTTTTATTTGCATACATCTCTTGACCTGTTGCCCTCCACAAGAACAATCAAAGAAACTTTCCCTTTAAAAAAAAGTGGAATTGGGGTGGGGGAATGGGAGGGGAGGGTGGCCAGGGTGCATGTCACCAGGGAAAGAGGGTAAGAGGAAGAGAAAGAATGAGGGATGGAGGGAGGATTGGAGGGAGGAAGGGAGAGGAAACTGGAATCCACATGTAAAATTTTTACATTATATTATT
Source organism: Cricetiscus sungorus (assembly GCA_030556225.1). Taxonomy (NCBI): domain Eukaryota; kingdom Metazoa; phylum Chordata; class Mammalia; order Rodentia; family Cricetidae; genus Cricetiscus; species Cricetiscus sungorus. The sequence continues at coordinate 35,713,498 of JANBXA010000372.1, read as the reverse complement.
ATTAAAAGAAGAAGGAAAAATGCTGCTGGATTAATTATTTAAAATGATTTGTCATCAAAATTTAAGCCTAAGGACAAGTTACTGGGGAAAAGAATTTCTAATTTTGTTTCCACAGAAAATGAAAAGCTCTGGATCCCTTCCAGAATAATATGGTTTGATCGAGTAAAACACCCCTGAAGCAATGTGAATGGGACAATCCAGCCTTGCAGACCACTACAGCCAGGATTTCTGCATCTTCTTTGGATTCTCCCATGACAGCGCCCCCTACCAGCAGGAAGCAGCTTGGAAAGAATGATGCTCAAATCCCCAAATATTGTTTATAACTGTTTGTTTTCATTTAAAAGAAAAGCATATATAATTATGTCCACCAAAAATAAACAAATGTTAAAAAAAAAAAAGGTTAAGGCAAGAGGATCATTAATTTAGGCCATTATGGAAACTGCATGAAGGGTAAGGCAAGCCTGGAGAGGAGGAGATATCTGTTATCTGTAAGCCCTAAGGATTTTTGCCTTTTTATGTTAGCTCTTTCTGTATGAATCCTGTAAATTTATAACTTCCCATCATTGGACTAGTGATATAAGTAGCTTGCAGTGTTCATTGAGCAGTTATTTAATTCCATGCACTGTCAAAGCTACTTTGAAGGAATTATCTCTCGCTGAGTTTTCAAAGAAGGCCTGAGATGAGAACAGTTTGGCACAGTTACCTAAATAAATTAGCCTAAGTTTATTCATCCAATAGCTACAGAGGGGTGGGAATATATCCAGTGAGTCTGGCTCTTGACAGTAATCTTGACTGTGAGCACCCCTATTCTTGCTATTATTTTGTGATTATTGTAAAACACAATAAACATGGTTCCTGTCTTAAAAAAAAAAGCAGGGTCTGACTCTTTAATGAAGCTGGGGAATAGACAAGATGGGTCTCATTGCCTCATCTATATGAAGACAAGTATGTGCTTCCTGATGTTACATAAAGAGTGATAATCTCTCCATGGGAAATGTTTAACACAGACTCATGTATTTGGATTACAGATATTGTCACTGTTTGGAGAGGTTGTGTGACCCTGGGATGTGGGTGTCTGCTGCAGAAAATAGACCATGCATCAGCCACAGAAATTGAGACAGTGTCCTTAGGTTCATGCAAACATAGACAAGATCATTTGTTTTATAGAAGGGTACCCTCCACTTTGAGGGAGGAAATTTTTGAGATAAAATAAGTTGTTGCACCCCAAATAGCTTCTGTAGAGTACTTTGTCACAAGGACAAATGCTGAAGCACAGCACTCTTAGTCAAGCTAAGAGTTATCTCTTTTTATAAATTTAAACAAAGCCTTCAAGTACCTTCCTCCTCTTAAAAAAAAGTCCAGTTGGTGAACTTGTGGTATAAAGGCCATGGGAGTAAGTAACCAATTTCTAATTAAGTCTGTTCCACAACATACCTAACACAAGCATGCAGAAGAATATATGGCTAGACAGATCATATATGATAGAAAACCTACCCCTTTTATTCTGCTAAATTGACATAATATTGAACCAACTACTACAGACTTAACACTGGCCACAGAATAAGGCATCTCTCAACCCTTATCAGAGAAGCTATGTGTGCAGTAGATGATCAACACAGATCCAGAAATGGAAAAGGTAAAGAAAATAAGACACTGAAGAATGCCCAGCCAAAATGGAACATCTGCACCGAATCTCCCTTGCAAAAGTTCAGAGTTCATTATTGAACATAAGGAGTTAAGAATGTAAGAGCTATAGGTAGTGCATGTGAGTAAATAGAAACAGTGTCTTCTTACTGCCAAAAAAGCAGCTAAACATATGAATATAAGTTGATTGTGACAGAATGTACAAAAACTGTGCAAGCCAAAGCTAGACAAAATCATATCCCACAGAAGAGCATGAAGTTCCTCTGCCTTAGCTAATGGAGAGGAAGAGTGAGTTTTCTATGAGTTTAGACCCTGGTAAATCTTCTACAGACCAATAGAAAGTTACACACCCATAACACAATTGCTTTAAAGGAGAGTATACAAAATTAGGTGAGAAAGAAAGGAGGATTTAGGTCTGGGAAGAGTTGGGGAAAGGAGAGTAAATATGATGAAAAAGACATGAAATTCTTGAAGAACAGATTTTAATAAATATTGTATATTCTGTTCATCTATATTCTCAGTAGGAAGCAGCAATCTTAACTATAGACAGATTTACATGTTAATTCCTGTTCCACAATATACACTTCTCTAGGTTATTGAGCAAAAATGGTTTTATTGCAAAGTCATTTATTCATAAACTATTTAATATTTTTATATGGTTGGCATATCAAGGCTTTTTCCCCTCTCCTTTCTAGCATGCTACATATCACGACCCTCCTTACAAAATCCTAGTTACTGGATAAGTACTGGTTAGTTGTAAATGTTACAGATGTAAAGACAATAAACCCTTTTTCTGTCATTACCAAATTTTCTATACAGTAGGTCTCAACGGAGAAGGAATTTCATAGCCATTTGTAAATATTTTTGCCAAGGAAACTGAAAAAGTTATTTTAACTTTTTATTTTTACTTTCTGTAAACGGGAGCACATCTGTTTAAGTGGTGATGACACTCTGTTTATTCCTTCAATATATATGTTTTGTCCTCATGTCATGTCTTTTCAAATTTAGATTTTTTTCATTTTCTTTATTTTTATTTTACATATCAAACCCAGTTCCCTGTAACTCCCTCCCTCCCTTCCTCTTTCCCTCTCCCCCCCCACTCACATGCACCCCGACCACCCTCACCTCCCACCTCCCACACACTCTACATGTAGGGTGATGCCATCCAGGAGAGATCATCTAAATCTGCAAAGTCTTTTGAAGTAGGAACTAGGGCTTCTCTCCTGTCTCTAGGTTAAGGGAGTATTCCTCCATGGGGGATGTGTCTGCAAGGTCCTTTTGTGTACCAGGGGTACATCCTGGTCCTACTGTCTGAGGTCCCTTAGACTGCTCAGTCCTTCTAGCTGAGACCCATGTTCAGGGGTTCTGAGTCAGTCCCATGCTGGATTCTCACCTAACTCTCTGGGACATGTTAGCTCCTCCTTGTTAAAGTAAGCTGTTTCTAGGTGTTTCTGCAGCTTGTTTTTGTCCTACCTCTCTGCATCTGGATTCTAGTTCTGCTCAATGTTTAATTGTGGGTGTTTGGTTCTGTTTCCAACAGGTACTAGATGAGGGCTCCATGATGGTAGATAAATTAGTCATTGATCTCATAATCAGGGAAGAGCATTCATGGTAGCCTTTCCACTGTTGCTCAAATTGTTAGTTGGAGTCAGTCTTGTAGGTCTCTGGACATTTCTTTACGTTCAGTTTTCTCTTCAGTCCTATAATGGCTCTCTCTTTTATTCTCTCTCTCTCTCTCTCTCTCTCTCTCTCTCTCTCTCTCTCTCTCTCTCTCTGTCTGTCTCTCTCCTTCTCTCTCTTTTTTGTATTCTATCCCCCCCCCCACCGGCTCAATCTTCCTAGCCCCAAGTGCTTTCCTCTCCTCAGCTTCTCCTTCTCCTACTTCCTTCTCCACTCACTGCCTCCCTATTACCCTTGTGATCTGGAGAATGTTTCGTTCTCCCTTCTGGGAGGGACCTTATAAGAATCACTTACAATCCACCTTGTATCCTAGGTCCTCTGGTGGTGTGAGTTACAAGCTGGTGGAGAGAAGCTTAAGGCGATTACTCTAAAATCAGGAACATGACAAGGCTGCCCTGTCTATATATATCTCTTCAATATTCTACTTGAAGTTCTAGCTAAAACAATAAGACAACAAAAGATCAAAGGAATCCAAATTGGAAAGGAAAAAAAATCAAACTTTCTATATTGCAGATAATAGTTTACATAAGGGACCCAAAAAACTCTACCAGGGAACACCTACAGATGATAAACACCTTCATCAAACTAGCAGGATACAAGGTAAATTCAAAAAAATCAGTAGCCCTACTTTATTCAGATGACAAAGGGGCTGAGGAAGAAATCAGAGAAGCATCACCATTTACAATAGCCACAAACAACATAAAGTCTCTTGGGGTAATACTTACCAAACAAGTGACAGATCTATATAATAAGAACTTTGTGTCTTTAAAGAAAGAAATTACAGAAGATACCAGAAAATGGAAAGATCTCCCATGCTCTTGGGTAGGTAGGATAAGCATAGTAAAAATGACAATCTTGCCAAAAGCAATCTACAGATTCAATGCAATCCCCATTAAAATCCCAGAAAGAATCTTCACTGACCTTGAAAGTATAATAATCAACTTTATATGGTAAAACAAAAGACCCAGGATAGCCAAAACAACCCTGTACTATAAAAGAATTTAGGAGCCATCACCATCCCTGACTTTAAGTTCTACTATAGAGCTATAGTCCTGAAAACACCCTGGTATTGGCACAAAAATAGACAGGTAGACCAACGGAATCAAATCAAACATCCTGATATTAACCCACACACCTACAGACACCTGATTTTTGACAATACAACTGAAAGGATACAATGGGGAAAGGAAAGCATCTTCAACAAATGTTGCTTGAACAATTGGATGATGGTGTGTAGAAGACTGCAAATAGACCCAGGTCTATCACCACACACAGAACTCAAGTCCAAATGGATCAAAGACCTCAACATAAATCCAGCCACACTGAACCTATTAGAAGAGAAAGTGGGATGTACCCTGGAAGAAATTGGTATAGGAGACCACTTCCTGAACATAACTCCAGTAGTATAGACACTGAGATAGACAATTAATAAATGCTACCTCCTCAAACTTAGAGCTTCTGTATGGCAAAGGACACAGTGGGTAAGACCAAACGGCAGAATGGGAAAAGGGTCTTCACCAATCCTACATCTGACAGAGGGCTGATCTCCAAAATATACAAAGAACTCAAGAAACTAGTCAACAAAATATCAAATAACTCTATTTAAAAAATGGGGTACAGAATTGAAGAAAGATTTCTAAATAGAGGAAATCAAAGAGGCTGAAAGACACTTAAGAAAGTGCTCAACATTCCCAGCTATCAAGAAAATGCAAATCAAAACAATTTTGAGATACCAAAATTACTCCTGCCAGAATGGCTAAAATTAGAAACACCAATGACAACTTATGCTGAAGAGGATGTGGAGAAAGGGGAACACTCCTATAGTGCTGGTGGGAGTGCAAACTTGTACAGCTATTTTGGAGATCAGTATGGCAGTTCTTCAGGAAAATGGGAGTCAGTCTACTACAGGATTGGGAAATCCCTCTCTCAGGCATATATGCAAATGATCCACAGCCATACAACAAAGACATCTGTTCAACTATGTTTATAGCAGCATTATTTGTAATAGCAAGAACCTGGAAACAACCTAAAGGCCCCTCAACTGAAGTATGGATGAAGAAGATATGGCACATCTACACAATGGAATACTACTCTGCAGAAAAAAAACAAAAAAACAAACAAAAAAAAAACAATGGAATCTTGAAATTCGAAGGCAAGTGGATGGAACTTGAAGAAACCATTCTGAATGAGATAACCCAGTCACAAAAAGAGGAACATGGTATGTACTCGCTCATATATGGATTTTAGACCTAGAGCAAATTTAGATTTTTTTCAAATATAAGAAAACATGTGACACTTGTCTAGCTTTTTTGTTTAACACAATGATTATCAGACCCATCAATTTTTTAAATTTTCAATGTATGTTAAAATATCTCCCGATCAGTGTTATCATAAAAATTTTGGTGACAGGATTATGAATATATATTAAAAATGTACATATAAATACTTTTATTAATTCTAGATTATATGACACTCTTATTTCACTTTACCTAGGCTAGACTGAAATTTTTACTCATGGTTCCCTTCAAGGTCAATTTATTATTGCAATTAATAAAGTTTCTGATGAATCATTCATTAGTGATGATTTATGAATTATACTTTGTTCAAAGCTAACTTGTAACCCAAAGCAAAAAAAACTATTGAATTAAATAAACTACTGTTAACAAACATTTTATACTTTAAAATCTGAATTGCGTTATTTTGCATCAAAAGCCAAACTTCAACATCCTTTTATTACTTCAAAAGGAAATCAATTTAAGCTATGCACTATTCATTACAATTCCATCTCACAGCACTTCCTTACAACTATATTTCTGGGTGTTTTGAATTAAACTACAATACTTCTAGTTATGTCTTGAAGGATATGTTGACTTTGTTAATAAGCTTTTCTTCTCTCCCTATGCATTTCATCTTCTGATATTCTAGTGATTTGGAAAAGTGGGATAAAAGGGAATGCTTTGCTTATTAGTCTCTTTGCTGGGTTGACATAGGCTGAGGATAGACAGTGGAATAAATTTAAATGGTGGAGATAGATGAATCCAGTTCCTCAAAAATTCCCAACTATCTACATATACCCTTAATGATTCTCTACATACACAGATCACCAAAACTCCTTACCCCAAAGGAATCTTGATAATGATAATCCCTTGCATCTCCCCAAGACAGGCAGGCATGTGCATAGACACACACACACACACACACACACACACACACACACACACTCACACACACTATGCATGCACAAAAGCACATAGGGGAAAAGAGAAAAACTCTATATCAACAGGACTTATCCATTTTATTTTGTGTGTTTCAATTTATATTTAATTGATTAAGCATTTCATATATATATATATATATATATATATATATATATATATTTCATAACAACTCCCCTTTCCCTGCCTCCACCCCAACCTGTGATGGCTATTTTCATCAATTTAACTACTGCTGAAATTTACTAAACCACACATGTGAAGAATTTTTCTTTCTTAATTCAATCATGTGGATGAAGTAGACTCACTTCTAATCCAGATTTTGAGGTGGAAAGATTCATGTCTAGTCTGGGCTACACCTTTCCTTATAGCCTATAATAAAGAAATGGAAGAAGAAAGTTTTCTTTCTTTGCCTGTTTGCTCTTATTCTCCCTAGCAAGGTCATTCCTTAACTGGATTTAGAGAAAACTTATGGATTCTTGTCTATACCGAAGACTAGAACAAGATATCTAACCTTAAGGACAGAACAAATGCTGGATTATTGGGTCATATACATACACACACACACACACACACACACACACACACACACACACACACACAGATATATATATATATATATATATATATATATATATATATATATATATATATCTTGCATGGGAACTCCATAGTTCATTGTCTCATTGTCAAACAAATGGGAATCTCACATTTAAAGAAACATAGCTCTGTCTCATGGCAATCAATTGCTTAGAACTCCTCAGATAAGATTAAGAATTCCTATTTATCTCACTCATCCATGATAGAATTTTGTCTGACTTGAGCATATGCAGGACTTCTACATGCTCTTACAACTACTGTGAGCTCATCTGTGTAACTGGTATGATGTGACAGGGAAACCCTATTTCATGGTATACATGAATACAACCATGAAAACCCTATTTTCAACAATTCTTACACTAACAATATTTCTGGCCCTCTTTCATGATGATATCTGAACCTTGGAAAGAAGTAGATGAGATATAGATGTCTTACTTAGGGCTGAACACTCCATAATCCATATTCTCTAAACATTTAACTATTGTGCATTGCTAATTGCTGTCTACTAAGAAAAGTTCCTCTCATCCTGTACAAAACTGAACTCCAGGTGGATCAAGGACCTCAACATAAACTCTATGACTTGAGAGTGATAGAGGGAAAAAATAGGAATTATGATTGGATTCGTAGGCATGTAAAAAGATTTTCTAGATAGGATCTTGGTAGTACATTAATTAAAACCAGCAATTGCCAAATGGGGTGTGATGGCTATATTTGTTATCAACTTTACAACACTATTTTAACTAAATATAGCTATCTAAAATCCAAGTTAAGTGGCAAGGTATACACATGTGAGGTTTTTCTTAATTAAATCATTTGAGGCAGGAAACTCACCTCTACTCTGGGTAACACATTGTGCTGGCAGCCTATATAATAGAATAGAAAGAAAAAGGCATTTGAGTTTTGCTTGCTTGGCCTCACTTTCACTAGTAAGCCCATTTCTTAACTGGCATTAGAACTTATTTCTTCAAGATTCTGATACATACTGAAGATCAGCTGTGATATCCAACCTCATGGACATTTGCTGCTTTATTGAACTTTCTATGGATAGACAGCCACTGTTGGACTAGCTGGGCCACAGCCTTTAAGAGACTCTACTAACTCCCCTTTTGTATAGAGAGATTAATTGTTTAAGTTCTGCTCCAATAAAGAACCCTGAATACTATGTGGGGCTGTGAGAAATTAAAGTACTTCTCTAGAGCAAAGAACAGCATCATTTCAATGAAGAGGAAGGCTATACTATGGGAAAAATGTTCACCAATTATGCTTCTAAAAGAAAGACTGGTGGTATAAAGAATATATATAGTATGCAAAAAAAAAGAAAAAAAGAAAAAAAACTGACCACAAGTATAAAAGCCCATTAGAAACTGGGGCAAGGAACTAAACAGAGAGTTCTCAAAATGTGAAATGAAAATTACTGATAAATGTATATTTAAACAAACTTATTTAGCCATCAAGGGAATGAAAATAAAAACTAACTGCTTTGAGATTTTACCTTACCCATTTAGATTGTATAAGATATTTTTAGGTCCCCCATCGTCAGGCCTTGGCTAGAGCTGAGTCTGGGTCCAATTCCACTGGGGAGATTCTCCCCTATACGCTTCCCCTGGAAATCCCTGGGTGGGTCCCGTATGTCGCTGGCCCTGTGTCCTGTCCCCACTGAGAATGCTCTTGGAGCTCCTATACCCACCCCCACCAAGAGCCTGCCCTCCCCCTACCCTCTGCCTTACCCTGCCCACTGTCCCAACTCTTTGGCTGAGCACTGAGCCACAGGGTGGAACCACAATCCAGCCACCTTCAGGGAAATTCCTGGAGCCCATCTGAGCACAATAGACCTGCCTAATTATGCGGAACCACCTGTAATTTCCACCTGCCTGGTCTCTGACCCCTCCCCCACAACCTGTCTTCTATTGGTGTTCTGGACCCCTCCCAGAGATCTGCCTGGGACTACTCTGAGTTCCTGCAGCCTGAATCCTTGACCCCCTTTGCAGGGTCTCTGCTAAAGAGGCCTTATTCAGCTAGAGAGTGCCAGCTAGGCCTGCCTATTGGTGCAGAAACATCCTGAGTATCAGCCCAGCCTTTGTCCCCCATCTCCAGGCCTTGGCTAGAGCTAGACCTGACTATCCCTGAGGAAACATCCTGCAGGTTAGCTTCTACCAAGGAGGCCTCAGCTGTCCTCTGCTAGAGCCTGATCTTTGACCCCCATCACTGGGCCCCTGCTTACTAAGAAACCTCCTAGAGAGCTTGGACCACCCATAGCTACAGACATGGAAACTCTAACCCACCTAAACCCATAGAGAGAGGGAGATACCCCACCAACACCTACTGGAAGAAGCTATGGGAAGACGGCAATACAAGAAAACACCTAACATCAGAAAGACAACCATAACACCACCAGAATCTAGGGAATCTACACCAAATCGACCAGAACACAACAAAGCAGATGAAGCAGAAGAGAATGACTTAAAAATTATCATCATACAAATGATAGAGTCCCTCAAAGAAGATGTGAGAAAATCCCTTAGAGAAATGGAAGAAAACACAAAAAAATAATTGGAAAAAAAATAAATTTCTTAAAGAAAGTACAGAAAGCCAAGCAAAAACAAACAGGTGAAGGAAATGGTTCAAGATTTGAAAACGGAAATGGAGACAATAAAGAAAACACAAACAGAAGGAAAGCTGGAAATAGAAAAACTGGGCAAACAATTGGGAACTACAGATGCAAGCATAACCAACAGAATACAAGAGATGGAAGAGAGACTCTCAGGTGCTGAAGTTAACTAGAGGGAATAGATTCATTGACCAAAGAAAATTGTAAATACAACAAATCCCTAACACAAAACATCCAGGAAATGTGGGACACCATGAAAAGACCAACCCTAAAAATAATAGGCATAGAAGGTGAGGAACCACAGCTCAAAGATGCTGAAAACATATTCAACAAAATCATTGAGGAAAACTATCCCAATTTGAAGAAGGAGATGCCCATAAAAGTACAAGAAGCATACCAAACACCAAATAGACTGTACCAAAGAAAAAAGGCCCCTCGGCATATATTAATCAAAACACCTAACGTGTAGTATAAAGAAAGAATATTAAGAGCTGTGAAGGAAAAAGGACAGGTAACATATAAAGGCAGACCTATCAAAATTATGCCTGACTTCTCTATGGAAACCCTCAAGGCCAGAAGGTCCTGGGTAGATGTTCTACAAGTACTATGGGTCCACGGATGCCAGCCCAGGCTACTATACCCAGGAAAACTCTCAATCACTATAGATGGAGAAAACAAGATATTTAATGACGAAGCCAGATTTTCACAATACGTATCTACAAATCCAGCCCTACAGAAAAATTTGGAAGGGAAACTCCAACCCAAGGAAGTTAACTAAGCTCACAAAGACATAGGTAACAGATAATGCCACTTCACCAGAAACCAAGGGTAAAGCAAAGCAGGACAAATATATTCACAATACCACTGCCAAAAACAAATCCAAAACAAACAAGCATTAACAATCAATGGTCCTTACTCTCCCTCAACATTAATGGGCTTAACTCACCTATAAAAAGACACAGGCTAACAGAATGGATATGAAGACAGAACTCATTCTTCTGCTGCATACAAGAAACACTTCTAAGCTTAAATGATAGACATTACCTCAGGGTGAAGGGCTGGGAAAAGATCTTCATTTCAAATGGACCCAAGAAGCATGCAGGTGTGGCTATCCTAATATCTAACAAGTTAGACTTCAAAACAAAATTAATCAAAAGAGATGAAGAGGGTCACTTCATATTCATCGCAGGAGAAATCCATCAACACAAAGTCTCGATTCTGAACATCTATGCCCCAAATACAAAGGCACCCACATTTGTAAAAGAAACGCTACTAAAACTATAAGCTCACATAAAACCTCCCACACTTATAGTGGGAAACTTCAACACACCACTCTCACCACTAGACAGGACCACCAACCAGAAACTCAACAGAGAAATAAAAGTTATGTCTCAACTGGGTTTATCAGACATCCATAGAACATTCCATCCAAACACAAAAGAATATACTTTCTTCTCTGCTCTGCATGGAACCTTCTCTAAAATCGACCACAGACTAGGTGGCATAACAAACCTCAACAGATACAAAAGAATTGGAATAGTCCCCTGTATCTTATCAGACCACCATGCTTTAAAATTGGAATTTAACAACAACACTAATCACAGAAACCTACAAACTCATGGAAACTGAACAATGCGCCATTGCACCACACCTGGGTCAAAGAAAAAATAAAGAAAGAAATTAAGGACTTCCTAAAATTCAACGAGAATGATGACAAGACATATCCGAACTTATGGGACACCTTGAAAGCAGTGTTACAAGAGAAGTTCAATGCACTGAGTGCCCATATGAAGAAAACAGAGGATAGTCATATTATAGAATTAACAATGCAAATGAAAGCCTTAGAAAAAAAAAAGAAGCAAACTCACCCTGGAGGAGTAGACGCCAGGAAATAATCAAATAATCAGGGCTGAAATCAATAAAATAGAAACCAGGAAAACAATATAAATAATCAATGCAACAAAGAGTTGGTTTTTCGAGAAAATCAACAAGATAGACAAACCTTTATCCAAACTAAAGAAAAAGCAGAGAGAGAGCATGCAAATTAACACAATCAGAAACAAAAGGGGGGACATAACAATGGACACAGAGGAAATCCAGCCAACTTTCAGGTCATACTTTGAAAATCTGTACTCTACAAAATTTGAAAATTCAAAGGAAATGGACAAATTTCTGGATAGCTATCACTTACCAAAATGAAACCAAGAACAAACAACTTAAATAGACCTATAACCCCCAATGAAATAGACGCAGTCATTGAAAGCCTTCCAATCAAAAAAGTCCCAGGGCCAGATGGCTTCAGTGCAGAATTCTACCAGACATTCAAGGAAGAGCTAATTCCAATACTCCTCAAATTGTTCCACACAATAGAGACAGAAGGCATATTACAAAACTCTTTTACGAGGCCACAATCACCTTGGTACCCAAGCCTCACAAAGATACAACTAAGAAAGAAAACATCGATGCAAAAATACTCAATAAAATACTGTCTTTTTAGCATCTTGTTTCTCTTCTGGAACTACCCTGTTAGAACAAATGTTTTCATTGGGTCTCATAAGATATTCCAGTAATTCTTGTTTGTTTGTTTGTTTGTTGTTGTTTATTGATTAGTTGAGACTATCTCTTTTAGTGCAGGCTGATTTAAAATTCTCTAATCCTTAACTACCTAAATTTTATCTCTCTAATCTCTAATTCTTAACTACCTTGGTACCTTCAAGTTCTGATCCTCCTGCCTTTGCCTCTATAGTCTTGACAGTGCAAGTGAGCACAAAAAGGCCAGGTTTATGAGACACTGGCAATAGAACTCAGGACTTTCTGCATGCTAGGGAAATGCTCTGTGTATAATCCATAGCCTAGATGCATTAACTTTTTCCTAAAATGCTTCCAAAGAGGTCTGTACTCTGAGATTAATATAGTTTCTCACAACACCTTGTTAAGTCCATCCTGTTATAATGCTTTGTTAGTGCCAATTATGTTCCCACTGAAAAATCAAGTCTATTTTCCAGTTTCAACAAAACATGAAAATATGAACAGATCTTTATCACTATACTCACTGACATTGTCCAATGGTTTTGAGGTGCTTTTCACTTTTATCATAGTAAAGAATGAACTCAGATGTTTTAGTAGTTTGAACAAATCTATTTTAAGAGTCCTATTTCCATATAAAAAGTGTGTATTTATTTTTACACTGTAATTGAACAACAACTAAATAAAAGCCATTATACCTACATGTTTCTACACAGAACTCTAATGCTTTACTCTTTTTAAGGGTAATTTAATTCTATAGAATCCAAGCCCCAAGAAGACTAACCCTGTGTTTAGAGGTAAAGGATTACTGTTTAAGTTTGGGCTAAGCAAACTTTTCAGAAATGGCCACACAGTAAATATTTTAGCCAGTGAAACCTGCCACTGTAGCACTCATGGACTGCATGTTAACCAGTTCTCCAGTCTAACTATTTATGGACAGAGGTTTTTAATGTAATTGTCAAAACTTTAAAAATATTATTCCTCATGCCTCAACCCAACAGTTAACAATTCCAAGATATTTCTAACTTGCAATACACACAGGAAAGAAATGGCAGGCCAACACATAGGCAGTAAACTGTTAGCTCCTTAACTAAGTAAACATTGGCATAAAGATTTCTGTACTTAAAGACTAGTTAATTCTGGATATGGGTCCAAAGTTAGCTGGGGGATTCAGGCAGTTGTCAGCTTTGTAGATTATGAAATATTTTCCTCTCATAAATTACCAAAATGGGGGATTGGGGCTGGATATCTAAATATATATATATATATATATATATATATATATATATATATATATATAATATTTGAATACTCTGAGACACCTGGATCAACAGCCACCTTATTCAGAGGGAAGCCAGCCTGAAGTTGAAGCTGATATACCAAAAATGAAAAGACCTAAAAATTACCAAGAACTTACTTCTTAGATGTTGTAAAAGCTGAATAATTAACGTAGCAAATATTTTATGTAGGATGTCTTTCTTTATGCTATGAATATGTTAATAAAGAATCTGATGTGGCCAATAGCCAGGCCAAATAAAACCAGGTGAGAAATTCAAGCAGAAATCTGAGGAGAAGAAGGGTGGAGTCAATGCAGCTGCCAGAAACCCCCAGGGAAGCAAGAAGTGAGATAGGAAGTGAGCAGCCTCATGGTACAATGTAGACTAATAGAAATGTGTTAATTTAATTGTAAGAGCTAATTAATAATAATACTAAGCTAATAGGCCAGTTTGTAATTAACATTAAGCCTCTATGTGGTTATTCAGGAACTGGCAGGCTAGAGCAAAATATCAGGTTACAGTTCCTCCTGAGGACATTATTTTAATCCTATCAAATCAGTGATACTTGACCATGGAGTGTTTTTGTTTGTTTGTTTATATTTGGTTGTTTTTGTTTTTGTTTTTTGAGTGCCCCCTTCATGTTATGTGTAACTAAATCTATTATTCTATTCTGATATATATTCTCTCTCTCTCTCTCTCTCTCTCTCTCTCTCTCTCTCTCTCTCTCTCTCTACTTTCACTCCTCTCTCAAACTCATTTTACCTAAGAATAATACCAAAGAAAAGACAAAAGAAGTTGAAAATATCAAATTTCTGAGAATGTTATAATCTTGAAACTTCCTCAAAAAATTAACCAGTTACCCTGATTCATTTGTAAGAAAATTACTTAAGTTTATTTCCACCATAACAAGAAGAGTTTCTCCTGTAAAGTCTCAATCTCTCTTTGTATTGAAAACATGCTAGAAGAGAAAAAGGCACAAATCAAATCACACTATTACCAAAGGGAACTCACCATTTCAAATCAAACTTGTTTTATCTGTATTTCCTAGTATCATTCTCCTTTTCCCCTAATGTTAAATCCAGCTTTGTAAGGGTGTGTTTGCAAATTCTAACTTGGACCCATTGAAATATTTTACGCAGTTTCCCATTTTATAATTGTTCTATCATATCTAATTATTGATAAAATATTTAGTGCAATTTAGTAGTGTAAATATGACTGTCTCATTTATCAGGTGAAGTTCTTATTTTGGCTCCATATTCTTGAAACACAATGCAAACTGACATAGTTTCTAATTCATGTTCTTTGAACCTTTTGGTTTAGCTCAATCCTCTACATATCTTCAATTTCATTGACTATTCTTCTGGCTCAAATAGTCCAACTGGATGTGTTCCTTTACCTCTGCACATAATATGCAACCATTGATTTGAATATTGATAGTGTCATCTAGGAATTTAGTTTTAATTTTACCTACTCAGGAAAACCTTGTAGGTTACTATGCTTAGTCACTCCACCTCAAAAACATTAACATAATTCAATTTGCTCACTGTATCGCTATTTGCTATGTTCCTGTATACACAATTGTTTTCTCTTACTGTCTGTCACACCTCAGTAAAATGGTAATTTTTCAAAGTAGATAATAATTACTTAATTCAGCAACATTTCCCTGAAATTATACTGATCTAATATTTGTTAAAGCATGTACATATGCAGAAATGAATGGGTCAGCTGACAGAGGCAAAATGAAGACACAAGCCTGTAAACCCACTGTATCTGGGAAACCCCTATAATGTGGAATTTATTGACAGATTCTTAGCCCGTAGTAAAGTCCCATTCCTATAGCAGAAAATTGATCCTTTTCTGTGTTGATGATTGTCTGGTTTTCAGTTACTTTCATAGGAGTTTTAATACACCATTTCACTGTGTTCTTGTTATTTCTTGCATGCTTTGTGGGTGGAGAAAGTAAAAATTTTCCTTTTTCCCCTTTTATTTGTTATTATCCTTAGCAGCCCTATTTGATGTTTGACCAAACAATGCCCTCTGCTGTTTGTGCCTAAAATAACATGGCTGCCTCAAAAATTCCTACTTATGTTAAGCTGATCATTTTTACGGTTTGCTTCACAAGACAGCTGCCTACATTTCAGAACTGGGGAGTGACACTCACTACACTAGCTCCAGTCATTGTTCTTTCCTTTGGTTTTAAACTTTTTTCTAAGGATAAGAAATCATATAACCAGTAAGCCAGAGCTTCTGCAAATGACCTTCAAAGACCATGCCCTGTTAATCATCAACTAACGTGTTTCATGGAGCCATTAGGACCATTTTTTATAAAATCCATGAATGAGAATGACTTCTGAGAGCTACTATCACAATCCAAAGCATCAGAATAAATGAACAGGCTAAGAAGGCAGTCACATCTCAAACTTTACCTTAGTGTGAAAAAGCCAAATTCATCCCAATCTCAAAACATACCTACATCAGTCACCTCTGAGCAAAGCTAAACACAAAATTAATTTGCTTTTGCTTTCCCTGTTTGCATACTTTCCTATTATGCAATGAGAATAAATATACCTGGCACAAGGCTTCTGGGTGTGTTTGAATCCTTTTGATCATATCCACTTTTTGAGATTGATTATTTATGAAAATATAAAATATAGATGACTGGAATGTTTCTCAAATTATAGGGAAGGATTTAAGATGTTTGTTTTTATTTTTATAACAACAATTTGTTTAGCAAAATGCTTAGCCAAAGCAAGGAGGGAAATCTTAGAGCATCACATTCCAAATTCTTCTTCATCATAATTCTTTCTGGTTATGCAGTTAGAACACTCCAGCTTTCAGCGCAGTTCTGCTTGGTATAATGTGTGAGCATCATCCTTTGTGTTTATACATAACAACATTTGGGCCTCAAGGCTTCATTCTGTCTATCCTTCTCTTTTTCTTCAGGTTCACAGGACACCAGATTAATAATGCATGTTTCTCCTTTCCCACACACAAAAAAATTGTTCTTTTCTTTTCTTTTTTCTTTTCTTTTCTCTTAGTAATTTAGAAACAATCTTATTTTACATATCAATCCCCATTCCCTCTTCCTCCTATCCTCTCATGCCCCCCACTGAAACCCACCAACCTAACCTCCACCTACTCCCCAAGGATAATGAGGCCTTCCATGGGGGTTTGTCAAAGTCTGTCACAACATTTTTGGGAGGGTCTAGGCTCTCCTCTGTGTATCTGGGCTGAAATAGTATCCCTCCATAGGGAATGAGCTCCCAAATTTCATTTGGGGACTAGCAATAAATACTGATAAATACTGGTTCCACTGTAAGAGTCTTATAGACTGCCCAGGCCTCCTAACTGTCATTCACATTCAGAGGGCTTGTTTTGGTCCAATGCTGGTTCCCCAGCTTTACAACTGGGGTCCTTGTGCTCTCATTTGATCAGCTGAGCTGTTTCTGTGGGTTTCTCCACTACAGTCTTCAACTCTTTACTCATCCCTCCTCCTTCTCTACAGCTGGATTCCAGGCTTAGGTCTCTGTGCTTAGCTGTAGGTGTTTGCTTCTGCTTTCATCAGCTACTGGATGAAGGCTCTAGGATAGCAATTAAGGTAGTCATCAATCTCATTTCCAGGGAACATCATCAAAGGCGGTTTCTTCACTACTGCCTAGTTTTTAGTTGAGGTCATATTTATGGATCTCTGGACATTTCCCTAGTGCCAGATTTCTCTTTAAACCTATACTGGCTCCCTCTATTAAGCTATTTCTTTTCTTGCTCTCCTTTATTCCGCACCCTGATTCAATATTCCTGATCCCTGTTGTTCTCCCCCCTTCCTCCTCTGCCCTTCTCCTTTTCCTCCCTCCCCTCTCTCCACTCTGGCCCCCCTGTGATCCCAATTTGCTCAGGAGTTCTTGCCCCTTCTTCTGGGACCATGTATATCTCTCTTAGGGTTCTCCTTGTTTCCTAGCTTCTCTGGTTGTGTGGATTATAGGGTGGTACCCCTTTGTTCTATGTTTTTCTTTTCATATTTCTCCACAGTAATGTTTTGCTCAAAGTAACCTAAAGAAACAACAGGTGAGAAACTGGGCAAACAGTGTACAGATAGACCTACCTGAGAAATAGTCTTTTGTCCTTTACTGCACATACCCACTAGATGCCAGTAGCAATCCCAGTAGTGAAAACTACAATGCCTTCCAATACTTGCAGGTAGATTCTGGGGGTGGGGGACTCAAAATCACCTCCTGATAACCAATGGCTTATCAATGCATGTTAGATACTCTCTCAATACTGCTTATCAAATTATTGTTCCTAATTTGTCTGTGAGAAACACAAAATAATACCAGTGGCGCTATGCTTTTTCTTTCTAAACATACCCTCCTACTTTTCCTTTTCAGATCTTTTTTCTTCTTTTGGCTTTGGATTCCTAATTCTGATAATTCCATTAAATTATGCCTAACCAGAAGCAATTTACAATAACTATTTTTATTCCCTCATCAGTCTCAATAATCTACCTTTCCTTCAATTGTCAGTAAAGCCAAGATTAAACTTACTTAATCTATTTATTAATGCTTATGTTTGTCAAGGTGGTCATCCTATTTATTCACAGGCTTCGTAAGAATAGAACTGGATTCTACCTAAGCATTCAGTAAATACTTTTTAAATTGAATTACTGAGTATGTATCATACTTTAACACTTTGTTAGAAGTCATGTGGATAGAGTGTTTATAATAATTGATTAATAAAGGCTATTAAGATAATATGTGAATCAAAATGGTACAAGCTATTTCCTTCACTAGTGAAAATGGTAAGGAATATACTGAATAATTACATCTTATCACTCCTCCAAGAGAAACTAAAAAACATAAATTAAGACTATGAAGAAATGAAATGTAAAATAAACATTTACATGGGTGATTGTAAACAATATACCTTGACTCCACCAGAGGCCAAGGCCAAGGCCAAGCTGGCAAAGAGAACCCCAGGTGAGACACCAACACTCCCTCAGTTCCCTCTGAGCCTACCAGCAAAAGCACCTTGTTTCTGCTGTATATAAGAAACACACCTCCAAAACAAAAATGGACAAGATTGCCTCAGAGTATAAGAACATAAAAAGATTTTCCAACAAAAGGGACCTAAGAAACATGCTGGTATAGCTATTCTAACAATGCTCACAAAATAGAATTCAACCCAAAAATTATCAAAGGAAATAGAAAAGGAAACGTCATACCCATAAAAGAAAAACATCTACAAATATAAAATGTTAATTATTTTTTAATAAAAGACAGATATTATTTATTATTTTTAGTATTTTCTTTTTACATATTCATCATTTTAAAAATTTATTTTACATCCCAACTACAGTTTACTCTCCCTTCTCTCCTCCCATTCCCCTTCCCACAACTTTTCTATCCCCCATACACTCTTCTTCCATTTCCATTCTGATTGGGCTAGGTCTCCTTTGGAAACAACATACTATGTATGGTAAATCAAGTTGAGCCAGGACCAAGCTCCTCGCCACTGTATCAAGACTGAACAAGGCATGCCTTCATAAAGAAAAGCTTCCAGAGAGCCAGATAGAATACACAGATGTAAAACTACAAACCTATGTATAAGTAATTTTTTATAAAGCCAGAAACAGAAAACAGAAAATAAAAGCATCTTAAACAAATTATGCTGATTTATTGGTTGTCAGCATGTGGAAGAATGAAAATTTACCCATAGCTATGACCCTGAACAAATCTTAAGTCCAGGTGGATCAAAGACCTCAACATAAGTCCAGATACACGAACATAATAGAAGAGCCTTAAGCATGTTGGCATAGGATACAACTTCTTGACCAGAACAACAATAGCAATAGCAAAGGCACAAGAACAACAATCAAAAACAGAAACTTGTGAAATTGAAAAGCCTTTCTAAGGTGGAAAGGGAGACAGAATAGACTTTGTGGGTGGGCTGGAATCAGGTGGGGAAGAGAACAGGAGAAATCATGTTATGGGTGGCAGGAATGGAATGAGCGAGACTGAGCCTTATAACTTAAACACCAATACTACGATCAGTTTGTTATTCTGTGTCACACATTTAAGGCCATAAAAGATTCTGGAAGACAAGATAAGATAGAGGAGAATCTTCAACAAAGGAGAAATGTAACTGCATCTCTTCCAGAACTTTCCTTCATATTAGTATAATTTAGCACTAAAGGAATATTATCATTCACAATTGGATTAATATTTATTTACCTTTTAGGCATTTTGTCATGATTGATGACAAATAAGGAAATATTAGGGTCTTAATGTCACTGAAGAAAAATAATGTGATAAGAATCATTGAAAAAGTGGTATTTCATAATCTATGTAACTAAAACCACAGTTTCTATCAAAAAAAAAAAAAAAAAGCCCCAAATAGGATGTTGAAGAAAGGATGATTTTCAGACAATGGACACAGACTTTATTCTCTCTGAATATGAAAGGAATGAATCCCTTTGAACTTTTAAATTGAGGTAGTTAAAAAGAACAGAAAAAGGACAAATTGAGTCTTCAAATATAACACTTGCTAAAGTATAGTTATGTTTCTCTTTGCGATTCTCTCATGCTGTCCCACAGACACTGTGGTGATATATTATTTATGATTTATTACAGCTTGTCTGAGGATTCAGTCAACTGCAAGCCATAAAAGCTAAGTACACACCTTTAATCCCTGCAGTCAGAAGCTGAGGTTGTGGTATATTCCTTTAACTCTAGGATTAAGAGGCAGACAGATCTCTATGAGTCAAAGGCTACCAATATCTATACAAGATTGATCCAGTTCTAAAGAGAAACAATTCACACAATATGATATCAGCACCTGGGATCACATGCCTTTAATCCCAGCAGTAGGGAGGAATATAAGACAAGAGAAAGGTTTCAGCATCATGTATTCATTCTCCAACCACATTGAGGATAGGAGGCATGCATTATCCAGCCACACTGAGGATAGGAAGATATTCAATCTCAGGATTCTCCCGACACACTGAAGAGATGCAGCAGGATCAGTCTATTCAGCCTGAGATAGTGGTAAGAGATAGTACCTGCTACTTTGCTTTTTTAATCTTTATCTTGAAGTTTGAACTTCAATATCTGTCTCTGGGTCTTTTTTTTTTTCTTGTTACAGATACTAAATATTCTTATATTTTCTTTTGTTACACTTATTTTATGTATAATCATGTATTTGCATATGTATATGTACTTTAATATATGCTATGTTTGTTCACCCGAGACTGGTTTATCTATACCTCTCTCTCTCTCTCTCTCTCTCTCTCTCTCTCTCTCTCTCTCTCTCTCTCTCTCTCAATTTCTCTCCTGTGTTTGTGTGTGTGTGTGTGTGTGTGTGTGTGTGTGTGTTATTTTTCTGTCCTTGTCTAGGTAGTGACAGATTTAGAAAAGTCTAACACGTTCATCTGGAACAAGTGAGACAGAGAAATATCTGATTTCAGAAAGTTGGTGATGCATTTAATGGCTTTGTTGTCTATGCTTACTTTGGATTGATGACAGGCTGGGAGGAATTGATAGTCATTAACCCACAACTGCTCATTAATCCTTAGGAAATGCCTTGTACCAAGGTCATCATTGCCTCCATAGGCTAAAAAACAAACAAACAATAGCACCCAAAAGGCATATGGATTTTTGTAATGAGCAATGCAATTTAAATTTTCATGTGAGGCAATCTGAACAGAATAAATAGCCTTTATTTTCTAGAATATATATATATATATATATATATATATATATATATATATATATATACATACATGTACACACACACACACACACACACACACACACCCTAGCAAAAATCATTAAAGATATCAAGGATTCATTTTATGGTAGTATTTTGGGAAGGAAAATTTGAAATTTCCCTTCAGCCCTGTTCATGTTAAGCCTAAGCATGCTTAACAACACAACACCTTGAGGGAATTCCTGCAATTCCGTAAATCTCCCTCACTTATCATTTGAAACAGAATACTTAAACAAGCTTAGCATGAAATATTGAGTTATAAACCAATGTGTGTGTGTCCTCAGTAGATAACTATTGTTTCAGAAAGAACTAGCATCATTGTGATGTCAGGAAGGCCATGCAGACTTGAGATATGGTAGTGTATTTTGATTTGAATGAGAAAAAGCATAGCATTCCAAGGAAGAGACAAACACACTTTGCCCTTCTATAACGTTGTTGAGCACCTACTGGGAGCCAGGCAAAGTACTCACCTACTGCCACTTAGGCACACATATCTCCTGTTCAGGATTTTATAGCATCCTACAGTTGATAAGTGACTATCTAAGGAGTTAAAACTCTAGAAAAGTTTGAACAGCATTACAACTGCAGTACTGGTAAGAAATTTTAGTAAAGTGTCAATTTGAAAATAAATGACAGTTGAGCAGAGACTGCATAAAAATAAATATGAACACAAATCAGAATATTGTGTGAGATGACATCATTAATAATTTAGTGACATGTGATGAGATATAAAATAAGGGGAGTGAAATAATACTAAGAGGTGAAAAAGCACACACAATGTAGCATTTTCTATATAGAAGGGAATAAAGGAACTTGTTTGTCTCTGTGTCAGAAGACAGGAAACTGAGGAGAATATATTTAGGGTAAAGGAAGGATGCAACATAAAATTAGTTTGAATAGGAAACAAAGTGTCCTCCATCAAAGCCTCTGAAACAATGAGGGTCTAGACTAGATTCCATGATCCTAAAAAAGAGCTGATATAATGTCATGATTTTCTGATATCTAATTTGGAACTTTAACTTTGTAGACTCATTTGTCTCTTTCTCCAGAAAACATGATTCCATGTTATTTGATGCTCTGACAGCTGTGTACTTTATTGTTTAAAACCCAGGAGGAGCAAGTCCAGGGTATCAAGTTCAGACTCTTAGTGACTCTGTAAGACACAAGTCTTCCAGTTCAGAATGACTTAGGACTTTAATAAATTCAGTAAAATGTCCCACGGAAACCTGATAAGGAAACTCTTTAATTGAGTCTCTGTTTATGAGCTCTAAGCAAGGGGAGGAAACAGAATAGACTCTTTCTGTGATTTCCAGGCAACACATTTAATCAGAATGCAGATAGCAGGGATGGCCTCCTAATTGGAACTGGAAACTGGTTTCAACTAACCTCAACCCTGTTAATATTGTATAATGAGGAAACCTTGGTGATGACAAGTCAGATAATGGAAATGACTGGAATCAGTGATGCTTTTGTTTCACTCTAATGACCACAAAACAGGGAATCATTCAGCAAATTCAGGCATCTGAAAACTGGATTTTTATTTATTGTTTTTCAGGCAGCCCTACTTTCTCTCTGTGTCATGTTAGCCTTAGGTTGTGCATATTGTAGCAGAGTTCCCCCTCTGCATAGCTCTGTATTTGCTCTCAAGTTACTATGGAACCTTGCAAGCTGAGGAGTCACTTCTAATATTAATGAGTTTCTGTTAACACAGTACCTTGTAAAGTAAAAACACCATGTATTTTTCTGTACTCATTGTTCCTCTAATGCACATTTTGAAGTAAAAATGTCATGAGAAACTGTTAGACATGTCCATGAAAAGCATTAAATAACCAAGTACCCCTTGGCATCTAGAAGGAAGAAAGAATAAGGAGGCCAGAGTATGCTGCTCTCTAAATCATCAGCAGTTAACCTACTTTTCTTACTTTAGATAAAATCCCTTCTTGGTTTCTCTCCCCACCATCTGTCTTTGTTCTCTGAAGGATTCATTTTAGAAAGAATGACTCAGTTTTAAAAAGAGCCAGAGGGTGGGGAGGATCACTATAAAATGCTGTCCTCTAGATATGACATAGCAACAGCAATTATAGATGCAAAATAGCACAGGACTTGAAAAGTACAAACACACACACACACACACACACACACACACACACACTCAGACATGCACATAAACATGTTCATACACTTGCGCATGTACACACACAAGAGAGAGAGAAAATGAGAAGGGAGAAGGGATTAGAAGTAGAACTATCTGGTTAGAAAGAATAAATGGGACAAAAGCTGTGGGAGGGGAATAAAATAATGGAGGACAAGAATGTATTCACAATACATTGTGTATATACCAGTAACAGGAAAAGAAAAGAAACCTCTTATAAAGCACAAGGCAGAGTTGACTATGGATATTGCAGATATTGGGTGATAATAATGTACTCAAACTTTCCCTACCATTCAGAAAGTGCAGGTTAGTGAAAAAAGATGAAGGTTAGTGAAAAGTGAGTAAAAATTCTCCACAAAATGAAAGTAAAGTTGGTATAGCTGTTTGTTCTGAATTCCATATTCCCACTTTCAAAGATGCAAATACCATGTTAACAGAAATAAAACAGACATGAAGACACATGCAAAATCCTAATGTCATGTTTGGAAAATAACTTTATATGTAAAATTTGGCCCACCATTTGTGATTCTATACAAAGTACTATAAAACATTGCCACAATTATTTCTGTATTTTCCATGTATTTCCTCTGTAATTCCTAAATTTTTCATACTTTTGAGAAATTTATACATGAATAAACCATATTTAGATCCCCTTTACCCCTGTGTATCTGCTCTCCAATTCTTCCCATTTCCTCCATCAACCCCTATGTTTTCTTCTATGATCATTATTTTCACACACACACACACACACACACACACACACACACACACACACACCTATTTAGATCAATCTCACACACACACACACACACACACACACACACACACACACCTATTTAGTTCAATCAGTATTATCTATATGCTTAATTGTTTAGGGCTAACGACTCCATCAGTTGGAATTCTATAATCTATGAGATGGTTTGTCCCTGGAGACCCTGGAGACAATTGTTTCTTCCTCTCTCAACAGCCATTGACGCTACTTCTTTATCTACAAGGGGTCCTTTTAAAGTTGTCTTCAACTATGTTTGCATGTCTTCTGGTGTGGTTAGATGTTGGGAAATGAGGCTGGTTCTATGATCAGTTATGGAGCAAACCTTGGTTGTAGTATGGCTGTTTTTCTTGCCTGTACATTTAGAGCCTTCAGTTATATCACAAAGATTTGATGATTTAGTAACTAACCCTATTAAGCAAGATAAGCCTAGAATATAACCATTAGCCCCATAACCTTTCTTGTCACAACTTCTGATCTTTACACACTGCCAACATCCATTCCTTGTTATTTCTTTATATTGTGCTTGCAAGAACACCTGGTCCTCAATCATTCTCTTATGTCCCTGTTGCCCCTTTCCTACATCCTTGCTCTGATGACTATATAAGCTCTGGGTAGAAAAACAAATTGCCACTTGATCAGAATTTTGTCTTGTGGTCAATTCCAGCATCTCTTTCCCCTCCCACCCCCCTTATTGGGTGTTTGGATTCTAGTTTGAATATTGCTGGTCAAGGAAATTAGAGGTTCTCACACTTAAGTAACCAAAACTGTTGACTGACCAACTAGATGGAGACAATCAAGTAACTGCATTTAATTCACGGATAACAAATTAGAAATCTATAGTTATAATTGTTTTTACCTAATGATTAAAAAAGAAGTTAAACCTTCCTCATAATGCTTGTAGTAGAATCATGAGTCACATCACACACGTGAAGAATCCTAACTGAAGGGAGTTCCAAGAAAGAGGGGCTACCAGGGCACTATTACTGGTTAAAATGTTTTCATTGCATTGAGTGGCACTCCTGGCTATGGGACTGGCTGTGTTGTTTTAGGTATTCGAGTATCTGTCTTAAACTAAACTATCATCCAGAAAATGGAGACTATGGTTTAAGACAATTCTCCTCTTAATGAGGGAAGTTTCAGGCACACAGCAGTAAAAGGAATGCCAATGGTCACTAAAATATCTTTATCTGAAGACAATATTTGTCCTTGTTAGTCCTATATACTTCTATCTTCCCAGGGATGAATGTCTTGGAGGATAGTCTACAAGCAACAATTCTTACCAAGAATCATGTCTCATCAAACTTGGTCCTAGACAAATTTCCTCATTTTTCTTTCATTACAGCAGTTCTTCCTAATCTCCAGTTATCCAGAATCATGTATGATGATGATTATGCTTACCTCTTAAAAAAGGAAAGAAGAAGGAGGAGAAGGAGGAAAAGGAGGAGGAGGAAGAAAAGGAGGAGGAGAAGAAGGAGAAAAAGAAGAAGAAGAAGAAGAAGAAGAAGAAGAAGAAGAAGAAGAAGAAGAAGAAGAAGAAGAGAAGAAAGAAGAATGCATTTTTTTTCCGCACTGTTCTTAAATAAACAGAGGCCGTTACAACTATTGGTATGCAAAATCAACAGCCAGCGGTCCATCCTGTGGCGTCATTTGTACATGTCTTGGATTATGAAGGATCTAGACTCAGCTCTGAGAGACATGAACAGAGCTGCCCTCTCCTTTCTTCTTTGCCAACTGTCCCACAACGTGTCTTCCTTTTGCCTTCACCAGAAAGATGAGTTCTAAGTCCTATCAGAGTAGTTTAACCCTAAATCCTTAGAAGATAAAATAGGAATTAGGCATAATGAATTTGAGACTCTTACTTTTGAAATGGACCTTATGGGGCAGGATAAAGTCTGCTTTCTTACTTCAGATATTGGTACATTATTTTCTCAACTCTGAACCTTCACATCGTAGCCTACTCAATAGTTTCTTGTTATTGTTTTCTGCCATTAGTTTCATGATTTTTAGTTGTGCATTGTGAGATTATTTTAAACTATAAATATTAACTTGAATTTAGAAAATGATTTTTTCTTTTACTTTGAATTAATCCATATTAAAAGGGAAAAGTAATAGGGAAATGGGGAGAGAGTGATAGACCTTAAAGCTCATAGTTCATGCTGTGGTATAAATTAAACAGCTTAGACAAACAGTTGCCTATTCTTGAAAACAGTTCCAAGAAATAAGATCCCTCCATATAGATGTGACATTAAATATTCCAAGTCTGTTATTGATCCCCAGTAGTACAAGTAGTGACAGACCCATGTCTGTCCAAATCTTCACCCTGAACTGCTGTAACATGTATGTGCTGTTTATGTACTGAGCATACAAATTGCTACATAAACTATGCATAAAACACTACTCCCTTTACAACTTGTTTATTTAGCTAGGAGAAACACTTCAATAATTTACTGCTGAGTTCACTGGTCTTCTTTTCCCTTTTCTCTCAGCTGATAGTTAATTCAGACTCTAGAACCTACCATTTAATTAGATTGCCGCCACACCTTACTCCCTATTTTTGTACTTTTTGTTTGGAGATAAGGTGTCAATGAGTTTTCCAGACTGGTATTGAACTCACACTACCTATAGATTAAATAGAACTTGAACTTGAGACCATCTTGTTTTAGCCCCATGAGTAGCTAGGCTGACAGGCCAATGTCATAAGGCATAGCTGTGTTATCATCTTCAACCTTAATAAAATCCTACTGTTTAGTTGTGTTCATGCTGTTATTGTGAAACAAGCTGGTATATTTTCACATTTATCCAAGGTATTATAATCACTCTGAGTGGGGTTCAAACTTGAGCCAACAGCTTCATTGCCTCTATGTGAAGCTTCATATAAAACAATTTAGACAAAAACATACAATATACTTGGGTGTTTTGTTTTGTTTTCCTTTTCTTTCCCACATCAACTACTTCATTTTCTTGAAATATGAACAACATATGTTTCTGCTCCATTCTGAAAGTTGAAGGTGAGCAGACATTTCCATCTTTCTTGAATAAATGATGCAACAGTCAGAGCTGGAGAAGAAAGTGGATTTTGACCCATCCACCATAAACTTTCAACCAGCAAAGGTCCCTTCCTGCCAGCATGTGTTACATTGGTAAACTTCACTCTCAATTCTTTTTATTTTTGAAGAAAAGCATTTCCAGCTAATAACACAATTACACTTAAGTATCAGGGTCCATTTTAGTATTATTGCATTTGTTAAATCTAACCAAGTCGAAATTACTTCCTCAATGCTAATAAGTGGTAGAGGAGAACAGAGAAAGGGGGAGAAGGAAGGATGAGGGAGAGGGCAGGGGTGGGACAGGGAGAGAAGGAGGAATAGACAGAAAAAAATGAAGTTTTAAAAGGGTTTAATAAAGCAAAGAAGACTTGCATACACAATGCCAAAGAGGAAAACAGAGATTTTAATGTTCCATATAGCCCCAAGCCCAATAAATGTCAGTTAAATTTGCTGCTCACCATTTCTATGGAAACCCGTTAAGTTAGGAGTAGAGTGCAGACATTTTTGGACCACAATGCACACACTATTTATTTAATTATAATGAAACACGTGACCATTAAGGACAATGTTATTATCATACTGATAACATTTAGAATTCAACAAATGGGTTTTGCAAAATAAAATTCAAACTTTAAAAATGTTGTTAAGTTCATGTTAATGCTATGTGAATAAAAGACACCTCATATCTACAGGACTTCACACATTATTTCCCTCAGGCGAACCCCAAATTAACCAAATGACATTTATTGAAAAGAGAGTTCTTCAGAGGCTTCATGCCAATTATATCCCCCTATGTTCAGTGAACAAAACCAAGGTCACAGCATATTTTCAATTAAACCCAAGATAGTACCAAAGTGAAGCACAGCTGGGAAAGCCAGCACATTATTACCCCATAGATCATTTGTGAGCTATGAATAGGTCTCCAGTGCCATTCTGTTTTATAGGCATTTGAATATAAAAATAAAGAAAATAGCTTCAGATCAACTTTTTCCTTCCAAAATAAACATTTTTAGGGCATTATGCTTGATGGCCTGAAAGAAAAAAATGATAAGAAGTCATCAGGATCTTTCTGTCTTGTCTTTAATTTGGCCAGAAACAACCATCTGATTGATGGATTTATTCATATCTTCCTTCTTTCACTAAGCAAAGATGTCATTTTCTACCTACACTGTGATGTTCCTGTGCTAAGGAACAGGGAAGACAGGAATATTATTTGCTCTCTCCTGCTTTAATTATGTGCCTTTTCCAGAGTATGCACTTATTGGACTAGTCCTCCATAACTGTATGGGAACTGGAATAAGTGCCCACCTTCAAGGAGATTATATTTAGTGTGACAAAGGGATGCATGGTCATCAGAAAAGTGGCAATGTACTGCCTGCTCCCTCCCTTCCTCATGCCTCTATAAGTAGAATTATTGACTGTGGCTGCTGTGCCAAGGCAGAATGTAAAGAAGTTTGTGTATGTGTGTGTGTGTGTGTGAGAGAGAGAGAGAGAGACAGAGAGAGAGAGAGAGAGAGAGAGAGAGAGAGAGAGAGAGAGAGAGAGTAAGAGAGAGACAGAGAGGTGGCTCTTCAGACTGTTCAGAGGAGGAGGTAAAGTGGGATTCAATGCTGTTCTTAGAAGGGAGCCACATGAGCAAATGTAAACATAAAACCAAGACCTATGCAATTTATTTATTCTGAATAATATATTGAAGGAAGAAGACTTCATAGGACAACTGAATCTTAAGGTCAGTTATCTCTGGAGTTGAATTGGGTACCATGAAGCCTGTTTCAACTTGGCAGAGGGAAGCCTACATAGAATCATCAAATAGGACTCACTAGACAGGTCTTTCCTGCTATATTGTGGTGTCTTATTTTTAATTCAGTTCTCTTTTCTAATGACTAGACTTCCTAAAATTGCTCTAGCGAGGAATGTCTGTCATTACTGTTATCAGATTTGACAGCATATAATGAGCCCTTTCATGTTAGCTGCTCTTGCAGTGTTCAACATATTGTGGGAAACATTTAACATGAATCATCACCTACCTTGTTGTCCATTGAGGTCTCTATGCAGTAAATAGGCAACGTGTTTGCCAACCTAAAAAACAAAAACAAAATAATAAACCATATCCATTAGAACAATTCAGCACATTTCCTGCTCTGCCATGACCAACAACACAGATACCACTGGTGACAATATTTATTGAATCACCACTATATTTTTACACAACTCCAGGCAGAAAGCCAAGGCAGCTATTTTAACCACTGGTTATTTGGAAAGATGCACTTTTTAATAAAAATAAAAACATGCATTTGGAGTCAGATCTACAGTCCACACTTGATTTTTACTTATTAGATTTGTGAACTTAAGCAAGTCACATGTTACTTCACATCTAGTGTCCTAATCATAACCACCTGATAGATCAAAACAGGCAATGCCTAAAAGTAGATGGGCAGTTAACAGTTAAATAGCATTTATTTATTAATGCCAAATGGCATTCTAAGAGTTTGACATGAGCATCTGCTATATTTCATTTGGGTACATATTTTTAGTCCTATGTCCAAAACATAAGAAAAAAATACATGTATTTTCCTTTAAAGAACTATTACAGATAAAGGATGAAAATTAGACTCTAAGATTGAGATGTACACAGTGTGTGGAACAATGAGACACTACACAACAGAATTTGTATTTCCTGAATATCATTGAAATAAAATAAATACTCTTTAATCCCAACAACTATAGTAAGCTGCATCAAGTTTGGTACAGGGAAATTCCACTGACATGAAACACAAACAATGGTAGATGGGAAATCATACAACTAGAAATCAAGATCAGGTACTGGAATGGATATTGACATCACCAAGAATTTTATTGATGGCCACAAGGGCTAGAAAAATCAGGGGTGGTATATTTAAATCTTCAAATAATGAGTAGAAAACAATTTTAGCTAGTTCCAGATAGCTCATGGAATAAGTTTCAAAGCTAGACATTTAATTGTGTGTAATGGCTTCATTTGGAAATATAGTAAAGGTGAACACCTTTTACAAAGTAATACACTACTACTTATCAATATTATCATTCAGTAAATAGAGTTTAAATGACAGAGATCTTAGTACTAGGATGTGAATTTTGTGTTATTCATCTTAAATACATGTAAACTCATCTTTATAAAAACTGCTAGCATATCTCCATATTGTATAAAATATTGGCTAAACATCCATAAAACATATGAAGCATTGGCTACCAGTTGATGGTCATGGTACTAATAATACATAGATAAAAACACAGGAAATAACAAAAATGGTGTGAAGGGAATACAAAAGGATGAAATGGAAGAGACTATATTTATTGCTGAATCAAGTAACCAATTCTCAATTTATGTTAATCAAAATCCAGTAGCATTTGATATTGCAAATATCACTCTGTGCTTTTTAAAAATCTCCATGTACTTGCCACAGAGAAAGCCATTCTTTTTATTTTCTTTCTCTCGAGGTGGTCATTTTGCTCTATGCCTACCACAAATGTCTTACCTCATAGACTAATGAACACTGGTGTGTCTCAGTGCCAGGCTACCTGACCTATTCTTGATCTATATTCACAAACTAAGCAATCCTACAGTGGCTTTACAATCCATGTACAATCCACTTAAAAATATAAAAATTTAACTAGTTCTCTCCCTGAATTTCCTTCATAAGACTAAGCAACAAAGCAATAATTCTATGGCACTGGTGCAACCACTTGAGCTAATGTTCTGTTTAAATTCAAGGATCTCCTAAATCTCACATACTCTTTCCTACCTGTGCTGTCTTGCAACTAGCCATTACTGTGTCTCTGTATTCTTTTCCCCTTATTTAGTCTTACATGACATTTCAACCTGAACTCTTTTAAAGAGAAAAGGAGGCATTGCAATTTTCATCCCAATTTTCTATAAAGATTATGTACACAAACTTTTGTGCTTCTCAAAAACAAAGCACTATTGTCTCCAGTGTAGAAAAAAAGTGAAAATTACCTTTACAGAGCCACTGATTGCCTGCTCCTGAATCTCTTTTCTTTGGTCAACTACACACTCACTCATGACAGGCAGTGCATTTCATCCCATATGCTGTACAAACCACTGACTGTCAAGTAATTATTATTATTGAGATTCAATATCATTATATCTTTGATCCCTTTCACTTTATTGACTCCAAAACTTCCCACATATTACCTCTTTGCTTGTTTTCAACTTCATAGCCTTCTTTTTACTAATCATGATGAAACCATAAATTCCAATGATAAACCATTATAGTAGCAATAATTATTCAGATTAGTGGAAAACCCTAATCTTGCTACTTCTGAGTAGCAACCAATGTAATAAAGAAGCAATGTGTTGATAACCATGCGAAAATCTTGTATTTTCTAGACTCAATCAAATTATCAATTTAATGATAAAGAGGTCTTATTGCTTTGTTGCCTTATAAGTTTGGTCCTCAATTTCAAAGCAGAGAAAGAACCATTTGCCTCATAGTAGCATTGCAACCCACTGGTGCCATACCTCATTGTTTCATAAAGACAAGGGATCCATAATGTTTCTCTAATGTCACAGCTAAAATGTGACATTCATCCTTTCACATGTGACTTGTTCATGCAAAGACTTTTAAACACTTGCTCATTATTTATTTCCTCTGTATTCTTTTCCTTTTGCCTCTGATCACCATGATAAGCAAGAGTATCTACCATTAATTAACACATTCATTGACACTGTATAACTGTGTGCTTTGCTTTTACTTGAAAAATGGTATTTTCAGTTGAACTTAAGAGGTATGTATAGGTGGACCAATTAACAGATACTACACATTAATTTTTATAGCAGATAATTCTGAGCCAGACCAAGGTATATGAGCATAGGAGATGGTACACACAGAGTGTTCTTGACTTTTAAATATTAGCATCAGTTTGATCTCTGCTTTAATTAATCGGAATCTCTACTCTGAAAAGACACATGAGAGATGTGGCATTTATGTTCATGAGTGTAGTGATGAAGGATGGATCAGAACTAGCAGAGTTATGAGTGACTTATCTGGCTCCTCACACAAGTGAAGATAAATGACACAAAGTATGCTGCCGTGAATTATAAACAATATTTTCACATTTAAGTCCACTGGCACAAACACTCTGTGGACCTTTTTCCTGACCTGAAAGTGTTTCCTTTTCAAATCACTGAACAATAAAAACAGAGAACCTAGGGGAAAGTGAGAGGGGATAAAAAATATTAAAACCTCTTCTTTGACACAGGTTGCCCTGTAAAAGGAGAACTCAGAAAACCATCTCTCAGGGAGCTCTGAACTGGCTTTGAGCTTCACAATCATATTTCCCTGTGTCTCTGGCTGTTATCATTAAGCTAATATCATAAAAGAGTCACAAAGAGTTCCCAGGGGTGCTTCACTGGAATCCTTTCTAACCTGTGGGAAATTCAAGAGATTTCTAGTTCTAACAAATTCAGATGGCTGCTAGTTTTTCACCTACTGTCTCCATGAATAATGTTATTCTGTGATAATATTTCTTCACCTCAGATGGTACATATTCCTTAATATCTGAGCCAAACTAGGACAATGTCATAACATTTCTTAAGCATCCAATAAGATGCACAGAAAACAAAATGTTGCATAATACCATCATTAGGTAATATAAGCTTTATATGCCTTATATATGAGGTGGATGCTTCATGCCAGAGTAGTACTACATAGAGACAATGCTACTGAGAGCACAAAGGATTGACTTTAGTGACCATTTTCAAACTTCAAGCTACTCAAACTTGACCCAGTTAAAAATGTTTAAGTCCCCTTGGTAGAATATATTAGAAAATGGCTATATCTCAATTATCAGAAATCTACGTATTCTCTTTGCCAAATCAAGTGAGAGTTGTCATTTTTTACATATGCTCAGCTTATCCCCTGTGTCCTCAGTCCCACGTATTGGTAGATTCTGACTGCCACCTCCTAAGCCAAGACAAATGCTGACTCTTTTGTCTAAACTCACCCTCTTATTCAGTCCTGTTCATCAATGCTTCAGATTCAATGTCAATCTTGTATTCTAAAAGTTTATGTTCTATATACCAAGATACTTTAGTAAAAGTGTCCAATCTAGTTTCAAGACAAGATCTCCATATGTATTACAAATATATTAAAGGATTTTTGTTCCTTCTCCACCAGTTTAGATGTTTTTTTATTATGGTTGTTGTACTTATTATTCTGAACATTCAATAGCTGAGTACCTGATTTGCTTTTTAAATTTCTGGTCTAGTGTCAAATATTGGCAACTTTCCTAATTTTCATGATCAACATGAAGTGAATGGTTGTTAACCACCAGAGGCCACCTGAGGCTCTAGGAAATTTACAGTGACTTTGATAGAAGTGCCATCTCACATCATGAAACTTAAATTTTAAGGAGACTAGAACAATAATAAACAGAAGCATTCAATAATGTCACTCAGAGACAAGTACACTGAGATGGAAATAAAAGATTGATGAAAGAGTTAATAACAAAAATAAAACTTTGATTTATTTGGAAAGATCTAGAAAGCGGATCAGATGACTTCAAAAATGATAAAAAGAAATTCAGAATTCAGACATCAAATAATCTGAGGGAAAGGTATTCCAAGATGACAGAACAGTTAACTTGTAGGATTAAATGTTCTAGAAGTGTGTTGTCCTTAAATGTCATAATTATCATACATATATAGATGAATAAAGAGATATTAAATTAAGTAAATTTCATATGTATATATATATAATAGGTATTAGGCAAATATATAAATCTTAATGCTTCCACTGATTCTCAGCTTATAAAAACAGCTACTAGCTGCCCATCCCCCTTCACTTCTTTTGTTCTATATCTCATGTAACACTACTTTTCATCCCATTGAGGAACTACCTGCAGTAACCAAAATCACCATATACCCATAGTTAGGTTATGTTTAAAAAACAAAACAAGTTTTCTTTTTCAAGCAAGGTTAAAACCACAAGTACCACAGTTTATTCATGGACATTCTCAAGGTCAGCATTTGACCCATGATAAACAGCTAGGTCTTGAGGCTAGAAAAGAAAATTCCTTTACATTCTATATTGCAGTGGGAAGCCTTTAGAGCACTTTACATTAGAAAATGGTGGACTTTTGTTCAGAAATTTGAAGGGTAATGAAGAACAGGTTAAATGATCAATAATCCATGGGAAAGACAGGGTGTTTTGGGGGGCAATGATAGGACTATAATGAAGGAGAAATTTGAGAATTTTTTTGGGAGTTAGAGTGAAAAAGATTTGCTAAAGGATTACATGTGGAGGTAGTGAAGAGAGAAACCAAAAATTTTGCCCTCTGTCACCTATCAATGCAGCTGTCTACTTATCATCTGCTCTCCAACCAACACTGCCTTGTCCCACATATCTGCAAAAGTATTTGTATCAAGGGATCACCTCTACCTCTCTAGCCATTGTTAGACCTTTGAAAATATCCTTCTTTGGCTTGGCTCCTGTCCTAATCCCTATAGCTACTTACAATCTCTGACTTTTCCCCAAAAGTTTGTCTTACTCAATGTCAAATGTGTGTGTGTGTGTGTGTGTGTGTGTGTGTGTATGTGTGTGTGTGTGTGAGTGTCCAATCCCCCACCCCTTTCATTGAAGGTCTCTGAGGCTTCTCAGTATGAGCACAGGTTAAGACTTCTGAACTGTCAGCAATTTCTGTACTTCTTTTTCCTAAAAAGCAACTGAAATTCCTCTGGGAACAGAGCTATCCAATTTAAAGAGACTAATTTTTCAACAATTACTGTCCCAGAGATGTGTATATATCCCATACTAAACCTTTAAAGAACTATCTTCTCACTGGCTTCTACTAAGGATCTCTTCTGGATAAGTAAAAAAAATATCTAATCAAATTAACATCATTTCTCATAGATATGTCTTTGTGAGAGTGTTTACAGTCAAGTATAATTTTCCTCTATGGTTAGTTTTAAATTTTGATAGAAAAAATAAATCTTGAAGTGTTCTGAAGTAGCTCACTGAAGGTGAAAATAAGTCTTGACAATGTGGGGGGGGGATAGTTTATGTGTGGTAAGGTCCTCTTGATGGACGACACATTTTCTTCTTGAGTCAGCTATTATAGCCAATTGCAGATGGAATATTATGGTATTTTATTAAATTTGGGGGGAGAAAAAAAAATAACAGGACATGGCTGCCATGATTTTCTCATATCAACTCCTTCCCCTAGGCATTGTATCTACAGATATATCAGATAATCACAAAGATTTTTTTCCTGCTAAAAGCCTGTCAAATTCACCAGAAGTAAGATCAATATTGCAGAATGATTTCAACATCATAAACTATATTTACCAAAAGTTATGTGTTCAAATTGTCAATTGGTTAGTCATCTGTTCTTTTGTCACATAGAAGCAAATATATTTTTTAATATACCAATAAAATGTGATCTTGAGAATGAAAACAATTGATAAGGGGAATAAAAGGGCTGTGCTTTCTGCCACAAAATTATATTTATACGATGATTTTTAATGCAATTTGTCAAAGGGTGACTATTTATAGTTATGTATAATAAACCAAATATCCATGAATAAATCAAAATACTTTATATTGCTTTCAAATTGTGTCTGTGCATACATGTCCACAGTTTATGCATGTATGTGCACACATGTGAGGACAGGGTATAGGGTTGGATTAGTTGGTATGTTTGTGTAATGGAGACCAGAAGTTGACTTCTAGTATCTTCCTATATTATATTCCATGGAAGCGCTCTCTCTCTCTCTCTCTCTCTCTCTCTCTCTCTCTCTCTCTCTCTCTTTTGTGTGTGTGTGTGTGTGTGTGTGTGTGTGTGTGTGGTGTTATCTAGTTTTGTTTTATACTTTGGAGACCCAGACATTATGATTTTGGCTAAAAATGGCAGCCAGCATGGAGGACCTAACTGTCTCCCCATTTCTCTTACCCTTAACACTGGCTTTAGAGATGTGAAATGACATGTGCCAGTTTTACATGTGTGCTCTAGTCAGAAATCTGATGGTAATGCTGTCTACCAAGTACTTTACCATAGCCTAGTTTTGTAAAGTTTTAAACAGAAATTTAGTTCTAAACCTAAATTTGTTTAAAGGAGAGCGTTTATATTCATGATGAGACCCATACTGAGCCAATTTTGAGTAAAAGTAGAAGATTACTTTAAACATCTCCAGAGAAGAACATCAATCTCTTAATTTACTAGACTATTTTATTCATAGTTGTTACTTACATCCTTTTGAACACACAAAGATTTGATGAAGCAAAAGCAGTAAGTAAGTGGGGCTTTGATGGTTCTTTGTTGTGATAAGCTGTAAAAGAGCAAAGTCTATGCCTCTTCACAAAGGAGAAATTCCATGTGCTGGCACAAATTTGGTTCTTTATTATTATTTTTTTTTATGCTAGGAAGAGTCCAAGAGTCTCTGTCATTAATGCTTGGGTAATGCTGATCAGTACCACAGTATCAGATATTGAGAGAATTTTCAGACTGGAGTCAGAGAAGCCATTTCCAGGTCAATGAGCACAAAATCACAGACATTTTGAAGAGTTTATTTGGAGAAAGGAAAGGTCTGCAGAAATCAAGTGATTAAGATGTTTATACTCAAAGTGAACTCAGAGTGATCTCATTACTAGAAACTAAGAATAGTCAACAAATATAATAAATACCCTGTTAAAAGTTCACAAGCAGCCTATTATGGACCAGCTGTGTGGAACCCAGTGAAAATGAAACCTTACTGGAAGAGAGCAGGAACCCTTCTCCAGAAGAGAGGGTAGTTTCTTCCTAACTCCCAAAGGAGGAGGATGACTCAAATATATAAATATACAAACTTTCATTGCAGAACTTGATAGTTCTCCAGATGTGTTTATATAGAGTAAAATGTGTGTATGTATGTGTATTTATACGTATAATTCAACACTGTAGATTCAATCATTCTTAATCTGAACTGCTTCCATACAAATATCAGTTCTCACAAAGCTTCAGAAATTTCCTACAATTCTCCAATACTCATTTATATACTTATATATTTTTCTCTGAAATAACATTATCTTTGTCATCTTTGGAATATTCTACTTTTCCTTTCAGAGTAGATAAGCTTTGTACATGTAGGGCCATTTTATAACTTCTCCACTGCCTTCTTTCCTGAACTTTGAACAAAATGGTTAACATCTGTCAGTCAAACATTTCCTCAATGCAATGGTGAAAAGTAAGAACTATTCTAAATATGTTCTTAAAATTTCTACCCAAACTATGATTTATGAATATCAGAATGTTAAAATGCATCTTAGCCAAGGAAATAACATCTAGTAAATGATACTTTTCAGAGGACTTACACATTTATAATGCAGACATTCATAAGTTCTTTCTCATAAGATTTTACATGCAATAGAGGCATAGGTGTATCAAGGAATGATTAATAAGGTTATAGACAGTTATATAAGGAGTCCACCCACAAATGTAGGTGATGGTGCAAGTGTACTCTTTATATATTAGAAATGAATTGTCAGATAGCTACGTATGAGTTATTACTTACTGTAGAGAAAATATTGTCTTACTTCTCAAGACTAAAAGCAAGGTTCAGATGGGAGAGATGAGACAGGAAATTGTTGTTTAATTCTCTGCTGAAAGAGCTCAAGAACTGATATCAAATGCTTATCACACATACCAGAAAGCCAGGAAAACCTGGAAGATGCTTTGGATCCTGTACAGAAAAGCTGACTGCAGGAGTAAACAGCACACTAGAGGGTGTTAGAAAATGGTTTAGATTCTGGCAAACTGAAGAAGAGATCTTCAACAGTTGAGGAGGAGACGTCACTATCATTCAGGGGTAATCCATGTGGGATTCAAATTTGGGGGTAGATCACCAGTGAACACATGAAAGTCACCATAATACAGTCATGTCGCCAAGATTGTGACAATGGTCTCAACTCTAGGCAGAAATGGGAAAAAAAATGGTTCTTCTTGGCGCTCACTTGTGTCCTTGCAGCATGAACCATTAAAGGAGAGTCATAACTAAGAATGGGCAATGAAAGGAATAGAATAGATGTGTCTAGAAAATCAAAATACAGCCATACCCATACGGAAGGTTTCATATCAGCCTCTAGGTCTTTACTGGGGAAGATACTTATTTTAATATCAATGTGAGTTGAAAGTCTTCAATTGCATCTAATTTGAATATGTGAATCACTCTATAGCTTCATATTGCATATTTACAGGAAATTTTCATATAAGAAAAGAAGTAAAATTCAGCCTAAGAAAAATTTTTAAGTGGGACACAATAAGTACAATTTTCTTATAATAATAGTATTAGCAGATTGTGATATTTCAATACAGTAATTAAAATATAGACAAGAATCCCATCTCAAATAATTTTACTTGTCTCTGGCTACATTCTACATTTCATTAAAGCTGGCTGATGGGAGCCATGACAGTTAATTAAAGCATCAACTTGAGAACTGAGCTTTCAAAATGAAGCATATAAGAAATTTTATATTCAGCAACAAATAACTCCCCAATTTAAAATATTTTTAAGTATCCTGCTTTGTTTTTCCTGAAAGAGCTCCTGGTCATGAAAGAGGAAAACTTTGGGGAGTTATTTGAAAATTAGAGGCAATAAATCCTATGATAAATTTTGAGAAAGTATATAATTCTCTGCTGAACAATTCGAAGAATCTAGGACAATAAGATAAAACTGTTATGTCTGTGTGGGTGTGAATTTGAAAGGAGGAACAACTTAGTCACTTTGTTCTGCTCTAAAAACATTCCTGAGATTGGGTAATTTAGAAATCCTTGGCATTTGTTTCCTATGGTTCTGGAAGCTAGGAAGTTCACATTCATGGCAATATATCCAGTTGGTGAGGGTCTGTTTTTGTTTTGAAGACAGCACCCTGTTCTGCATCAGCACTGATCAAAAATGAAATGGTAGAACATGCCCCAATCAGCTGCTTCCAGATGTTAAATGTGCTAATCCTATTCATAATTCCTCCATCATTATGTCTCAGTTACTTAATATTGTCAGGTGTAGGTTTCCAATATATGGATTGATGGTACTTGTCATCATATAATACACAAATAGGCAGAGACACAATAGAAAATATTAGTATTATTGGTGGAAAACAAGGCATCTAAAGCATTTTTCTCACTTTAACTCATTACTAGCATTCAGCAAAGTTTTCATAAAATAGTAAAGCACAAAGGAACATGTTATGGCTTTACCACACAGAGTGACCATATGATATTGTATTTCCTCTATGCCCTAAATTTTTCTTTCTTTGTTTTTATGGGCTTTTTTTCAATTGAAATTTCCTTTCTTCATGATAAATAATAATCAGCTGATATTACTGTGTGAAAAGAAGAAAAACAGCCAGTTTGTCTATCTATCCCAATTTAATGTCTTCAGCATAGGCTCTAAGGGGCAGGTAAAAACTGGGAGCCTAAGAAAATCTAAATTAGAAACATCATCAATAAATAAATACAATTAGTAATTGTTCAAGTTTTAAACAAAAATCAGGACCTAAATCTGTTCTAAATCCTATATTCTAAGTGAAATTGATTTAAAATATCACTTGACATTTTAAATCGACATTCTGCCCAGAGGTACAGAAAAAGACAGAAGTGATGAAGATATAGTAGGGTTTCCTCCCTTTCCTTGTCATGGTTGCTTAATCCTAAAATCATGGAAAAACAGAATCAGACAATTATGGGATATTTTTCCTTTACCCTATCATGTTTTCCTTTGAGACCAAGAATACTCCAGTTTGTCCAAGAGCTCAATACATTAAATATTCATGAATGAGTATAAAAAAGGCAATGAATGACACTCATCTTTATGATGAGTTAACTTCCTCCTGGTTATCATCTTCTTTCATTGTCTGGAAGAATCATACAAGGAAAAAATGCTGAAGATTGACTATTGCAATAATATCAAACATTGTTTCTGGTCCCAGTTTTATTATCTTCTTTCAGGGACTTGGTGAGCTTGACCTTCGTTAATTTAAAAGCATCACAACTATAAACTGATCACCTTTGCTTTGGCCATTATTTCCCTTTGGTAGAAAGGTTAAGGCAAAATGGATTCTAATATTTTTGATGCAGAATTAGAACAAGAAACACAGATTGAATAGATTAAACACATGTCTTTCTCTAGACCCTGATAAAGGGAGAGAGCAAGCAAGCATCTATTTGATTATCTCTGATCTCCCTTGAATCCTGAGTGTTCTTGCAATGATCCTAGAATTTAACAGACTGTTAAATTAGTGTTTGCCTTGCCCCACTAGGATAAGAAGAACCCCACAAAGAGCCAATCACACACCTTTCTTCTAAGGTTTTAATATGTAAAAAAGCCCCAAGGGTTGTCTACTTTTCATTTGTTCTTTTTTTTTTTTTTTTAATCTTAATAGGACCGATTTCTATAACAAACTCTATATCTAAGTATAGTGTTTATATGCACTTTAGTGCAACAAGAATGTGACTTAACAAGATTAAGTGACTCCATTAGAGCCAGCATGCTTAGCACAAACCAA
Source organism: Cricetiscus sungorus (assembly GCA_030556225.1). NCBI lineage: Eukaryota > Metazoa > Chordata > Mammalia > Rodentia > Cricetidae > Cricetiscus > Cricetiscus sungorus. The sequence continues at coordinate 35,672,687 of JANBXA010000372.1, read as the reverse complement.
AGAAACCTTTCCTGTTCAGGGCATCTGTATTCAAAAACAAGGTAATTTACCTTGTGCTTCTAAGTACTAATTTCAGGAAGAAAGGCTTAAGAAACTTTATACTACAACATAAATAAATAAATAAATAAATAAATAAATAAATAAATAAATAAATAAACCTAAAGAACATTTTATAAAAGTACAGTATGGCCTGCATTTCAATTTGTGACAAAATATCTTTTCACAGTAATTTTACAGGTCATTAACATTAAAGGATCTTAAGTAGGAAGAAGATACTGGAAAAAATAATAAAATATTTATTTTCCTGAGCTAAGTGGACCCACTATGAGCAATGGGTGCTGCTTGAAGATCTACACATTTATGTCAGCCTTGTAGTTAAACTTATAGCACATTTCCACAATGGAAGAATATATTCTTCCACAGAGGAAGAATATATTTGCTATTTATTTTATGTGTTAAGTGTTTTGTTTGTACATATATTTGTTTACTATTTGCACTTCTGGTTCACAGAAGACCAGAAGATGGCATCTGATCCTTGAAACTGGAGTTATGACACTTCTGGGCACCATGTGGATGCTGGGGCTCAAACCTAGTTACTCTTGAAGAGCAGCAGTGCTTTGAACCACTGAGACATCTCTCTAGACCAGGAGTCTTAAAATAATAAAAATAGAAACATTCCCATGAAAGTGATACTACAGAGTGATTATGGATAAGCCATAGTTTATATAGATATAAAAATAAAAACATTATTTTGATTAAAGTATAAAAGAATGTATAAAAACTGTGAAATTAATCTAAGCATATCACTGTACTAGCATGCTTATCTTGAAGTATGTCTGTGTATGTACTTTTATGACTTTGTGTGTCTCAAAGCCTGTAGTGTGTGTGTGTGTGTGTGTGTGTGTGTGTGTGTGTGTGTGTGTATGTGTGGAGTGTGTGTGTAGAGAGTGTTTATAGATCTGGATCTATTTATCTATCATCTATTCATACATATCTATATATCATCTATCTATCTATCTGTCTGTCTATCATCTATCCTTCTATGTATAAGTATGTGAATATTTACCTGGAGTTATCCCTTTGTATTTGGTTGCATTGGTGAATATATGTTTTTTTGGAGTTTAAATGCAGATCTATGATAGTAGCGATATATACACATGTCTGTGCCATAAGATATTTGCATCTATGTGGCTGTGTCCATGGAAGATCTGTAGAAGATCAAAAAGAAACTTCTTCAGATACTTTAATTAGTATTGGCAAAGGATAGAAAAAAACAAAACAGTAAAAATTTGATTTTTGTCTCTACTATCTAAAATCAGTTTCAATTCTGTGAACTTGTTAGGCTGATTAAGTTCAAAAATTGATTTTCCTGAATTAAAATGAATTATACCTTAAGAATGAAAACTGTCCTACTCCTAATGGGATAGTTAACTAATAATACCATTTTGTGAGTCTATTTATATTTCTTTAAATAAGCTGAACCCACTCCTGCTCAGAAATCATCCATCATATTACTGGCCATCTACAGCCACTAAAATTGTGCATACATGCTCACCACAATAATATATTATGTTTGAGTTTGAAATACTAGGTCACAACTAGAACTCCAAGGTCACAAAAAATTGAGCATATGAACTTCAGTACCTACACTTACTAGAATGATACATGGCAAGAAACATGAGCTATCTACAGGATTGTGGCAATATGGACGAGTTTCACAAATAGAATGTGAACATAAGAAGCCAGCTTCATATGATTTTTGTAAGTCAAACAAGCAAGCCAAATCTAAACAAGATGACCTCTACAGGCTTAACAAGTCAAGACATTGTACTTTTGTGTGTGGTGGTTTGAATCGGAAAACTCTGCCCTAGGCTCATGGTCTTGAACATTTGGCCCCCAGTTTGTAGTCCTATTTGGGAAAGTTATGAAACCTTTAGGTAGTTGGATATTGGTGGAGAGGTATGCCACTGGAGCAGCCTTTGAGGATTTAGAGTCTCATCCTTCTTTTTATTCCTTCTTATTCACTCTGCTTCCTGAGTGAGAAAAATATGTAATCACCCAGCTTCCTGCTCCTGCTAGTTGCCATGCTGTCTCTGCCGTTATGGACTTCATTGTATAGAACTGTAAGCCAAAATAAAGTCTCCTCCTTAAGTTGCCTTTAGTCATTGTGTTTTGCCACAGTAACAAAAGCAAATAATGGGTTAAAAATGAGCTGTTATCAGAAGAAAACATTGAAAGTAAAAAGAATTGGCAGAGTTGTATGTCTTAGTTTGAGGTTTTGTTTTATTTTGTTTTTGTTTTTTTGTATTTTTCTCTCTATGGGGGGTCCTTCACAAATAAATTTATTTATCTGTCTTTAGTTTTAATTCGCAAAATGGTCTGTGTCTCTTATCCAGACCGGCCTTCAACTCAAAATCCTTTTCCATCAGCTTGCTAAATGCTGGATTTCAGTAGTGTTCTATAATGCCTGGCAATCATGAGATTACCATTGTGTATATTCATTTTCTGATTTATCAGGGACACACAAACCTTGCTTTTTCTTTTAGGTTACCATACAGCAATATGTTTTTAAAGCAGAGTGGCAGTCAGCTGAAATTATCATGTAGGATAATGGAAATGAACATGATACAGACAACTTTTAGCTCTGTGCTTCTGTGAGAAAATTATTTTCAACTTATAAGTACAACTGATAGTTAGTTGAAGATCCAACTTACAAATTATCTGCTTCCTTAACTAGAATATAGAAAATGTCAAGGTACATTATATATATATTATATGTATGTATTATATATAATATATAATGCATTTTAAGGGTTATATATAGAAAGGATCAATATTAGTGGCTCATAGGTCTCATGACATAATTTCTAAAGACTGTCCCTACATTACCACTCTGCACCAACAACCAGGCTTGATCCCATTATTAGCTGAATGATACAAACAAGTGAACAAACAAACACTTCAACAGACAAATCCCAGATCGCTATAAAGTGTTTATTCATGAGCAATACCAAATGTGGGTCACTCAGAGTCATGTTCCAGAAAAGCTAAGGCTCTTCATATATTATATGGCATGGAATTCTCCAAATTGTTTCCATAATGAGGAAAGCAAGAATCTTCCAGATCAGAGATTTTTACAAGTGTAAAGATTCTTTTTAAACTGTTTTGCTCAGGAACATTCTAGCAGATGTAGCAAGTGGTAGCACTGTGTATCAGAAAAGGAATGGAAAATATTGCTCATTTGTATATTCCCAAAATAATGTAATGGAGATAATAATTAATAGCTATATTTATACCCCTTGATTTAATTAACTTCAGCTTAGATGTTTGCAAACATGCGATTTTATGTTTGGGTAAATATGTCAATGTGAAAGTTAGTCACTAGTACAGAAACTGAAGAATAGAAGCCACCAGCCAAAGGCAGTGCCCAAGGTAATTCTCAATTGTCTACTTTTGGACATTTTACCCACAGAAATCACTGAGGATATTTTATAACACAAAGCTCTAGAGAAGTGGAGAAAAAAAAAACAGGGTAGATGAGATAATGGTGTGACTAGAGGATGGAGTAATATTTCACATTGGGAGCAAGCCAAGTAATATTACTATAGGACAAAAAGACATTTTGTTGAGGTTTGGCTGTGTAGTTACAAACTCTCACATTTTCAACATACTTTCCCAAGGGAGAAAAAAAGATTGTAAACAAAACCAAACAACAGCAAAACAGAAAATAAAATATATGATGTTGAAATATATTTCACTTTCAAGTGGAAGATACTCCAGAATTTCTTGAAAAAATTAAATGCAGACCACACAGTGCTTGAAGAGGGGCTTTTGAAAGGTGAAATATTTGCAAAACATTAAAACACTAAATTGAAATTTATTCCACATATCTGTGGCCTATAAGATAACACATGGAAATAATGTGTATATATAATATATATATATTTTGCATATGTATACACGTTATTTACATGTATAATGCTATACCTCACATATGTACATGCACATGTGCACACACACAGTGGCCAAATTAGTATCATTGACATCCCCACCTATTCACCTTCATCACTATCATTTCTTTGTGATGATAACATTCAACGTGTTCTCTTCATTATTAACATGGAAGTTATAAAACTTGTGGTACCGTAGAATGCTTATAACTACTTCTCATATCTATAATATATATCAGTACCTATTAATCAACCACTAATCTCTCTATACTTTCTACCTTCCAGTACTTATTATTTGACTTCATATTATAATATATAATCACTCATACCAAGATTTCAGTCTTTCTTGTTCTTGAATAAGTAGGCCATAATATGCAGAAAGGGAAACTCACATAGTGTTGATAGCAAAATAAAGAAAAGCAGTACAAGTAATCCATTAAAAACCTTAAATGTCCTACCCTAATAATGAGATTTAAAATGAACTTATATGCCATCCTAGAGCTTCATCTAGTAGCTGATGAAAACAGAAGCAGACACCCACAGCTAAACTCTGAGCTAAACTCCTGGAATCCAGTTACAGAAAGGGAAGAATGATAAGCAAAGGAGTCAAGACCAGACTACAGAAACCCACAGAGACAGCTGACCTGAACAAGGGGGAGCTCATGGACCCCAGACTAACAGCTAGGAAATGAGCATTGAACTGACCCAGGACCCCTGAACATGGGTCTCAATTAGTAGGCCTGTGCAGTCTAAGGGACCTCTAACAGTGGAACCAGGATGTATCTCTGGTGCATGAAAGGACTTTGGGAGCACACTTCCCATAGAGGGCTACTCCCTTGACCTAGAGACAGAAGGAAGGGCCTGGGCCCCTCTATAGATGACTTGACAGATTTTGATGATTTCTCCCTGTGGAGTGGGTGGGGAATGGGATGGGAAGGGAGTCATTGGCATGGAAGGATGGGAGGGAGAGGAAACTGGGATCAATGTGTAAAATAAAAAAAATAATAAAAACTTGAAAAATTCAAGCTCAGATAAAAGTATTCTGTGACCTACCTAATCTACTGCTGCATTTATACAGAAATGTAAGTGTGTATTTATATAGTAGTAGAGTAGTTGAGACTCAGCAAATGTAGAAGATCCTGGATGCCAATGTTTTTGCCTTATTTTCAGCAACTGGCATATAGAATCAACAGTGATACTGACAAGCAGATAACTGGAGGATGACTATGATCTTTTTTATAACACTAGGTATTGAACCCAGGGTCCTATGCAGAGTATGCAAGCATTCTAGCACAAACTTTTCAGCCCTTTTGTTTACTGTCTTTTTAGATAGGATTTTGCTAATTTGTCCAGACAGCCTTTGAACATGTGCTTTTTGCCTCATTTTCCTGAGTACATCAGATTACAGACTTGCAACTACAGACCTTTCCTAACTGTGCTTTTTGGAGGCTCAACTTAAATTAGATTTATTTGGCAAAAAAAACCCCCCAAAAAAACAAAAGAAACAAGCAAAAAAAAAAAAACAGTGAAATGATTTCAAGATGAGAGGGCACATCAACTGAAATACTAGACATAGCTTCAAGCTACTTCTAAAATAACGCTCCAGTTTAGATCTACATCTCCTGATGCTTGAAGCTGATAAGCACACATCACATCTGTGTGGATTAGTCACAACCAACAAAATGCATGTTCCTTAAAAATATTATCGGTCCATTAGCATATTTCTTTAGTCTGGTTAGAACTGGTGATACACATCACTGGAGTTCCTTGACATCAAACCTGCCAGAAGCTTGTGCTCTGAGAAAGGTCAGGTTTGGGTCGAAAGCTCATATCAGAGTTAATAATCATAGCCATGCTTCACTAATTAATGCCACTGACTCATGTGGTGTGAAAACACAACTTAAAAGGATCCATATCAGCAAGAAGTCAGTTTTGGGTAAGGAACGGAGCAGGGAACCCTTTACATAACTAAGAATGAAGGAGAATCTTTAATATACTGTTAATTACATCTTTCTAATCCATAATTCCTGAGCAGAGAGAGTAGGCAAAATCAAATCAGTGCTGCTGTGACACAGAGGTTCCATTTTAATTAAAACCCACCTTCCTTAGATTACCTCTTATAAGGGCATGTGCTGGGATCACCCTGGGTCTCACTCTTAACTTCTAGTTTTCCCTTTCAATTAGTGCATGAGCATTTTTAAACTTGGCTTTTATACAACAACTTGATAATTGAGCAATTTAGTGCATAGTACCTATAAAGAAGTAGGAATGTGACCTTATATGAATTAAAATACATTCATTTTTACCTATACACACACACACACACACACACACACACACACACACACACACACACATATATATATATATATATATATATATAGAGAGAGAGAGAGAGAGAGAGAGAGAGAGAGAGAGAGAGAGTCAAACAAGGTTTTAAAAATATATAACACTAAGACTTTCTCTTTTAGGGCATGTTAGCTCCTCATAAGACTCTCCTGAAATTGTTTATAGACCTTGTGAACTAATTCACGTGCCAGTCACAGCATCAACAATCCTTCCTATTGAGAAGAAATACTATGCCATGAGGGTAACCATCAGGCTGAGAAGGGCATGAAAAGCAAACATTTATTCAGGTACTAGTGATACAGCTCCACTGTAGAGAAGTTCCTTAGTGTAAGCCAGACTCTGTGGTGTTCCAACTCCAGCGTTGAGGCCTGCATGGCTTTGGGATGGACCTGACTCATGTGACAGGAGATGAAGAAAGCACAGACACATGTATAAGACGCTTCGACTGAGTGGTCTGTGTACTCTAGTGGAGACACCATCAGTCTGGAAAAGTAGCATATTCAGCGTACAAGCTTAATGAGGAAATGGGTTTATTAAAATACTCAGGTGATCAAGAAGTCAGGCTAGCTAACCCTGTTAGTGGGAGTCTATAAAGGAACAGTGTCAGGCTAGGATCATCTGTTGGAAGAAGCTATGGTTAATAACTTCTGTACACAACTTCAATATCCATAATTGGAACAAGGTAAGGCTTTGTCATTTCCCTGAGTTTACCCAGGGTCTTGCCATTCCCATAGGTATTATGGCAATGGGGTCCTTAAGATGACATTGTTCCTGTCAACAATGCACATTCATCTGCTCTCTGAACTCCAACACAACTCACGTGAGCACACACTCATACATGCATGTACACACACATACACACGCACATACACACTCTCAAACACACACATATTATGCAAAATATTCTGATGTTAGTGAGAAAATAAGTCTGTAAGCATTGCGATAGACTGAAACAAGTCAATTATCCACCAAGTTTCACATGTATGTCAATTTTTAAGGAATAACAATCTATTATGTATAAACAGTTCATCAGTATATGTGTACTGATAGTGTACTGATATGTACTGATAGTGTGATAGTGAGTTGGCTTTCTACAGCCTGCTCAGTGGGCTATTTTTTCTGTTTGGGAAAAGTACAGCATATGTTTGTGGATTGTCTTTTTATGTTTCTCCTGTAAAGAATTATAATCTGTTATGTACCATGAATTCTCTACTATAACCTCTCATCAAATCTCATAACCCACGTTTATCAAAAAAAGGATATAAAATGCAGCATCATTTAGAAACTTCACATATCACACCATTTCTAACAAGCACCGATTACAGATGATAAACACAGGGTATTTGCTTTGCAGCCAACTCTGGAATAGCATCAGTTGCTTCTGAATTGCCACAGTATTAATTTGGACACTTTCTAATTGTTCTTCCCTTTAGCAGACAGAAGCTAGTGTTAGAGTTTTAGTTATGAGACATGTTTAATTTTTGTGTAAAGAAAACAATGATAATGGCTTTTTTAAATACAGTGCATAGAGTTACAAATAAAGCTTGAATTTGCAAAATTGTTAAACACAGAGTCCCATTTGGGCTGTGGGTATTAATAGTGCAAGAGTACTGCATAAGGGGCTGTTTGTGTGAGTGGGCTTTAGTCTATGAATATCTGTGTATATCTTTTTGAAACCCAGTACACACATACAAATTGCAAGAGGAATGTAAAAGCATTTTATGCAATGAGTCATCCCACAGTCCCTGCTTTGTTGCAGGGCAGTCATCACTGCACATTAATTTGGATGCTAACTATGTGACCATGGAAAACACAAAGGCAGAGGACCTTGCTTACCCAAGGAGACGCTTTAAAGGACTCACTCGGTGAAAACATCTGCAGTGCCTATTTTAAATCAAGCTCTCTAAATTACATCTTCAGGGAAAGTAAGCTACTCATTGCAGTGAACTAGAGTCTCATCATGAAGCTAGATTAAGAGAGGAAAAAGAGGAGAAAAACAGAAATAGCCAGAGAGGAAATGAAAAGCACAGAGGAGAAAAACTGAAAGCAAGGAACATATGCTACAAATGTGTCTGGACCCAACAAAGGCATACATTAAGGTTTCCAAAGGTTAACAGGTGCTGGGAGAAACCACAGCAGTCCGGTGTTGATGTTATAAACAACTGGAAATGCACGAGAAAAGAAAATAATTGTCTACCAAATACAGTGTTATCTGTCTGCCTCTGGAGATTTCTCCTTATTATTCAACACAATGAAAACAAATGTAGTTGCAGTATTTTCTCGGTGTGAAATACTTATAAACTAGAGAGGGTACTGTGTTTACACACTTTGGAGTGGGGGTGGAGGGACCTTGTGCCTTTCCGTGTGGACTCTTCTTGAATGATTTCTCAGTGCTGTTCAGATGCTAATAGAATGCATTTTCCTGCTTGAGGCAAAACATTGTATAGAAAATGAGATAGTCAATCAAAGCTCACATTATCCAGAGAATATATATTGAAGTAAACTCATAGGTTCCAAAATGGTGTACAGAGGGGTGCCTTAGAATCTTCAAATCAGCAAGAAAGGAGATACCATAATTTAGGGAGCCATTATAGGTTTAAATAGAGATTTGGCACTAAGGAAATGTCCAGAGATCTACAAGGATGACCCCAACCAGCAATCTAAGCAATAGTGGAGATGCTTCTTAAATGCCCTTCCCTTTTAATAAGAATTATGACTGCAATATATGTCATCTTAGAGCCTTCATTTAGTAACTGATGGAAGCAGAAGCAGACATCCACAACATCTAAACCCTGAGTTGAACTCCTGGAATCCAGTTTCAGAGAGGGAGGAGTGATGAGCAAAGGGGTCAAGACCGGGATGGAGAAACACACAGAAAATGCTGACATGAACAAGGGGGAGCTTGTGGACTCCAGTCTGACAGCTGAGAAACCACCATAGGACAGACCCAGATCCCCTGAATATGGGTGTTAGTTAGGAGAACTGGGCAGTCTATAGGACCTCTGATAATGGATCAGTATTTATCCCTAGTATACAAATGGACTTTGGGAGTCCATTCCACATAGAGGAATATTCCCTCAACCTAGATACATGGGGGAGGGCCTAGGCCCTGCTCCTAATGATATGACAGTCTTTGAAGACTCCCAATGGAAGTCTGCTCCCTGTGGATGGGGTTGGGGGGGGGAGGGGAGGACAGAAGGGTGTGGGAACTGGGATTGACATTTAAAACAAGCTTGTTTCAAATTTAAATTAAAAAAATAAAAAAAAACAGAGTCTTCAAATCCGCTATCTAATGATACATTACACTTAAGAGAATAACATATTTTAAGTCATTAAAATTCTCATATAAAGTTATTCAAAAACTAACATAAAATTAATATTTATGTTGTTTACTAGATGATCAAACTTAATCAAATTAGTTCCTATAGCTTTGATGCTTGTCCTTTCTATATATTGATATAGTTTAATAACGTGAAATAAAACCACTTAGGTCAACATTAAATTTGTGTTTCTAAACAGTTAAGCTATTACAGCTTAAGAAGGAAGCACAAATTCTAAATACATGCAAAGTGCTGGGAATAACTGGAAACATGTAGGCATTTGTGTAGATAAAAAAATGCTGTGAGAAAGAGTTTCTAATTATATGAGGCAAGGCATGCAAAGGCTTTCCCTTGTGTCTAACACACTAAATGCCAAAGCCTTGGCAACATAAAATATTCATATGTTATTGATGCCATAGCATGTATGTAATATAAAAGATGAGATATTTGCAAGCATAGAAATGACTTCCTAGAACTGAAATGAGAGCTAGGAGACAGTTTCTTACATGAGTAGAATACATGCTGCAATGAAATGACCTTGGGATCCAATCAAGCTCAGTCTAATCTAATAGAATCTCATCAGCTGAAGTACCTCAGTATTTGTCACCATGTTAATCAGCCTAGGTCACCAGTAGTTCCACCATTTTACCACAATCATTTTTCTATATCACCATATATCACAACACTGGCCTGAATACTGGTTTCCCCACTAGGCCCAGGAGTTCTGGTATCTGGTACTAACTAGCCACTTCACCTTGAGAAAGTGCTCTTATATACAACGCTGTGGTTTGGATGTGTCCATTCCAAAGGCATGATGAATTTTATGATTTATTTTAATGGTGTTAAAGATGAAGTTTGGCAGAAGTAATTGGTCAGAAGTTTTCTGCTTCCATTCATAAAAAGTGTCTTATGGGAAGGTTGGAGGGGATGCATTGTTTTGCTGGGTGAGGAAAATATACTTCTATCTTAAGTTGGGAGACAGAAAAGAGACAGGAAGTATAACAGTGCATCCATTAACCATTTATATTCTTTCATTAACCTCACTTTGTTCAACAATCAAATAAGAAAAATCACCACCACCACCAACAACAAAAAAACAAAACAACAACAAAAAAACAGCATCTATCCTAAAAGTTTCATGAGGTTGTTAAAGGATGCTTCCTGCATGGTGTTAGCCTGTTCCTGGAAGTAGGCAAAAAGAAAAAGAAAGAAGTGTTGCATATTTTTGTTCTTACTTTGCCTTATTATTATTTTAGAGGACCCTTGGACAAAAATCTATTGAAAAGATTAACACCTGGTGATATGTAGGGGATGCAAACTTTATATTGTTTCACATATAATTCACATATATAATATAAACTAGTTTTATTTTTCTTTTGTTGACCCTGAGCCCTGAAATGGAATTTTTTGAAGTAAATGTAAATGAAGATATAGAGACAATTTTATATTAGAAGTCACATCTACTGAGCTGTTGAACACCAATGAAACTGACTTATCTTAAAGTCCTTACATGATAGGAGTGACTCCTACTAAAAAACTTTTCACTGAAACACATTGAAAAGCTATGAATGTTAGGAAGTATTCTCTTAATGCTAAGTGTGTGCACAAATATGTGTGTTTGTGTGTGTGTGTGTGTGTGTGTGTGTGTGTGTGTGTGTGTGTTTCTGTGTGTTTTCTACATGGAACAAGATTTTTGGATTATCCACATATATATATATATATATATATATATATATATATATATATATCATACATACTTACACTATAACCACAGCATCACAATAGAATTTAAGCACGTGGAAATTCATTATATAAAGGCAAAGGAAACTACATAAGGCAGGAGAGTCAAAGCAACACAGATAGAATTTTTATTACATTAAGGTCTATAAAATATGTTTCCTACTTGATATCTCACAGATTCCTCCCAGAGGACAAATCAAATGATTATAGGTATTATGTCCACTTCAAAGTAGAGAGATCAAATATTTTAATTAATTAAAGGCACAGAAATACTGTGTAATATAGTCACTACTACATCTGCCACTTTCAAACTTAAATGTCCTCTGCTTCCATTTTAACCTTCCGCAATATTTTCATGGACACAAGACAGACAGATTGATGATCAAGACTATAATTAGAAAAAAACATGCTTGAATATGTCTAGCTCTGCCAGTTTCAACCAAAGCAATTCGCATGGAATAATTTCCAAATATCACACACATTAGTGTTTGCAGAACAGGTTTGTGTTAGGCTTATCTGATATTTTTTTTCCATAAGAGAATTAATGACCCCAATTTAAGCTCAATGGAAAGAAAATAAGAAAGTTGTCTAGATTCGCTAAGTGATTTCAAAGTCTGCAGCCAAATTAGATGTTTTGCTTTCTTTCCTGCAGGTGGCCTCGTACTTCAGTAGATTGGCCCATCAAGAAGCAAAGCTATGATGGGGGAATTTCCAATAGGCAAGGTTCCAAGGACTTCTGCCCCAAAATGCCTCTTGCTACTGCTCTGCCTCTACATGTTTCCTTCTATTATTTTTCTCTGCCATCTGGCATGGTGAGAATGGATATGTGGAGATTCTCACTGTCTTTAATGGAGTGTGATTGTCTCATGGAAATCCACTTCCACTGGGCATTTTTACTTGTGAATTGTTATGAAGATTATTTCCTACTAAATTGCACTGTTTACCTAAAGCAATATTTTTGTACAATAATAGCGTTAGTTTAAATAGGATTTCAATGAATGAAGGTTTTAGTAACTATAGTAAGGGATTATGATAGAGGTTAGCTTAGTGGGAAAATCAATATATGTAAAAGCAAGACATGGTGTTGCCCCTCCCCTGTTAAAGCAGGGTTTGAAGAGGATATAAAAATAAAAACAAGGAAATGTCATGCAACTAGTTTCTTTTTATGAGCCATACAGACTGTGGCCTAGGTTCAAGATTCAAAAAAAAAAAAAAAAAAAAAGGTGTGTCCTGGAAGCTAAATTAGCTCAAGTTCTTTTAATCTTAACATTAGGAGCAGTGTTCACAGGTTTGGTGTATATCATAGCTAAAGAAAAGCTTTAAATATGATTTATGTTTAGGTTAAGATGTTTTTGATATTGGACTCAAAGTAAAAAAAAAAATCTTGGGAAAAAAATTAAAGGCATACTTTTAATAGCAGAGCTAGAAACTCCAGACTCATGTCAAGGACCAAGAACAACTGTAAACTGACCACTGCTGGGTGACACATCTTTCTTGTTAAAATGAGTCCCAGGTTTCAGCACTAGATGTTATGTTTAAAAATCCCAGTTAATGGAATTCCACTGCTGGTGATGCAATAAGCCAATCAGACTGAATTAATAAATTCAGATTAAATCTAAGCAAAGCATTCTTGGATGGCCTCAGGGGAACAGATAATCAGGAACCATGAGGTTAATCCAGAGGTGGGAGCTTTCAATGCTCTCCAGGGGTTGAGCCTCCAATGCTCTTCAGGGGTTGAGCTTTTTAGGGGCAGAAGCTGGACTGAGGTGAGTCCCTGGGAGGGCTACTTTTAACACCCTGGGGGGTGGGGGTGGAACAGGGTTAACAAACAAAGGTGATAATTAAAGCATTGTGTCCCTTTTCTCTCCTAGCTTCCTGGTATAGAAACTGTTGACAAATGGGCATTACCCTGAGGATTTAAAGTAGAAATGACTGATTCTTTTTCATATGTAAGAATTTAGATTTTTGATTCTTCTAAGATTTCTTATAAGATTACCTTTTTGAGGTTAATAATATAATGACTGGTCCTTTCTTTGTAACCACCAAAAGCAGTCTGCCAACAAAAGAACTGGCTGAGAGAAATATCTTGCTTCATTATACTCTGTTAGTCTATAACAAATTGCTTGTGTATAAATGTATGTGGGTTATTGGGACGACGTGTTTTTTTGTTTTGTTTTAACCTGTAATAAGTAAAACATTTAATCATAGAAGGGATACGAAAAAAAAATTGCTGTATTCATTGTAATCATTCACTTGAAGAATAGAATGGAACTTCACTGTAATTTTTATATTGCTGGAATGATTTTGCTGTCTTTATGTAAGCTATAAGAGAAAAAATAAAGATGAGAAAAGGAAAACATCAGGAAATATAACGAAAGATGTAGAAGGAAGACATCAGGGAAAATTTAGAAGGATGACATCAAAAGGGAGACAGAAGAAATACATATGAATAGAAGTAAGAAAAGCATTAAAGAAGAGAGAGAATATGATGGAGAGACCATTAAAGTGTGTCTGTTTGTTTTCTTTTTTCACTAGGTCCCAGAGAGTTTAGGTTTGTGCCCTCACACTGACCCCAGAGAATTTAATTTTACTCCCTCATGTATAAAAATCAAGTCAAGCAATTGGTTAACTGACTTCGTGGATTCCCCAATCCATAAGCAGCTGAAGGGTAGGCTTCATGGCAGTGATATTTATCTGAATACCTAGAATTTCTGTTGAATAGGAGAAACCAGAGTGAGTTTTCTCTGAAAATTTAGCTAGTTGTTGCCCAAGCCTTCTATGTAGATAAAGCATTCCTCAACCCAGGTCAGTGGCCCTCAAAGAGAGACATTCCAATCGGAACATCTTTGGAGGAAGCTGGAAAAACATGTTATCAAAATAGTTTCTTATTTGAAAGGAGCAGATTGTTAATGGGAGGGGACATAGAAAAGAGTGATATAAAGGGGGTAAAGAGAATAATGACACAGGAAGGATTAAATGTGTTAAGGGATAGGAGGTCAGGTTAAAAGAGTGAATTCTACCTTTGCATAACCTTTTCTCAACAAGAATAAAAAAAATATAAGTCAAGTGAGAGTCTTATCTTTTCCAAGCCCTATAGGCTGTGCATCTCATTGAGATAAAAACCTTTAGTTCTTCCTCTGGTCAGGTATGCTTTATCCATCAATTCCTACTTCCTTCACTTACTGTCCTGATTTATCTCCCTCACTATTTCTGTCTTAATTGTAAGGGAAACCCTGGTATGATGAATTATCATCACATGGCTCTGACTATTCTGCCTCATAATCTTCTTCCAGATATCTATATATCTATGGTCCTCATGTCCTCCTATCTTCCTGTTTTTTTGTTTGTTTGTTTGTTTGTTTTTTTCAAACACCTCTTTCTCAGGAGTCTGTCCCCAAACAAATTATTTCAAATATCACATGATTTTTTCCCAAACTTCTGTTCATCCTTCCAGCTCTACTTTCAGTTGTCATATAACCCTCATCTACCTCTACCATACTCTGTAATTTTGCTTACTCCCTTTCATTCTGCCAGTTTTCCCTGACTTTTCAGGCATAGAAATCCTTATATTGTCATCCAAATATCATGTCTGAAATGTTGGTGCTGTATAAAACTTTGTTCAACTATATTTAATGTGAACCTGCTTGAATATAGGTTATATGTGGGCAACTAAAAGAAAGTATTAGAATCATAAATGGCTCATGTAGTTGAAAAAATAAGAGTGAAAATTCCAGGTAAGATTGTAAGGTCCCAGAGTTAGAAGGCCTAGGCAGACTAAGGGACCTCAGACAGTGGAACCATGTTGTATTCCAGGTGCAGGAAAGGACTTGGGAAGCACATTCCCCATGGAGGGATACTCCCTTAGCCTCGAGGCAGGAAGGAGAGCCTACTCCCTACTCCAAATAATTTAAAGGTTTTGATGATCCCTCCTGGACGGCATCACCCTCCCTGTGGAGTGCAGGGTGGAATGGGATATAAGGTGGGTCAAGGGGCATGGGAGGGAGGTAGAGAGGGAGGAAGAGGGAACTGGGATTGATATGTAAAATAAGAAAGAAAAAGAAAGGATTGTAAGGTTCTAATCTGAGCAATAGTGGAGAGCAAATGGAGTTTGGGAGCACATTCCCCATGAGGGATACTCCCTTAGCTTAGAGACAGAGGTGAGGACCTAGACCCTACTCCAAATGACTTGACAGATTTTGATGATCCCTCATAGAAGGCATCACCCTCCCTGTGCAGTGTTGGTGGGGGGGAGTGGGATGGAAGGGGGACCAGGGGCATGAGAGGGAGGGAGAGGGAACTGGGGTTAATATATAAAATAAGAAATAATAATAATAATAATAATAATAATAATAATAATAATAATAATAATAATAAAAACAAAAACAATTTTATTAGGGCTTAGTTTTCCTATAAGTAAAGCAATACTAATAATAACCACCACCAAGGGCTTAGAGTCTATTAACTTGAATGTTTTTCATAAAATACCCAATGCCATGGGTGACTTGGAAGAAAATATTCCAACAGTATGTTGGCCTGCTTTGTTTGCAGCTCATCACTGTGCATCGTAAGCACTGGCCTGTTTGCTTAACTCTCCCTAGAGACTGAGGAGTTCTCAAGGGCAGGGCCACAGGCACATGTATCAGGACCTAACCATCCAGCAGGTGACCTGAAAATGTCAGTTAAATGATCATGGATAGAATATATTATATCTTCAGCAGCGACAGAACTCTAAAACAAGTCATCCCTAGGTGAAGCAAGAACATAAAACTCATAATTTGAAGATGTTGAAGACTGTATTGATATTTTTAATCATATCTGGCTAGCAACAGAGTTGAGAAACTCTTGGTCTGTATATGTCTCTGTCTCTGCTTGCCTGTGTATATATAGATAAATTCCAGATAAGAGGATGGACTGGTACACAGGCAGAGAGACACATGGTGCAGAGGAGGGGTGGAACACACTCAGCTCAATAATGTGACATGTTTTCTTCAGGCAAGACACCCAGAAATGAACCATAACTAATTAAATAGATAATTGCACCCATCCACTGTCAATTACCTAAAATATGGAAAAAATTAAATTATTGAAGAGTTGATTAAAGTAAGGAGCCCATGATTTTTAAAACATAACAGTTAAAAGCTGGCTTGAAATCTAAGACATCATTTCTGAAGTTTTTATTTTTCCCACTAAAAGTCATCTATTACAAAATGAATATCCAAAATGGATAGAAATATGTTTTCCTTTAACTTGAAAAAATAGTGAAAAGCAATTGAGGATGGGCTAAATGATTTCCACATTTAGTTTGGAAGCAGGCATGCAGAATTTCAAATCCTTCTATGCATCTATTCCCTCTTGAGATCAACTGGGCTGTAGTAAGTGGGGCATATGTTGAGTAGGAGGGATTCTGGAAGCATAATCAGAAGTCTGTTTTTGTGTGTGTCATAAGCCAGTTCAGTAGACCTAGGGAATGACATGATGGAGCACATTTCTGGAATGATTTCCTGTTGGACTAAAGCCAGTCTTTGATTCTTTCTTATCCCTGTTGCTTTCCTTTTCATATTTACTTACATCTAGCCCTTTCCCTGTCTATCACTACACCTCTGATGAGCAAAATGTGTACTCTTGGCAATGGATTTTTGTTTCTGAATTTTAGGACTGCAGCATAGTGTTTGAAGGTTGTGTGTGTGTGTGTGTGTGTGTGTGTGTGTGTGTGTGTGTGCGTGCGTGTGCATGCACCCCTGTGTTTGTTTTAGCATATGTACAAATAATTCTGTATACTTTCAGTAGAAATGAAATCTGCCATGTTTTATTGGATTTACCATAAAGTCTCCACTGATTTTACTTTTAGTCCTTTAGAAACAGGATCAGACAGGCAGTATTTGTCTATGATTCTGACCATAAACAGTATTGAAAGCTCACTGAGAATCCTACTGGCGATAGAAATAGAACTGTGTGCATATGCAGAAGCCAATATCAAATGAGTCAAGGTTTGAGATCTGCTCTTGGTATTATCCCCATGAAGCCTTACGAAAGTCACCAAGCTTCCCTTAACAATTTCCTCTGTTGAAAATAGAATCAGCAAGGTAAGTAACAATCATTACAGCAAATAAAATGTGATATTTGGTATGCTGATGGCAATGTGAGTGTAAAAGAAAACAGAATGAAGCAGAAAGAGGATAGAAAAAGAAAAGCAAAGAAACAATGAGACAGAGCAGTGAGATGTTGCAGAAGGATAAAAAAAAGGAAGCAAGGAAAGGACTACAGAAGAGAGGGAAGAGGAAGAGGAATGTGAAGGTGAGTAAAGAAAAGAGCTCCCTATTTGTAAACTCCCAATTAGTTTAGTGGTGACTTCACACAATAAGCAATTCATAAATCACAATGAACAAATAACATGATTACAAGAATAATTTCAATCTTGTCCTCAGCTAACAATATGGTGTTTTTTTGGTTTGTTTGTTTGTTTGTTTTTTGTTTTTGCTTTGTTTTATCATTTTCATCAGATTTCTTTGGAGTAACTGGTAGTAAGAAGAAAATAAAAAATAATTGTTTTTCTGAATACACAAAAATCTACAGCCACAATTCTTAACTGAGATTTATCACTTTCTACTTTTAACTTTCAGACTCATGTACATGTCTTATCTTGTTTTCTTATATGATATACTCTTTAATGGCCTGTTACTCATGCCTGATTGACATGTCTATCATCCATAGTATGTCTAGCTAGATGGATATCATCAGTAAGGCCATGTAAATGTGCACAGACATCCATAAGCAAGGGAACAAAGCAGAGAAGTGTTGAGACAAGAAAACAGCAAGGAGGTTTAGAACAAAATTCCCTAATCTTTTGATTCATAGAGCAGAGAATAAGTTTGTGAAAGGGCCCAAAATGAAAGAAACAAAGAAGAAAGGAACGGAGGTGGAGAGAGGAACAGGAGAAAGAGAGAAAAGATGCAAGAGAGGTGAGCTAATGGCAAACTCACTTTGGTCAGTCATTACAACACTTATTCCCTATGGCCCTAGTCATCAAAGAATTACTACTATTATTCACCAAAGATGACCTATACTTATGCCACAAATGAAGCATGGTTAATTGGAACAGCAGTAAGACAGTAATGATACAAAAAAGACTTTTTTCAGTACATACGAATATAAAATAGGCAGACTGAAATATTCCCCAAATCTAAGTGCACATAGATCTAACTTGATAAGCATTTTGTTTGTTCATACAGTGGTGCTTTGTTAAACTTTATCTAAGTCTGTATTTTCAGAAATTTTATTTCTAACATGTATTGCAAATTTGCCATTCACTTTTCTACAAGTTATATATATATATATATATATATACATATATATATATATATATATATATATATATCAGATTTTTTAATTTTTGCAACAGTGGTAGGAGGAGATATTATTATTATTCTCATTTAACAAAAAAAAAAAAAAACTGGGTCTTGGAGAGGTAAGGAAGAATGCTAAGTAGATGACACAGCAGATGTGAATTGTCAGGGGCTGGAGTTCAATACCTTAGCTTATAATGCCTGTGTTGTAATAAAAATGGTAGCTTTATATTAAGATACAATTAAAAGATTTTTCAATTGTGCTTTGTAAATTAGCTTCTGGTAAAAGCAAGAACATCCACACCAGTGTTAGAACAGAATAAATTTTATCAAGGATTTTTGAATTTACCTTCTACCAACATTTTGTTAGATCACAATAGCTATCTGACTTGCTTCCTACCATGAGAAGGTAAATTAGACCTTTTTTTGCATGTTAGTACTTTTTATTTATTTTATAATTATCAATATTCAAATCACTATGGAGTCCTGTCTGAAGAAATATTGAAATGTTTATTTTATTTTTCTTTTCTCACATCCTCAGAAGTGCACCAAACAGCTGAGCTTTTGGCAGTCTGTCACCCTACACTACTTGTCCCCAGGTGTGGGAGGTAATAGAATAGTGTCAGTCAGGTTTTTTTTATATGATTACCACCATTCAGGTATGTTCAGTTCTCCACTGCAGTTTATGGCCTAGAAAGTGGCTTCTAAGCACTATCAAGCCTGGATAATGATCTCATTATAAAACCTATCTGAAACTTGATTCAGCTTGTTGTTGTTATTGTTCAATGAAAGGTTGAGATGAATAGAGACAAAAATCTGTTTTAAGACTAAAGTGCTATGTCCTCAGTTGCAATTTGGAAGAGTGAATCTCAGCAAAAGCCACCCTGACTTGGAGATGCTACACAGACCATCATCTTCTGTCCTTCTATTCCTTGAGAGCTCATACCATAATAAATGTATCCAGAATTGGTCATGCCAATTATCAATATAAAAACATTGGTATTCGATTATAAATAAACTTTATCCCCAGAATTACCATAGAAATGGAATCACTTATACATAATAACTCACAAACGGGTATGGAGTTCAGATGAGAAAAATCAGATTATAAGCTATCCACCTAGAATATTTTTTCTCTTTTTATGACAGTGTATCATAGCCCAGGTTCAGGACAGTCATCCCATTAAACAGCATCCTGATAGTGGGAGATGAAACAGGAGGGAAATGTGACATGTGGAGAAGATACAAATTGGATAGAGAGATAAAGAAGGATTCTTGAGACTAGTCAGTGAAATGTTTGAAATGTTTGAATATCTCTTTAGGAAGAGAATATTGAGATTTAACTGTGCCTAGTTTTATACAAATGGGCAATATAATCTTCAAAAGTGAGCAGTCTCTTCTGAGGAGGGAGGAAGAAGAAAACAGAATCAGGAAGAATTTGTGATTAATAACTGTATTGAAACTCAGAAGAAACAATAGATAATAGGGTAAAAATAGAGGATTAAATAGCAAAAGCTGTCTGTAGAGACCTAAGAGTCACAGAAACGCTTCTAAGTTTATGTGCATTCTTAGGGTAATTTTTCCGCTCCAGTTGCACTTAATTAAAGGAGTTAATGAAATTTAATCTAGTCTTTTAAAGAAGTTGATTTTGGTAGATGTCAGAATTTCACAACATTCTACCTGTATCACTTGGACCTATTTCTTCTATGTTTTGGATATAGAAGAGAAGACATGTGAGGGTTTTTGTTTTGTTTTGCTTTGTCAAGGGTCTGCAATTAGAAGGATGAGAAAGCCCCCTTTGAAACAAGATGAGTCAGATATCTTCACGGGAAACCTGCTAAGACAGCCTGTGCTCATAGACTGGGTTCCAGTATACAGTTCTCCCTATCACAAATCCCAAGAGAGATTATTTCACACAGTAACAATTAAATACAGCATAAAAAATCAGATGTAGACAAGTTTCATGACAGGTGTAAAACCTTACCAGGAGATAATGGGTAAGAATTTCTTATAAACTGATAAGAATTTCTTATTAGTTTACACCTTGAATAATTGGTAATGAAAAAAGCAAGGATACTGGTGTTGAAATATCTGGGAGGTGCAAAGTGATAAGTGAACTTCAAGAAGTAAGTTAAAGATATGCTTATGGAAATATGCTGTCCCTATGCATGACCTCTCCACAAGTATGAGAGAACCACTTAGGTTTTATTACCCTCCCGAACTCAGAGAAAGACTGGAATACAGACCATAATGTTCCATGTCCAGAGGTTAGCCAAATTCTTAGGTGCATGTTAACCAATTCTAACTTTAAGCAAACAAAAACCTACTTCCAACTGCACCCTTTACTGTACTGAGAACCAATCAACAGTGTACAATTTGACCTCTTCTAACAATGTTACTGCTTCCAGAAAGTTTTCCTCATTATAATTTATTTAGGAATGTAAATAAACTGTTAAGAAAGAAACCACTGAGTGTGAGCAGTGTAAGAAGCAAAATAATATGTGTTGTTTTTCTCCAAATTGTCACACACAGAGCTAGTCTTACATTTCATACTGATATCATTGTCAGGGTACAGCTTACAGACTCTATTCTTCTTGCTTCTCAGACAGCAAAGGAACATGGAGAGGTGAAATTTACCTTGGTGACTGTCTTTACAAGGTAATTAGCACTAAACTCTATAGCCTAGGTATAGATAAACACAGAAAGAGAAGCAGTAGAATCAAATCTCTGAGCAACATCCCATATCCCAGAGCACTTCTGTTTCTTCCAACGTTTTTCAAGAGCTCATTATGGTTGGTTGGAAGCATAGAATAATGGTCCTTGGGCCCACAGATCTTCTGAGAAACCTGGAATGTTAAGCATGCAGGATTTTCTTTCCCATGGAAAAGTTGAAAAACAAACAACTGTTCTTCCGTTCAGAAACCTGAAAATTGAAAGTGATTAATAGCATGATGATTTGTTATCTGTTGAGTCAGGTCATAGCAAACTTCTATAATGAGAACAGGAAGTGTCTAGTACTCTAAATGACACTTTTATTGCCAGAGTCTCCCCAAGCCCCCACAACCAGGAGCAGAGGTGGCTAATAGCCCATATGACCTCAACAATATCTATATGACTAAAACTAGGCCATATCTATCCGTAGGCTCTTAAGCTAGTACATGTAGCCTATCTATCTCTAGAACCCATCCATTTTGGAAGAAATTACTTATGTCCTGAGTGAAATTTCAGTGTAATTACACTTCCTTGTGCCCTATAACTTGTATTAAGTAGGAATCCAAATTATAATGTATTTAAATTTGTTGGAAATAAACTAAGATCAAACTTCCCATTGGTCTTGATCTGGGTTAATGAAGTCAATCTGAACTGGGTTTTCAGTCTTATCCCTTTATGGTTTGCATCTCTGTCTGTACACTTTCAGGGTCTCCCAAACATTATCAAAACTTAGTCCTTTACTATCATCATAGAAGCAAGCATCTCTACCCTTTCTTTCAGTACTTCCAAATGGTGTCTATTGTGGTTATTTCTCGTGATTACTATTTTATTCAGTGGATTATTCGCGTGTTTGGTTATTTCATACCCATGATTAGTTTAACTCTTATTCTTCACCCAAGAAATTTGTATTTGCAGCATTTAATGCTTAAATACTTCAGAACCCATAATAGGTTGCTATAGAGTGCTCACCTCTAAAGGAACATCTATATCACACACATAGCCCTCAAAAGGTGCAGGGATCACCTTAAAGAGAACTTAAATGGAGGTAGTAGAAACACTGTGTGCAGCAGTACTTTGCAGGGACATTTCAAACATTAAGTCATAGCAACCAAAACTTCACGGACAAGATCAAACCAAACAAAATCCCACTGTGGATGGAAAGACCAACTAGTTCCCACCTGGAGCTGAGGAGCTATTGGCAACAGATGGCAGCTGTGGTAGATAAAATTCAGTATTCTTAAGATGCAGCCCCTGAAAGGTTGTCTATGTTCCAGTAAATGATCCTGCATCTGGGAGTGCTAAACAGACTCAGAGCATTTAAAAACAGCACAGGCAATTAAGAGGGGAAAGTGATTGTGAGGTCCCTGGAAGAGCTGGAAAGGAAAAAATGGGTGTAGAATTTTATCAAAATACCATATTCTTGTAGGAAATTTTTAAATAACAACCACCACCACCACCACCACCACAACAACAACATTAATAATTGTAGAGAGCCGTGAAGTGCCACGCTTTAAAGATGGCAACAACAATAATAATTGTAGAGAGCCATGAAGTGCCACGCTTTAAAGATGGCGCTGGCTTCTGCCTTCCACCTCCCCATGGGTGAGCACTCTTTGGCGTAAACAAGCCCTTAATTGGTTAAGTCTGTTCAGCCTGCCTTCTTCCTCATTAGAGTAGCCTATCTGCAGGGTCCATGTAGCTCACTGGGGTTGGTTAGCTCAAGGGTATTTAAGCCTGTGCAGGGGTCCCTCACTCTCTCGCGGACAAGAAGCAACATGTTTCAAGGGTCCTGATTAAAATTGCATGAAGAAGATCTTCCCGGAGTCGCATCTTCCTTGCTGGCAAGGGTCAGGCGTGTACAAATAATAAAGAATCTTAAGAAAGGCAGTGTCAGACTGATTCAAGTTTAGTAGTATAATCTCACAACTGACCCTAAGTTCTTGCCTAGATAGTATGTTCAATCAAAATTAATGGAATGAGCTAGTACATGTTTGAACAAATGTACAAATAAATCAACTAAGAAACTATGGCAACAATCTGGATTTATGTCACAAGTTTAATCCTGTGTTTATTTCTGAGCATCTAGTGTGGGATATTTCTCATATACAGTCTAGGAATTATCCTGTCTTCCTTTACAAATTTAAGCCTGCTGTCTTCCATGTACTGGATGAATAGAAACTGGGTATCATTAAGGTACTCATTTCCCCTCCCATATTCTTTGACTAAGTCTCCCTGAATTGGGTGGCGGTGTTGAGCCAAAAAAGCAAAGCAAAAAAAAAAAAAAACCCCACAAATTATCTTAAAATCTGTTGTGTAGCTGGAGGTATTTGGAACTGGAAATACACTGTCTGGTTGTATGGGTGCCATGGTGCCCAAATCTGAGTTTTTTCACCTTCTAGTTCTCTTCTTGAAAAGAAATGAACCATATAATTTTTGTTCTGTGAAGAATAAAACATCCCTCAAATTCTGTCAAGTGTATACTAGATTATATAAAGAGTACACCACTGATGGACATTGCTGCAAGTAGAAGGTTGGTTGCCCTAAAATACCATGTCTGTCTCATTTCTGCTGATTGAGGTTAAATAAAAGAATGTTACTGGTGGATACATTTTTCTTCCCTCTAAGCAAATCATCTCCACCTTGTACAACTCCACTTGAACTGTCTGTGTGCTTGAGGCCCACTGTCAGGAAGCATTTTGTGTGTAATGCCCTAAATGGCTGGACAGTGGCAGGGCTATGCCTGGGCAGGGGGTGGGTTGAAATAGTAACTGCCCCTGACACATTTCAGTCAGGCCATAACAGGCCCCTGCCAAGAAGAATAACTAAGAAAAGTAGGCTGTGAGTGCCTGGGGCTGAAACAGATCATATCTTTTTGTCTGGGAAAAAAAAAGTAAAATAAAATGTAGCCACTTAGCAGTGCTGAGAGAAGCCTAAAGAAGCCTGATCCCTGACTTCTCTCTTGCTTTTGGTGACTGGCTTTGTGCCAAGTGCAAAATTATATCTGAACTCTTAGCAGTGCTCCAAGACAACGGAGGCACTTCCAGCTGAAGATGACAGTACTTCAAGGTAGAATGCCTTTCAGGAGAATATATATATATATATATATATATATATATATACATATATATATATATATATATATTTGAGCTAATGAATCAATACACTTAGATACAAATTTTAACTCATGCATTTCTATTGGATCTGCTCTCATTACAAATGTCTGGGTTGATAGCACTCATAAGGCCAGTTCCATCTTTTGAGTTATCACTATAAAGGAAATGCTGGGTCTCCTCTCCATCACCCCTTGTCTACAAGCCTGCCTCTGGTTTTCCTCTTGTAAATGGACTTCCCATTCCAAGTACCAAATGATGTTCATCCACAGAGGACTAGAGATTAGTCACTCAGCTCTCTTTAATATGTACAGTGGATGCTTGCTTTGCCTGCCTTATATCACACTTTCTAAGTGGAAGATCACATCCTTCATCCCTCTGTGGAGTAGAATCTAAATGACTTTCATAGATGAGGGACTTTTACAATCAATATACCCTGTAAAGACACAACACTCATGGTCTCACCAGGTAAATCAGTCCTTAGTGGGGAAAGGCAGAGGGAACTGAAGGGGATTGATGGGAATTCAAAAAAGATCATTGGTGGCAAGTCTGGGAAGGAGTGGAGCCAGAAAAGGGTGACATTCAGAAATCTTTCTTTTGGGTATTTTGATTGAAGAGTTGTCTATTGCCTAACATCAAATAAGTAATTCGGTAACTTCTTGAAGTGAGCAATGCTGAACTGATGGGATATGTCATTTGTAAATATGTTCCTTTTATTTGTTAATGAAATAACACACCGTTGGCAAATAGTAAGGCAAGATGGGCAGAAGTAGGAGACATGAAGGATTCTGGGAGATGTAGTAGGAAGACTCATAGTAGGAAGAGTCAAGATGTAGGGACTTGAGAGAGGAGCTCCGGCCTCTCTCTGTTAAGGTAAGACCACATGGAAACACTTAGATTAATAGATATGGGATAATATTTAAAACAGAACTGGTCAATAAGAAATGCATGTAATAGGCCAATAGTATTACATTTAATATAGCGTCTCTGTGTTATTCGAGGCAGATGCAGCTGTAGGACCAGGCTGACAGGAAAGTGCTCATAACACTGGACAAAGACACAGAAAGGCATGGTATAAAGCTCAACGTGACAATTTGATCTATGCCTCATAATGAAGATATATGCCTTATCAGAAAGAACGTCATATCATTTTCCCAACATTACCTCAAATTTGTTTCTACATGCAAAGGGTTTAGTTAGGAAGGACAGATTGAGATTTTGGGTTTCCTATGATCCTAAGAGACCTTTCTAAATTATGCTTATGAAAGATTTGCTTTATAGTTTTCTCCATACTCCAGTGACTACTGATATATTGTTATGAAGTAGTGGGATTTTTCTTTAAAATTCAGAGAGCTCATATAATAAACAGTTCAAAGAGTAAAGCAAACTTAAAATAGATTCACAAGTATCTTACCATACAGAGTCTGTAACATTGTACTGCATGAGATGTTTCTACTTATATGAGGATCAAGTTTTAGGGATCCAAAAGAAAGATATAAGCAAAACCACTAGCAATAGATAACTTTTATAGCAACGCATAGATTGCTTTGTACTGATTTGATGCTAAAGAAAGTAGTATTTCTTTCCCATGCTACAAAATATAGGTAGGAAAACACATCTACCTCCAATGTATTGGCAAATTGTGATACTGATTTCTGGAAAGGGGTTTCAGAGTAGACCTTGATGACAAGAATGAAAAGGATGCAAAAAGTAGTTGGCATGGAAGCTTTTGGAATATGCACTTGGCAAGACTTTGATATTCAGTTTATTGGTACATTCCTCAGGGAACAAACTCCAGCAATAAATTTAGTGTAACAGTCATGAAGGCTTTCACTCAATTTCTTAAATGCTCTTGCATCACAGAAAATTTATTGTGTAATGGGCAGATATGACTGAGTGTCAATGAATGCGAGCTGTCTGCTGTTTCCTTTTGAATCTAGGCCAGGCCTTTCTGCTGTTTCCTTTTGAATCTAGGCCAGGCCTTTATGAACCTGCTCCAGGTCTAAATTTTACATCAGTCACCTGAAAATGTAACTTGACCTCATGAACTTGTTTCTTTTCATTTCTGTTGTGATCGCCTAAAGATTAAAAAAGTATCTTTTTCTCTTCCTTTTAATTCATGGTGTCCTTAAAAGGTCTTTATTTTTATTAGGCTATTTCTTCATGATCATTTCTTCTTCTAATTCAACTGATTGAAATATCCTGGTATTTAGCTTACCAATATATAGCATTGTATCACTTTGGCTGTTTGCCTCAGAGAGATTCCCTAGGAACAGAAAGCATAATACATCGGCATGGTTTTTACACTTACAGAGACCTATATTCAAAGTGCTATTCAGTTTGACACCTTAGCTATCCCAATGGGTCCCTGTTCTATCAACTACAAGAAACAGATAACACAATACCCTTTCAAACCTTTCTGTGAAAAAAGTGAAAAGATGTAGAAGCATAATTAACAGAGAACTTTACAAGTCACATAGTAGCTCCTTCTTATGAGGCACATTCGAACAACAGCCACAGAAGCTGTCTCAAAGGCCAAGTTACAACATCATCAAGTGGTGAGCAAAACAAAGGATGTCTGTTGTTTAAGTTTTATCTTATTTACACAGGATGCTTTGTGATAGTTGAACAGTGTGAGGGACATGACTCTTTGACTGTTATGGGACTTGGAGTATGTGCACAGCAAAAAATACTTTTGTAATCAAATAAAGCATGTTGCCCCAAAACTGAGCAATTATAGATTAACCTTAAAAACAGAAACAGTTTAAAATACATCACATTGTTAACACTGTCATTTGCGAGAGCTGGCCATTGTTTTATATGGGAGCTTCTGACAGTTTCTTAGTACAAACTTTGCAAAGAAAAGACTTGGAAGCAGTGACATTTCCAAAGAGCAGGCTATTATAAATGGAACCTTCACTTCATTCAACAATAAAGCCAAGCCAAAGGCTCACCCATTATTTTCATAAGCAATAACAGCTTTGGGGTTTGTGAGCCAAAGAAATTATTTAAGAAAGGAAAGACAAAGCAATAAGAAAATATTGACAAGGCTGGGATTTAAAAAAAAAAGGCAAATGAATTTTGGGGTGCCTGTTCCAGGAGTGCCATAGAAAAAGTACTGCATTGGGTGTTAATGTTTGCTCAGAAGCTACTGAGAGTCTACCAGATATGGTGATCATAGACTGAAGGACAAATTATGTTCTTATGCCATCAGCAGTCCAATCTACCACAAGTCTCCCCTGTCACACAGGTTCACTTATGAATTATGATTCAACACATATGTATTTATCAGTTTCACCAATTAAACCATGAAACCAAAAAGTCAACTTGTCCCTTAGATATGTTTGAATACCAGTTTTGACATAAGACAATTTTTAGAATCAGGGTGGGGAATGGTAATTTCTAATGCATTCATTAAAACATGAAAAGATTTTTCCTGGAAAATACAGTTTTGAAAATAAAAATTCCTTGAATATGCAAATACGTAAGCACTCTGACTTTAATCTGGGAGCATGGGTGTAATTGGAGGGGGAAATGAGGGTAAGAATAGTGAAGCCACATAATATTTTTCTAAAGCATATTCAAAAGCAACTTCCAACCACCTTCCCTACCCTGCAGAAGCTTCAGGCTTCACAAGGGGGAGGCTTACATCAAAGGCAGTTTACTGATTCAAAAGTGCTTTCATTCTGTCAAAATGCACTCATTTTGGTTGCTGAAATGGAAAAAAAATCAAACAAAAACCCAGCAGCAACTACTACTGTTGACTGCTGAGTATGATACATGCACACCCAGAATTATGAGTACCTCCTACACACTACAGATGAGTCAACAAATAGTTGAGGACATGGACCTAGAAAGCTGGGAACTTAAATTTGAACCCCAGTTACCATGAGGAGGTGCAGATTACGTCTCATGAACACCAGGCTCAGGTTGACAGAAGTTCACCAATATCCTCCCTTCATACTTCTCTGTCACATTCCAAACCATACTCAACTTTCAAAACAAATATGCTTTTTCACATGTCCATTTG
This sequence comes from Cricetiscus sungorus, assembly GCA_030556225.1. NCBI lineage: Eukaryota > Metazoa > Chordata > Mammalia > Rodentia > Cricetidae > Cricetiscus > Cricetiscus sungorus. The sequence continues at coordinate 35,644,133 of JANBXA010000372.1, read as the reverse complement.
CTTATGCTTATCTCACTCAAGGACCACAGCAATTCTCTATCCCCAGTGTCTTCCTTTTACTTAATAAGATATATAAAATCTCAAGTAGGACTCCCCAAATTCCATTTCCTGTCATATCAAAACCATAACTAATTGAGTCTATCATTCTTTTCCAGTAAGCCAGTTACAAGTGAAAATGTTCCTCAGATCGTGGCATTTTATCAACCATAATTGTCATTCAGGAAGAAGCCCAGTTGTCAGTCTTAGCATGTTTCCCAAAGTTATTAATTATTTTTGTATGAAAATTCAATTGAGCTATATAAATCTATGAAACCATTCATATTTGAATGAGGATTATAATAGTATTATAGGGGCATGATATATCTAACCTGAAAGATGTCAGCCATATCTATATATGTCTATATCATACTTCATGTGAAATATCATCACAAGATTTCCTTGACATCCAGCAAAGAGTATCACACACACACACACACACACACACACACACACACACACACACACACACATACACACACCACACACACACACACACAGAGAGAGAGAGAGAGAGAGAGAGAGAGAGAGAGAGAGACAGAGAGAGAGAGAGAGAGAGAGAGGGAGAGAGGTATAATTTCTTATATGCGTGAGAGACAAACAACTGGCTGAGAATCAAGAAACAGAAAACATTTGTGATATAAATCAGTTTGTCAAAAAACATGACTAATGGAATTCCAGATACACTTTAGCAGAAATCTATACACTATCTGAGGAATTTATATGCTAGTTTCCAAAGATAATTTATCTGAGTTTCCCAAAGCTGAAAGAATCGAAAAGCTTCTCAGAAGGCAATGTATTTGCCTTTGAATCCAGTAAGTTTAACATGAACTATAAAGAAAAACTGCGTCTCTCAGGCACTTGTATCTTCTTGGGGATAAAGATGGAACGTGTGAGGAAGTTAAGACAGTGGTAGGAAAACGTCACAAAGGATATATCATTGAAATAATGGAATTGTGTAAAAGATAAACAGAAACATGACAGAATAAGATGCAAATCTGGGACACAAAGCAACAAAAATTTCCCCAGGAAACAAACTAATTCTGAAGTATTTGTGAAACCTGTCACAAAGGACATTGACTAAGAGAAAATATCAGATATTACCATTTGAAGCAAGAAGAAGAAGAAGGAGGAGGAAGAGGAGGAGGAGGAGGAGGAGAAGAAAGAAGAAGAAGAAGAAGAAGAAGAAGAAGAAGAAGAAGAAGAAGAAGAAGAAGAAGAAGAAGAAGAAGAAGAGAAATTTACTGTGTTATACAAGTCTGGCAAAGATATTACTCCTGGAGTATGAGCTTCTTGTTTTCTGGTACTCACTTTCCTTTCCTACATCACACACACACACACACACACACACACACACACACACACACACATACATACACACATATACAAACAGACAAACAAGTTCTCTCTCACACACCACATTAAAATATAGGTTAATATACACAGATACCTAAGGAATCACAATGGATAGGAAATAAACCACACACAATTTTCACAGAGTGGGAAACTTCCCATTAAGGGATGTGAACATTTAAAATGCTACTCAAGAACATTAAAATGCTACTTAACTGAGATAATGTGTTTGATCGCTAAGTCTAGTAATTGGTCATAGTATGGTAAATACTATTGCTACCATATTAAAATGTCAATCATTTTGTTTGTATATTCACATATATCTAATTATTATTCTTTTAATTACATGTGAATTATCTATTATTCAAAATTAGTTAAATCCATTATTTACTCAGTACCCCTAGTGAGAGCATTGTGATGACAATAATGGACTGTTAGGTTGTCCCTTTGGTCATTTTCTTTGCATTAAACTGTATCCTCATAGAAGAGTAAAACATTATTAAGGGTCTGGGGATGTACCTCAGTTGGCACAGTGCACATATGGCATACATGAAGCCATGGGTTCCCTTCCCTGATCAACCAAGACTGTGGATACACACCTATAATCCCAGCAATTAAGAGGTGGAACCAGAATGATTAGAAGTGAAAGGTTGTATTAAATACATAGTGAGTTCAACACTAGCCACTCATACATGAGAATTAATCTCAAATTTAAAAAGCCAATGAACAAAAAGTAATTACAAATTACTGGTGCATAAAAGGCTAAAATTATACTCCTTTTTGCTCTCATATAGTAAGATAAAAATAAACATAACAATAAATAACTAAACTAATCCATGCAGAACCAGGTATTCTTTTAAAAAGTTAGCCTCACTTTGAAACACTAGTCTTAGGGTTAGTGTACTAGTTTGTTTCTGGTTGAAAAAATGAAGATAATTTATCCTGGTACTCTTTGCATTCTTTTAATTGTAACATTTAAGATTGACCACCAGCAAAGTAGGGTACTCTCAAGATTAATTCCTTCACTTATTATTTTCTATGATTTGTGGAAAATTTGAATTAATCTGAGTAATAACTGTCACATCAATTCATAGGTTCATTCAAATATGTACTTCACTTGATATTCTAGTTTGTTTTGCTATTGGAAGTTGGTGATAGAAGAAACTTCCAAGAGTGGTGGTTTATTTGACATATATCTCTCAGACATTATTAACTAAGGTCTAGGCAACTCACAATGGGCTGGAATATCCTGCCTCAATCACTAACAAAAATAAATGCTCCAGCATCTTGTCTGTAGGCCAGTCTGGTAGAAGCATTTTCAGAACTAAGGTTTCTTCTTCCCAGATGACCTAGGCTTGAGTCAAATTAGCAAACAACAGAGAGACAGGCATATAGATAGATAGACATAGAACATTTGTTTTCTGATTGTTGATGCTATCTTTGCTCAGTGACCATACATGTGTGTTCCTCTTTTGTTAAAGAAATAACTAAAGTTTTCCTGTAACTACTGAGGTAAGAGCCCCTAATTCACTTCAAATTTGGGGTTTTATATGAGATGAATCTACTTTGAACTGATAATTTAGGGGTCACCAAGATTTTATATGACCATATTGCTCTGCCAATTCTGAGCTTCACATTCTTCATTCAGTTCACATACACACACACACACACACACACACACACACACACACACACACAAACACACACACATGCTCATGTTCATTCATGCACACATATACACTCATATGCACACACATGAACACTCCCTTTTCCATGCAAATTATGGAAATTTTGTATTCTTAACAACACAACCTATAAATTACCAACACCACCAATCCTTTGCCTTCTTGAAATTTTGATATCTTAGAATCATTGGAATATGTCAAGAAACTATTTTATTTCTATAATCATATCATAAATTTCTGGAGGCCCATACTGGTTTTTGATAATGTGTCTTTTTCTGTCTCTTATATAGTACATCATATCCATCTAATTATTCCTTCATACCTACCAGTCAATAAATTCTCTTTTCATTAGGGCAATATTAACAGACTCCTTTATGCTAAATAGAACAATTATTTTAAATTAAAATAGTTTGCTATATCAGAATAATCATGTTCTTATAGAAATCACATTTATTGAAAAATATACAATTACCTAACAGCACTCTGAATAAAGTAGGATAAATGAGCAGCCTTAAGAAGTTTATATGTTAGAGGAGAAGCAACATTAGAGATGGGATTTGATTAAGGACTTTGTACATTATCGCTTTTTTAAAATAAGTCAGAACAAGAAGAAGAAAGGGAGGGAGGAAGAGTGTATATCTACATTTTGCATTGATTTTTTTCACTAAATTCGGTGTCCTTTTGGACACATGAAGAAACAGTTGCTGAGAAATACATTGATGACTATTACACAGATATGGATTATATGAATGGGTACTGGAAAGGGGCCAAGTATGATTCTGTCTTATAATTTTATACCCATCTATTTATAGCATAGATACACCACAACTCCATTCCATATTTGAATCAGTGCACCTCTTAACTCAACTACTCAATTACTTTCTTTACTTGACTAAGAAATATACTGCACAGGTATTTCATCAATGCAATAGACCCACAATCTAATGTGAAGATGCACTATACCATGTAATACTTTTACTGTTATTCATGTATTCCTGTGAGAAGTTTAAAGGTAGTTCATTTTGAAGCTCAAATAAACCTCAGCTTTAAATTTCCATTATAGACTAAGATTAATGCCATCTCTTATTTAGCATAGGCACCCATGCATGGCTGTAAGCTTTTCAGGGTCTGAGATAGGAATAATTCTGCATGCATTTACATCCTTCCCACCTGCTTATTCAGCAAGATTTCTAAATGGATGCTGGATGGTGCTTTGAAACAGTGTCAAACTAGACTTAATGGGTATCTAAGAGCTAGAGCACAAAGTCAGACACAGGCATAGTCATATAGTATGGGTTACAAGACCAAACAGCAGACAACATTACCTTCTTCAGAGATTGTCCCTACAAGGAGGTAGGGGATTATATAAGCTGTAGAAAGAAAAGTACAGAGACCCTTGAATGGGCTTGTGGCTGGCATGTTAGAAGGACAGAAACATAGGAAGAGAGATAAGTTGAGCAGAAAGCATGATGTCTCCTGAGTGTTGAGGAAAGATGACTCTTAAGACATCAGGGCCTGCTGACCATTATCAATAGTAAAGGTGTTAGCCTTTTTGAAAAACTTATTCACAAAGTTTAGAGCTGAGAAATACTACCAAAGATTTAGATTAAAAAGATTTTCCCTTTCTTCCTTAATTTAACATAATTAGATTTTTTGAAAAGAGAATCCAAGGAAGTGAATACTTTACTTAGTAAGATAAAACTTGATGGTATGTTTTTCTTTTTATTATTATTATTTGTTCTTATTTTACATATTGATTCCAGTTCCCAATTTTTCCCATCCTCCCATGGCCCCGACCATCTCTCCCTTCCCATTTCCCATCCACTGAACAAGAAGGGTGATGCTTTCCAGGAGGAAGCATCAAAATCTGTCAAATCATTTGGAGTAAGGTCTAGGCCCTCCCTCTTGTCTCTAGGTTAAGGGAGTAACCCTCTATGTACAATGGGCTCCCAAAGTCCATTTGTATACTAGGGATAAATACTTATCCACTATCAGAGGCCCCATATATTGCCCAGTCCTCCCAACTAACACCACATTCAGGGAATCTGTGTCAATCCTATGCTGGTTTCGCAGCTACCAGTCTGGGGGGTCCATGAGTTTCCCCTTGTTCAGGTAAGCTGTCTCTGTGGATTTCTGTAGCCTGGTTTGATCCTTTTGCACATCACTCTTCCCTCTGCAACTGGATTCCAGGAGTTCAGTTCAGTGTTTAGCTATGGGTGTCTGCCTCTGTTTCCAAAAGCTACTAGGTGAAGGTTCTAGGATGGCATATAAGTTAATTATCAATCTCATTTAAGATACCCTTTCCACTGTTGCTCAGATTGTTAGGTAGGGTCATCCTTGTAGGTCTCTGAACATTTATTTTACAAAAGTATTAAGGCTCTAGAATTTAATTTTGCAATATCCTTTTAAGATAGCTGAAACATATGATGAGTTTTCTAATCTGTTACCAATTTTCATTGTGAGAAAGTCTCTATTAGAAACATAAGAAACCTGTAAAATATGAGAATCAGCCTCTCAATATATTCCAGGTGACTCCAGAGATATACTCTTAAAGGTTTAAAAGAATTTAAACCTCTTAGAGGCCAGGTAAAATAATGTTAATTTAAATATGGGAAAAAAATCTGGAGAGCCAATGGCCCAAGGCTACACACCTAATAATGTTGATACCTATCCATGAACTAAGTACCCAGTGTTTCTAAGAATTGTGTCAATCACAACTTCTACTATAAACTTGTTCAAGCAGAGAACATGGTACCAAATACACAACCCAAAAACAAAAGGAAGACTCTTTACACATCATCTCTACCTCTTGTGACAGGTATCTGGCCATATTCTTGGGGAAAAAAAGTTGTATGTACTGGAAGAATTGTATATTATATTTTGTCATATTGTGTGAAATCTTTCCATTTATGTTTTATGCACATTAGTCTCGCTATATTCTATGTATGTATACTTTGTATTCAAGACATTTTGTATATTGATACAATTTGGGATATTTATCTTGCTACCCTTTAGAAATGTCTTGTCTAGACATTTCTACTCTACATCTACTTTAGGAATTTACATGTGCATAGTTATATTGTTTAGGTATGTATCCTTGCTTTACTCCAGAAAGTTTTCTTCAGGTTTTTTAACTGAGTTCTTGAGTATTGCAGATTATCCTCACCCGTGTTTCCTTTACTTATGAGATTATTCAGACATAGATGCTTAATCTTCAATCACTTCATAGACCTGAAGAACATGGCATTTAAATGTTTTAATATTAGTACTCCATTGACATGAGACTCTGTTGCTCCTGACAGCACCGTGCACTTTCCCGAAAGTATGTTGGACACTGTTGTTGCTCCTTTTGGAGTTCATCCTCGCTTCGGCTATGGCCTCTTGGGTAAGGAACTGCCCCTACCTTGACCACAAATCTGGACATGCGGTCCTATATACTTACAAGAGACAAACAGAAGACTGCTGAACCTCACCAAACCAGGGTAAGACAGCCTTTCTACCTCCCTACTTTTGTTGTGGTCTGTTAGATAGTCTTGGCTTTAGCCAAAACTGGCTGTACCAATGTTGCTGTGAGACATTTAGTGACTTTCCAGGTAGCTTGCTGTTTCTGTCCTCGCTACATCTTTTGGAAGTTGCCCATCCACACTTCCTGTCTACCCTAGTATCGCTATTTTCCTTCTCAGGTCTTGATGAGGTTGTAGATTAAACTATCACAACTATTATTCTTTCTTCCTAGTTAGATATATTAGGTACTAGACTTAAGATTTCTAACTTAGGATAACTCTATTGTAAATTCCTTTATGCCTTCACCCTAGGACTAGATATGTAGGTCTTTTTTTCTCGATTTTCCTTTTCTTAGAGCACACTTGTTATTCACTGTTTTGTATATAGTTTTGTATCAAGCCCAAATCTTTTCTTTATACTAAAAGGGAAATTATAGTGAGATATTCACCTTGTCTGCACCTGTGGCTTAGGCCACGCCCATTGGGCGGATTTGACCTGGGGGAAAAGGTAGGGAAAGGGTTGGGCTGCTTTTTTTGGTAGTGGACTCTGGAAGGCTTAGGATCCAGTGGAACTCGCCACGTTCATCTGCCTATGTTGTGAGTTATTTCTCCCTTAATAAATATCTATTTGGCCTAATTGTTTATCCTGATCCTTATTAAATCGCAATAGAAAACAGGTTTTGACAAATTGATAATCATGAAAAAATATCCTAAGATTCCTGGAATCTACATAGCTGATGGTTGAATTTTCTTCTTGATCTCTTTGACTAAGTTTTCACCTTTTGCCATTCAAATCTAATATGTATGTAGAGAAATGTAGAGGTAGAAGAATGGAGAGAGAGAAAGACAGAGACAGAGATAGACACAATGGCAGAGAGATATAGACTCAACCTTGGACTTTTAACATGTCTCTGGGAAATGCTTATCATACTTTATATTTCCACTTCCCAAATATAGTTATTTCAACATAACATTGTGTGAAGTTTCTGCTTGTCACTCCAATTTTTCTCATTCTGTCTCTGTCAGAGTATTTTTTAGAGCAACTTTATTTTATTTTATTTTATTTTTTGTTCTTGTAGAAGAGCACTACATTATTTTTCAGAGCATCAGTATTAAAGTAAGAAAAATCTTTCTATCCACCAGAAGAACTGAAGATTTCCATTGGTTTTTATTTCAGAGGACTTTTGTGTCACTTGTTAACCATGAATTCATGTCTCTTATTGAACCACTCCACCTATGCTCATAGACTTGCAAATATAATACAGACCCAAACAACTCTGCAAAGCTCTTAAATGTCCATGTGAATGATAACTGCATTATGCATTAATAATGAGTGGTGGAGGAAATGATATTCTATAGAAAGTTACAGTTGTAACATGGGTGCTTGTTCATCATGGCTGTACAGAAAGTGAAGAAAGATTGATGGAAGGAGGCAAAAAGAGGGAGAGAAAGTCACCCAGCATCAAAAGCAGCTTCACACGGTCCTCAGGTCTCCACACCAGTTCAGCTGTCCCTTCCATTTGAATATAACAGCAGTTCAAATGAAGATAAGGCCACACAAGCAGAGACTATTAGCTAAAGAATGTGCTGTTCAAGTCAGAAAGACTTCTGCTAAAAATCCAAGTTCTTACACTCAGAGCTGCATGAATTGCAGGAGGCTTTGCTACTCTTGTTGTCCTGTGTATGAAAGACAGAAGTAATAATTTTCTGTTCTTCCTCTGGAAACAATAAGAGGGGTGGTCTTCAGAGTGGCCTGGCCCAGGGAAGTGTTCCTAAGGAGGCAGTTTGTACAAAGATAGTTGATTCATATGTGTCACCACTCAAGTCAATGTCTTATTCCCTAACCCTAAGAACACTGCTTGGACACAATGAAATGGAACCAGTTAAACAGGAAGCTATGCAGGGAGAAGACTTCTCGGTTATGAGTCTCTTCCATCACCCAACAAATTGTCCTACATTGTACAATAACAAAACTATCCTGGGTCTCATTTCACTGTGTCAAAATAGATGTGTGAGAATGGGAAGAAGGTAGACAGCAAATTCTAAAAGTAAAAGGGTTCCATTTTTTCAAGAGGGAATAGATCACTTAAAGCTTCAGTGGCAACAGTTTATGATGAATAACCCCAGTTCCTATGTAATGATTAAGTCTCATATCCAAAGATGGGGCCAGTATTGGTGCAATGTAAACATAGCCCACAGGGATGTGGAGCTGGGGAGAGGGGACAACACAATTAAGGGCAATAGTCAATGCCTGGTCATTTAATGAGGAAGGGAATAGGCAAATTCACTGCCTTTCTAGAATATTTCTGAAGCCTAGAAGTCCCTATGGCAAAATGTGGGAGATAGCTCAGTTACCTCTCTTTAAAAAGACAAGTTCCTATTGCATAACTTGTTATTTACCATACAAAATCTAAATTTGTCTATTTTTATTTACAAATCACTCTCACAAAAAATTACATTTATATACACTGATTCCTCGGTGAATGCTGTAGGGAATTCTTAGCCACCATAATATTTGAAATTTCCAACTAGATTAGCAAGCCTTACACAGCCTCGATTGACAAATTCTGTCATCTCTCTGCCACAGGGCATTATTATTTGTGGCTCCCTTAAAAGACTGGAATAAACCCATTTTCAATTGCATCCATTCTCAAATAGTATGAATATGAATTTTGTAGTGGAAAGGCCATTAGTATTAATATACAATAAGGAACCAAACCATATAATAAAAATGAGAGCTCCAAACAATATCTGAAAAGGGTTTTTCAGAATGGAATAAATGTACCATTAACACTATTTCCAAAAAGACTATTAACAGTGTAGGGCACTTTCCCTTTTTTTAATTCATGTTCAGGCACAGGTGAGATAATTTATGGAGATTAATCAACTCAATAATGCCTGGGTTTTCCCAGTGTGATAGTTTGTTAATAGATGTACAAGTTTAGCATTATGCTACACTATGTTGACTCCTCATGGGACCTCCTTAGCCCCTAAGGAGTAGACTGGGGGTGGGCTGCAGAAAGGAGAGCTGGGGTGTGAAGAGATGAGGGGGTTGAGGAGTAGGAGAGAGAACTAAGGTTGGAATGTAAAATGAAACTTTAAAAAAAGTAGAAAAAAGCAAGTACAAGGTTACTTTTATTAATGACAATGTCAGATATATCTATCTATTGTTGATTAACAGAATGACAAAGAAATTGGAATCTTTTACATTAAAAAATAGCAAAAGAAAAGCTACTGGAAGTCCTAGAGGAAACCCACAAGGAAGTCATGATAAAGGTAGAAATATAATGAGCCAGCATGTTAGGAAGGGGAACTCTGCTCATGCTGAATTGTGCTTTAGAGGAAGCTTCATCACAATTTATGATGGCATTTCATTCCACATTCGGTGGAAATGCAGCAGGATGTCACTCAACAAAGTAGGCTGAATTCCTAGTAAACTACCTCTACATTCTGAATGTTTATTTTAACTTAAGTTAAATTCCTTCTTGATTATTTTCAAAAAGAAAATCTCAGATTTGAAAAAGGGCCAAATTGCTACCCTTTCTCACCAGTCCTTTCACCTGTGGTTTCTAGAGACAGCACCATGAGCTTGTCATCAAGCCTGAATGTTTCCCTGTACCTCAGCTTGCTTGGAACTTATACAAGACTCTGATTTCTGGTTCCTTAAATTTCTTTCACTTAAAATATTTATTTTAGAAGCTGTTTAATTAAAAATCCCATCATCTGCTCTTCTGGCATGTGAAACTTTTTAAAAACCTCTTGCCAATTTCATAATACTTTAAAAAGACCAGGGAGTCTTCTCTCTAATATGTACCCCCACCAAGGAAAAAGCCCCATATTGCATAGTTTCTATGTGACAGTGGGAACTGAACTTCCCCCAAGTAACCTTCGCTACATCATTCGGTCATCTGTCTTCATGGTAGGAGAAAGTTGCCTTTCAGGCAAGTAGTGAAAACAAAGTCTCTCCCAAAATATTTGTCACAAATGTTTCATGAGTTCATCCCAACCTTAGAAAATCTCTCTTCTTGCTTCTTCTGTGGAAGTTTTAGATTTAGTTGTAGCTTCTGTTTCTTACTGAAATAATCTTAAATAAAAATACCTTGCCTGCTTACTGCAATATTTTTACTTTGATTTATGCCTGTCACAGATGCTTGAAACTCTCTGAGGAGTATGGGTGCCAACATCCACTTGGTCACATAACCACTGCATCCATAATCAATTCCAATCTTCCAAACACATGGAATCCAACTTAATCTCACAGAAAATTTCAGTCAGCTGTTTTTATTCCATTTGAGTCTATAGAGACGAGGTCTGATTCTTTATACTTCCTTTAACTATCCAAAGAGAACTTCTGTTCAAGTTAAGGTTAGGCTGAGGTTGTCTATAAAATGAAATTTCTAAAGAGGTGGCTGAATATAAATTACTTCCAGAGCTGGAGGAGCAGTTGAAGGGGTTTTCTGCCACATCAGGAAAATAAAAAGTTAAGGCATGACAAGTCGAAATGTCACACACAGATCAGAAGTCACAAGAATGAATTGCAAATACCGTCACCTTTTGGTAATGTTTTCTTAACCTCATACATAAAAGCATCGTTCGAAAGTTTCAATGGCCCAAGGCAAAGATAGTAAAGTTCTTTGATGGTTTTGCCTTCTAAAAACCATGAAGAAAAAAAATACTATACATTAATTTAAGGGCAGAGCAAAAAAGGACAGCAGCTGACAAATCCAAATCCTTTCTTAGACTGTGATCAAATTGTGATGTGAGATCAAGTTGTGTCCTGCTCTGAGTTACTCCATATAGTATAAAATTTAACTTTTTCAGACTGTGCCTTGCCCTAAGGGAATCATTTTATGATCACCTTTTAACTCTATTTGGGGGATGGGGAATGATTGTGTACTTAGATGGACCCACACACAGTAACATCTAGCCAGCACCACCTATTCAGCACAAATTGACCAAGTATTCCTAAGAGTAGAAAGGGTACCAGCCTATAAATTTATTGCTGCAAGCTGCAAAATCACACAGTAATTATACAGCCATTTATGATGAGTTAACTCAAAAGAATTAAGGATCCTCTTGATGGATGAAACCAGTACAAAGCTATACTTGGCTTTATAATCTCGTGAATGAGTTGGCTGTTTCTTGCTGACGATATTTCCTGTAGCTTACTCCTTTCTGTAACAAGCTTGGGATTTATATCCCACAGTTTAGCACTATCTGGTCATTTATTGGGAACAAATTTATTCCATGCATTTTGAGTTTTACTGATTATACGCCCTAGTTATATATGTACCTGTTCTTAATTAACAGGTCCTAGTTTACTGATTACATTCCTTAGCTATGTGTGAGGTCTGTTTTCATCTGTCAGTCCCTGTTCCCCTCTCCATTGTAATTGCAGAGAACTGCCTTATTGCAATTACCTTTATTGACAAGCATTTGGTCAGTCTTTAGGGCCTAGGCAAAAGCTGGCAGATAGAGAAGGGATAATCTAAACTAACCCTGCACTAAACTCTAGTTGTATTAACTCAAGAGTTTAGCTCAGAGATTTACTGCTCCCTCCTGTTTCCCCCCAGAAGGTGAAGACAAAGGTAACCATCCCATTTGTTCATCCTCATGGAGAAGTAAATTTTCCTGAAGTCCTGTGCTACTACTGAAGCCAGTGCACTGGAAGACAACAGGTTTTCTTTCCTGTGCAATTAAACTTAGAATGAAAAAACCTGCAGAGGGAAAATTGTATGTGAGTCAATTCCTTTTTTGCTCACATTTAAGTTCCTTTGTTTAGTTGTAGTTCCATTGTTTTGATCCTTGAGCAAAAATTTTAGAAGTTAAACTGCTAAAGTTTTTAATAATTTATGGGATGTACTAGGACTGTGGGGGAACAACAAGCTAAGGGAGGGGTGTCATTCCCTTCCTCTGACCTAATAAAAGCATGGACACAAAACATGGTGATGAGTTACTACTAATATATAATCTGACCATGTGGTATATGCACTAAGGACTGATAGGCAGAGACATCTTTAGTGTTTCCTAGGCTTCATCTGGGCTAGAAATTACTGCTAATGTAATCTACTCCACTATGGTCTGCTTTTCTTCCTATTGGCGCATCAGACTTGCCTTCTATTCATTGGTCCATTTTTTCCTCTGGATCTGGTCCAACCCTTTCACCTCCACAGCTGAAGTCAACTCTGAAACTTTCCTGTAAAACCTTACAAAGTCCTGACTGAAAAGAGTAGCTTGGTCTCTGCAGTTTAGTCAAGGTTTGTTATCAGTGTAGAACCTTCTGTGAAACCCTATTGGTTTCATAAGGCTAGCTTCTTGGGCTCCTTTTAAATTATTTGGCCCTTTCGTTCTTTTTAGCATATCTGTAATTGATATACATAAATGCATGTGTGGATATATTTATTGTGTAATGTGTAATACATGGTTTGAGAGTGAATGTTTGTGATTAGGGTAGGATTAATGAACCTATGTCTTTTTAGGCTAGGGTTACTGTCCTGTTTGCTTTCTACTGCAGTCAAGAAACATTGATTGAAAATGTAAAGGGGGAAATTTTCTAATTCACTTTTATAATTCCCATTTTATAATTCCCAGGCCATGGACTGGACTACTCATGGACTCTTCCCGTGAGTAGCTGTACACACAGTGCATGGCCCTTCCTACATTACTCATTAATCCAAACTATGCCCCTACAGACTTTCCTACAGGCATACTCTGAAATGCTGCTGTTGAAGTTGCCCTACCTTGTGAATGTATTTTTACTCTATAAATTCTGACATTATACAAAAAAAAAAAACAAAAAAAACCAAATGTATCCACCTATGTGGCTGGTGGTGTGTTCATAACACTTGAATAAACTATAAATGGTCCTCTTTTCACTTGTTACTTCAAACTTCCTCATTTTAGGTTCTAGAAGTTTCCCTATCTGAGGAATCACCAGTTACTCACATAATCAGATAATTTGTTTAATTAAATAGGGTTTATAAAATTTCCATTCATAAAATAGTACCAATAACAAGCATATTATAGTGAACATAGAAACACACACATGGATGAAGTCACAGAAATTGCAGCATAAGTTCCTTTTCCTTTTAAATTCCATTATGATTATGTGTAGAATCTATACTTCTCTCTCCTATATCCCATTAGAGTCAATCATTAGATTGCTATCCTTTTAATTCCATGCCTGGTACCATTTTACTCGAACTGTTCCTAAAAAATATGGCTTAAAAATGTCTTTACTACATAATGACTGCACTTTCTGTGTTCTCTATAACAGCAAAGATATTAATCTAATTAGGCTATGATGTCCAGAATAAGGCCTTGCTATTGTTATCTTAATAAATCATGCTATATTTCAATAAATATATTCAAACATATAAAGCACAGATTAATTAAGAAATTATTCTAACTGCCATATAAAACCAAGAATTGACTTAATGTTTATTGCTTCTTTCCAGGGAGATTAAATGACTTCTCGGTGCACACTAAGGCAGGCCTTACTCTTTATCAATGAATACATGTATAATTAGGATGCATTTGTGTATTTAGTTAGGGCTGATGTCTGCAAGTACATTTTTGTTGAAAACCTGACATTTCTAAAAGTGGGTCTTAATATGGAATTTTGGCTTCTCAAGATCAAGTCTTCACTCTTTTAGAACTCTGTGAAAGTCTAAATTGATGGCTTGACAGCATATGCTTGTGTCCTTAATAGATAAAAATGTTATTCACATGAGAGGTAGTTAAATGCAACTGTCTGTGTGTGTGTGTGTGTGTGTGTGTGTGTGTGTGTGTGTGTGTGTGGTGCATAACTGCGCATATATTTTTGTTTAGCACACCTCTCCTCCTCTGCCTGACAAAGTGATATTATTCCTTTATGGCATTTCCTTCATGAAGATTTCCCTAGCTTTTTCTCAGAGTTAATTACTTCTGTCCATGTTCAGCCTCTGTACTTTTGTCATCCCAGGCATCACTGTGTATTGTTAGGATTTTATGCTTCCACTTTTATTTCCCACTAGAATAGAAGTTCCCTGGTTGTCAAATGCAAAGTTTATTTGTTCTTGAAACTCTGGTTCCTAGCAAAGGACCTGGCACACAGTCAGTTTGAAAATATTTTGTTTTTGATGAAAAAATACTCCATTAAAAAATGAGGCTAATACTCACAGCATGAAGGAAATAGAAAATGCACAAATTGTGTTTTGATTATGTAATCTTCCCCAAATCATTATTTGAAGAAACACTTTTTGTCTTTATCACAAGTTAGCATTAAATATATGTTTACATGGTCTAATTATATAATATGGTCTATGCTTCTTATATTTTAAAATATTTTGCAGAGAAACTTATATTCCTGTGCTCTTCTTGAATTGAAATTACTTAGATTTTATTCGTTTTCTAAAGGACAGTAGCACAAGCTGGCATAAAAACAGCTATCTTCAGCAAACTATAAGCCCTAGACTTATCATTTCTTTATTAATAAGTATATGTATTTATTAAACCAAAGATAATCTCTGGATTTTGGACTTCCTAGGGATACAGAATATGGCTTTTTCATCTTTGCATCTCCTGGACAGACTGCTGGCATGAGAATTCACAATTCCTTTTCTGAAATCCTTAGGGATGGTGATGTGGTAGTTAATGTTTAAAGGATTCTCTCTCTCTCTCTCTCTCTCTCTCTCTCTCTCTCTCTCTCTCTCTCTCTCTCTCTCTCTCTCTCACACACACACACACACACACAAATTGACATCAGGAAGATGTATTAAGAGTTTGAGAATGCAATGAGAAATCTTAAATTTTTTATATGTATTGAAGGAAGGCAAATACACAAAACAGTTCAGCTATAGTTCTAAGGCTAATTTTTTTTTATGAAAATATCTCATTATATAAAAGAAAATGCACTTACAAACAAATGAAGTTTCCTGCAATACAAAGGCACAAGGTTGAGGACTCTTAAATTTCTGAGTTGACCCAAAGTTTATAAAGAGTAAATACTTCAAGCTAAGGAAACATTCCGTATTCCTGTTTTACTTTCTAGACCTAATGAACTAAGCTGTACAGAAGCAATGCCTCAACAACAGGAGAAGTGGAGAAGAGAAAAATCAGAAGTAAAAGTGAAATCAGAGAGACAGAGGGAGGGAGGGAGAGAGAGAGGGAGGGAGAGAGGGAGGGAGCAGGAACTGGGATTGATATGTAAAATAAGACAAAAAGAAAAAATCAAAATTAATTTTAGTGAAAAAAAATTAAAATCAGCAGTCTTTGCTTTCTGTTCTGCCTGGGCAATTGCAATGTAAGGAGTGTTGGAAGTCATCTCACTCTCACCCTAAACTTGGCTCTGACACCTGGAAATCTCATCTTCTCTCAGTCCAGCTACCTTTGCCTTGGTGACTGACCCCTTGAGCTCCAAAACATAAGCCCCTTAACACATATTTTTCCAGAGGGCATTTGCATAAATATCACTCCACACCTTCCAGCACAGCATCTAACTGTGCTTTATTTACCTCCATCTGAATTATGCTACTGACTTATCATCTCTGCTGTTCCATCAAATACCTAAAGCCCAAATCCTTTTCACTTCATTTTGAACACTTGAATTAATATCTGGTATATAGAAGACAAGCACTACAATTTTTAGTAGCTGAGGAAAGTAAGATTTTGATCTATATTTTTATGATTTTTTTTTAATTTAGTCCCATCCCATCACTAATTGTATACCGATTTTAAAGAATGTGGAAAAGTATTTCACAGGAAACAAATGTAACAATTCAATATTGAGAAAAAATAATCACAGTAACAGCTACTAAATTAACAATTTTAAACTTGTTATTTTATCTATTTAAATTAACATTTTTCCTTTTTTAACTGAAAATTTAGTTTTAGCTTAGGGAATAGAATTTGCCTTGAATAAAATAAATATATTAAATTTTTAAGAATTCTTACAACTAGGTAAAGTTATTTGACCAAAGATAAGTTAGATGAAAATGTTCTATACAGAACCAGCAATGAAATACTAAAAAATATGTGAATTTCAATTAGAGGTGCTGATATAAATCTCTTTTTACCCTATTTTACTTACTGTTTCCTGGAACATGGACAAGATGGGCAGAAATTCAGTTACTAGTTTTTCTTTTTCTTTTTCTTTTTTTTTTTTTACAGCTTTAAAAGTTTTATTCTATGGATTTCAATAAGGAATCTGATTGCTGTCTGCTACAATGTTAAAACAAGAACTCTGCATCCTCAGCAATTCTAGAATGCCATCTAGTCGGTGCTGTATGGTTCTGAGCTTCCCTGTGGACAGTGTAGAACTTTTGTGGCAATATCCCTGTGATGGTTTAAATGACAATGGCCTCCATAGCCTCATTTATTTGAACATCTGGGAAATGAATACGCTACAGAAAGAATCTACAACAAAAACAGCCAATCTATTGCAAGACTGTAATGCCAAATACAACTTTTGTATTAGTTTTATCTACCAGAAGAACTCTTAATTCTTCTGAGCTGTCTTATGATAGGAAGGCTGTAAAATTACTGGGTGATCTTGTGGTTGTAGTAGTCCCCAGTTGGTAAAATCATTTGCAAAGGACAGAGAGATGTTGCCTTGTTGAGAAGTGGCCTTGGCCTTGTTGGAGGAGGTGCACTTGATCCCTACCGTGATGGCCATGGACTCACCTTCTGAAACTACAGGACCTGATAAACTCTTTTATAAGTTTCCTTTATAAAGACGCCTTATCACACCAAAAGAATAGTAACTTACTGTCATTATATTTTAGTTCTTGAAATAAAATTAGAGTTCATATTTTACATGAATATCTTATAATACACTGACAAGTTTATTTGCCAATTATTTCTCTCCAAGACTGGGGCATAAATGTGAAAGCCCTGATTACTCACTAGACTTGGAAATGACTCTGATACAAAGAAGTGTTATTTCTATGTTACTGTTTTTATTGCCACTGCTGATATGTGCACAACCTGTTTTGATAAGGACATCTGCTAATTTTCATGATTTCACTAAATCTTACATAAATATTAATTAAGCACAATAGCTCCGAAAGCCAACTAGTTGTTTCCTCTTGTAGATTTAGGAGCAAAGCACTCTAAGTAATGACAGGCTATTGTCAAACTTTTCATTGTTTATAAAAGGACACAACTTTTAAAGACCCAGGCATTGTAATAGTAAATGGAAGAACACAGTAAAATAAACGAATTACAGAAAAACAATGTGTGTGTGTGTGTGTGTGTGTGTTTTAAGTCTCCCACCTCAAATGTAAATATTTGTGGATCATAATTGAACTGGGATATCTCTCTCAATCTGTAAAAATGAGAGATTTAATATTTTCTAGTAAAAAGGTAAGAGGTAGGTAATCTACTTCTCTATCCATAATCTCTGGGAATAACATTCCATAAAATTCCTCATATATCTAATAGCATCTACTCTAAGAGGTCGATGTTAATAGTGTGTTCATTTTTTAGATGAAGAAACTAAAGTTCAGGAATACTAAATAAATTTCTCAAAGCTCTAAGGTCAGTTAGTGATGGAGTTATGATTAGAACCCAAGCAAGGAAGTTTTATTTACTGAGGCATCCATCTTGTTTTGTGGTGCTCCAAAATGGCTGTGAAGAAATAAAATTAATGTGGGGAGCAGTCAGTGGGAAGTTCTACCCAAATAGTATTTTTCTCAAAAAAGAAAACTAGAAATGTTTCTAAGTGTAGAATATCTGGGATTGAAATACAGGTATATAGGCTAAGTCTCATGGAACTAGGATACACCTGTATTATCTTGCATTAACACTACTGACGAAACCTGAGTGGATGGCAATGCTTAGCAACTAAATAAAGATCAAAACAACTGTTCTCCATGATCTCATTAAACAGTAGCATAAACCAACACATAGAAGAGTGTAGCAAGGAGGTTTCTGTAATAACAGTGCTTCAAAAAAATTTGTTTTTATAATTATAAGTTATTTGAGATTATGCCTTTTTATAGTTTTCCTTTCTTGAATGAGGCAAAAAAGAATTGCATTTTGGTTAATCCAAGTGCACTAGGAATTACTAGAAACAGGAGTCATCATTGTGATAGGGACAAGTGTTTGGGAACTGTTGGTGTAAACTCTAGAATGCAGATGGAGTTAGGCGGCCAAGAATCATCCCTTTGTTATGTAGTATATGAATGATCGCATGCGTATTTCTTCCAGTTAAGGTAGAATCCACTTCCTAGTGTTAGGATGGGAAAATATAGTCTAATTCTCAAGTGACCCCAGGAAGCTGGGAGTCTTAAGTTTCAAGCTGAGGGTCATCTACTTTAATGTTTACGGTAGCCTGTGAGTGAATGAACACAGGAAATGAGCCTTGTCACCAAACCCAGAAGCCTATGCAAAAGCAGACTTCCTGGTCTAAGAGCGGGCTTGGATGCTTTAAATTAATTGGTCCACGCTGGATGCTATGAGGTGATTGGTTCCCGATGTGTGGGTTTTGTTGTAACCCTATAAAAGCTGTCTCAATTCTGTGCTAGGATAGCTGAGCTCTCTACCCTGCATGGCATATGGCTGACGGCCCCAGTATACTGGAATATAAAGAACCTTATGATTTTGCATCAAGACAGCTTCTAGTGAGTGATTTGAGGGGGCTGCCTTTCCTGAGTGGGAGCTCAAGGGACCATGCTCTCGAGGGTCTTACACTAGTGAGCAATGTAAAGGGACATTATGTGGGTACAATGACTGACAACATCTGTTTATTTTCATCAGATAAATAATCAGAAGTCATGTCAAGTCAAAGAGCTATACTAATATTTCTCATCTCAAGATACCATAGTCAAAAATGCAAATATTGGAAGTATTCTCTTCATCCTGAGTAATTCTTATATTGATTTTATATCAAATAACTTCCAAATTCTGTCCTAAATTGCATGCTTCATAGCTCTTGCTATTATCTGCACAGTAACCAGTAGAATAGAAAATTGAAAACTGGAGAGAAAGAGCTCAGATAGCATTTAGCAACTTATTCAATCAAAAGAAGTCAGAAAATAGTGAGCAAGGAAATTTAACCCTACAGTTAGTAAATAAGAAGAAATGGAAATATATTTAAAATCAGACCTCTCTTATCTCATGCTGGAGGCTATACTGTCTCCATACAAAATTCATGTCAAAGACATAAAGTGCAACATGACTGTCTGTGAGAAAGAGAAAGCCTTCATGAAAGTCCCTGAGGTAAGTTAAATCACTCAGGAAAGATGAGTCTTACAAGAGTCATGTGAGATCTTGTTCTATTCATGATGGCACTGTGAGAGGACAGTCCTATACAAGCCAGAAAGATGCTTTCCCCAAATCAGACCACTAGACACATCCATATTTAAGAATTCTCTTTTGCAGCATTTTGAGATTAAAATTTTCTGTTATTTAAGTTCTTCAGTCTGGTTGCTTTTATTCTAGCCTTTTAACTCTTTTTTTTTTTTCTGAATTGTACCTAGTTAGTGACTCAAATGTGATAGGAATAAAAATGAATGGAGAGGTAGTGGATAAACTAAACATCCCATGTTTTGGATTTGAATTTTTGTGAGCACTGAGCAGAGATTTCCTGCACAAACTGCAATAGGATGACTCTTGGCCCTGAGTAACATAACATAATCAACAATAACCCATAAGATCAATGCATCACTCACTGCCAAATGCTTAACTTATTTCCCTCTATAATGACTCCATTTAGTGTTGGTGATGTTTCCTCTGCTACTCATTTTGTGTGAACTTCTTACCAGTAGCCCGATTTTGAGAATAATTAAACAATTTCATTCACAGTTGATTTTTAATTAAAAGTCTTTATTTCCATGGTTCATAAGTATTGCCTGTGCTTTCCAGATGAAAAAAGAACTTCAGGTAGAGATAATGAGTGCTCAACTCTGCACAAAATGGAGTCTCTGTGCACTTTTCAGTGAATTTTACCCTATAATCTCTAAACTTGCTCCTGTATCCCTCTTTCTAAACCAAGCTTTTCCACACCCACTATCTTAGCAGTTTTAAAAATACATTTCCCAGAAACCTTGTAAATGGCAGATGGAAGGGTTGGTGGTTTTGGTGTTTTTTTGTTTTTTTGTTTTTTTTTTTTTTTTTCCCCAGTGAGTGAAATGACCTCACAAAACATGCCTAATGAAACTAAATTCAACCCCTGGGGGTGCCACCAATTAGCTGCAATGACTAGCTCTTGGAGCTAAGATAGTCAAACAACTTCAGAAAAATTCCTAGATTGATTAGTCCAATTAACTCAGATTCTGATACATAAAACCAAGCAGGAAGCACCTGCTGGGTCCAAGAAATGAATAAAAGCCTTACCCCAGGCTGTGACTGCATAAACACTTGAGAGCTCATGGAAGTTTTCCCCTGAAGTAAGAACACAAAGACAAGGCTGGGAAAGACCAGTGTCAGGACTGGCTGGAGAGGGAAACAAAGAGGGGAATTAAGGACTGCTAGGAAGGCAAAAAGCCTAAAGAGAGCCAGAAAAATAGGGGCCCTTTGGCAGGCCTAGAGGCCAAAGAGCTGGGAAAGAAATTAGCAGGGTATTCAAAAAAATCAAGAAAAAAAAGATCTGAGTTGAGAAACATGGCTTTCTTTGTTCAAAACTAGTAATGAAATTGCTTTTTTCTTTTTTGTTTCTGTGAATACATGGAGCAAATGAGGAAAAATGAGAAGGGAACTTTAAAAGATTTACTATTTAAATCTTTTAAAAAGATTTAAATAGATTTAAATCTTACTATTTAAAAAGATTACTATTAAAAAGATTAAAAAGATTACTATTCAAGCATGGATTGTATTTATCATCAAGGAGTGCCCTTCTTGTGACCCAGAACATTGATTCCATGTATGTCTTTAAAACAAATGCAGTTCTCATCTCCTATCTTTTCTTCTTGCATTTATTTCATATGTATGTGTGTATTTACTTGATTAATTACTTCATTAAATTCTTGAATGATAGAGACAGAACCCAGACCTCATAAACACTAGGAGAGTGACATCTCACTGGGCGCATCATTAGCCTTATTTTATTCTATTTGATTGCATAACTCCTAACGGTATAGATTTGTAGCACGACTGAAACATGGGATTTATGGTAAAACTTTCACATGCTGAAAATACTCCTGTAATCCAGGCTAATTTTACTGTTTTATCTGTAATTGCGAATGCAAAATAGAGTTTGACTATGCTTATGGCAGTTCTTCATCTCCTCAGCACTTAAGTGGTCCCTTGTTTGTCTTCTAGCCAGCTAGTCAAAAAGATCACCTAAATACCAATCTCCTTTTCTATCTTCTTAATTTTCTTTCTTCTGTGTATCAGTTTTTGACCTCACAGTTGGCTCAAGGTTGCACCATCTAAAATTTTAATTTTTTTTTCTTACAGGAAAGTTTCTTATATGAGACAGATAAGGTTTTCTTGGAACCAAATGAATCATTTTATCAGAGCAGGCTAGGTCTTTTCTAAAATGACATGATGAAGGACAAAAGAGTTCAGAAAGTACAGAGTACTTCAAGATTAAAATGCAAGAGATTTCCAGAAACAGGAAAAGCAGGCAAAAACAAAAACAAAACAAACAAACAAACAAAAAACCACATTAATTTCTCTAGTTATTAAACAAAAAGTGAAAATAAATTCAAATGCCAACATCAGCATATTAGTCAACATTTGACAGCATGTAGTGAGGGATAGAGTTCAGAGATAAGTCATAGAGAAACAAGAAGACATGCCAACCCATAAAGAATAGCAGCCCATGAGATGCCAGGGCCAATCTCTGTGGAAACACTGATTGTGGGCAGACAGCCACAACCAGAGAAAAATTGAGCAAGTCCAGGATCGTCTTTAATTCTTGGGGAGGAAGTCATTAGGATGTTAATCAATTTTCCAATGAGTTCATTAATAATTGTATCTGGTTGCATATAATCTGTAAATTATAAGATGAAAACTAAAGAATATGTGGTTGGAAAGACAGAAGCATAAAGCTTTAAAAATTCTTTAACAAATTTAAAAATTAACAAAAGATTTCCATTATTCAGATAAATGTAAAGGAAGTTGGATAAAATATTAACAATAGACAAAATGTGTTAAGTGCCTACTCTGTCCTAGACACTTTCCTGTATATTTTATAGAGACTTTCCCAAGAAATACAATAGTAGTGCAATGAGTTTCATCCACATTTATAGACAACATAACTAGTAAATCAAGGTTATACACAAGAAAACTAAGTGTCAGCATGATTAAGAAATTCAATATCAAGATAATAAATAAAAATTGAAAATGGAAAAGCCAAGGTATAAAACTACTATGTTCCAGATATTAGTGAATTATAATTAAAAGGAGGGTATATATTAGAGGAAATGTGTGTGTGCTTATGTGTGTGCATACATATGTATGTTATAGAGGTCAACCTCTCCTGTCATTTCTTGATACCCATATTTTTTAATGAGATACAGTGTCTCCTTGATCAACAACACATCACTCTGTAGATTAGGAGGGACTTCCAAATGAGCTCCAGGTATCAGCTTATTTCCCCATTCTCAGTGATGAATTTACAAATTTGCACCAACACACCTGGTCGTTTTACATTGATGCTGAGGAACAAATTCATGTTCTCATGCTTGTAAGATGCACTTTACCAACTAAGGCACCTCCGTGCTGAAGGAGAAACAAATTTTATAGTTGAAAAGGCTGTGAATTGATTCTTGGTGGTATTATATGCATTTGCATCTGTTAGAGCAAATTTATACAATTTGTTAATTTCTTTACCTTGAAAATGAAAATATTGCTAGGTACTTTGTGAGTTAAATTAAATAAGACAATGTAAGCATAACACATATTATAGACAGAGAGAGTGATGATATGAGCAGTCAATTTTTACTGTTTTGTTTATTTGTGGATTTATTTATTTATTGATTGCTACTCAATAAAAGAGAAGCAAATACACACATGTTGGGACTCTGTACACAGACCTTCAAATGATGTCAGGATCATCTTGTTTATTTCCTCACCATTCTTTACAAAAGAAATATTCCCCAATTCCCCAGTGCCCCAACTATGGAACTAAAGAATGTAGGTTAAGAAGAGGCAATTCTAACACAAACCAATATTTAAAGGAAACTAGTCTTGCTTAAACATTTTTTTAATTAGAAATGAATTTTGGAAGGAGAGCATTATAATTATTCTTCTGAAGCTATCTGATTTTTTTTATAAAGGAAGGCAATGATAGAGTTAAAATCTATACTAATACACTTACATGAAAATAAAATATCTATGTATGTTGAGTAGTCTTAAAGGTTGACAATATTGTTTGAGTGAGATACAATTCAAGATAATTCTGAATACTTGAAATTTCATTACCACCCTATACAGTCTTACACACTAATGTATTTTATTGAAAGTATTTAGCTTCCTTTCTCCTATGCTCTATGGCCTGCAGTTTTACAGAATTGTCAGACTGTGAAAACTGGCTTGTTTTCTTCCATAACATGTTTCCATGACATTTCAATTTTAGAGATGAGCTAGCTCTCAAGACAGGAAAACAACAACTTTGCTTGTTGAGGTGAGGATAGGCCTACAGCAGAATGGGGTCACAGACATTTCCAATAGGATAAGAAATAAAATTATATAGGCACCCATGGGCAGTTGATAAAGTCTGGTACATTAAATTCGCCTGTTGGGAGGAATGGTTGGAGGATGGGCTGTTGGGGATGTGAGGGGAGGAGGAGTTCAAGGAAAGAACATTGGTTGGAATATAAAATGAAATTAAAGGAATACTCTCTCAGCCTAGACACATGGGTGGAGGGCCTAGCCCCTGCTTCAAAAAATGTGACAGCCTTTGAAGATCCCCCTTGGAAGGCCTCACCCTCCCTGGGGAGCAGAAGGAGATGGGATGGGAATTGGGAGGGGAACAAGATAAGAGGGGAGGGTGAGGGAATTGGGGTTGACATGTAAAACAAGCTTGTTTCAAATTTAAATAAAAAAATATTATAAAAAATGTTCCCCCAGCTAATGTATACATCTACAATGACTTGGGGGAGCTGGGAGGCTCTAATGAATTGCTAATAATACTTAAGTTTGAGAATGAATGTGTAATATTTTAAACTTTAGTGCAAACTCCCCACGATGGATTTGACCTCCTCTGTCTTATCCACACACAGTTGCATCCATACTGGCCCCCATTTCAGTTTTCTTCAGAGCCAATGCCTTTGTTTGATAAACTGCTTATAACTGTAACTGTTCCTGTGCACCTACTTGATTTTTTCTGTAAATAGATATCTGCATTTGTTTTGGTAGTGGCTTGGTGGCCAGGATCACACAAGGCAAGTCCTAAACTTCTGATTATCCCCCCTCAATCCCATAAGCACTAATATTTGAGGTGTGTGTCCCTTTCCCTGGGGATATTTGCACTTTTATATCTATTTAGCTCACTCTCTAAAAGGGTAAATATTGGTGTCATGTGGAAATTTAAATTAATTAAAAGTATAAAATATCTGAAATTTAGTTCTCAGTTATACTTAGCTTAAATCTAGTATTCTATAGCTACCTATAATCAGTGGTTTGTGTATAAGAGATTAAGAAAGTTTCTGTTACTGTAAGAATTTCAATGGGACATGAATGCTTGTAGCATATATGTTGTTTTTTGTGTTTTCTGGTTTACATGTTTATCCAGGGAATATTTTTATTTATTTATTTTTGTTTTCAATATTTATTTTTGTTATGTTTTTGTTTTGTTATGTTTTTTATGTTTTGTTATGTCTTTGAGTAACTCATTTATGTCTATACCACATGGTAAGCTCTGCAATGGTAAGGGATTTTAAGCTCTTTTACTTCTTTCCTTGTTCCCAGTACTCATAGCAACTATTGACCACATATATGTATTATATATTCAATAAATGCCCCTTGAATGAGAAAATATATTAACACTACCATTCTTTTAAACACACACACACACACACACACACACACACACACACACACACACACACACACACACACTACTCTTCCAGTCTGTGAATTTCAACATGGAAAATCACCACAGAAGTTTATTTGTTGGTTGTAATTGGCCAAATCCTTTGTCGCAAGGAAACTTTTAAAATTGTTCTTTCTGTAATTATTGGTCCTCTTAGCTTGAGCAAGACAACCAGAAATGTGTCAAGGTCCAGGTAAGAGAAGACTGTTAGCGCTAATGCCTGTCAGAAATACTTAATCATCACAAAGATTTCAGAGTTGAACTGGTTTACTGAAACCAGACTGTTATAGATATGTATAGATGGCTGTTTGAACCCAGACTATTATAGATGGCTGCTAGATACAGTATCCAGGCAATGTCTCTAATATTCATATAAACAACTCTCGCTTTTAGATTTTATATGTACTTGCAATTTCAAAATTGTTTTTATTCCTAATTATTTTATTTAGACAGCAAACCAATAGCCAACACCAACCTAAAAGAAGAGAAACTCAACACAATTCCTTTTAAATCAGGAATAAGATTAAGACTGCCATCTCTCTCCATATATCTTCAATATTGTACTTGAAATTCTAGCTAAAACAATGAGACAACAAAAGGAGATCAAGGGAATACAAATTGGAAAGGAACAAGATGAAGTCAAACTTTCACTATTTGCAGGTAATATGATAGTTTGCCTAAGTGATCCAAAAACTACCAGGGAACTCCTACAGCTGATAAACACCCTCCCCTCAGCAAAGTGGCAGGACACAAGATTAACTCAATCAATAGTCCTAGTGTATACAGACGATAAAGAGGCTGAGAAAGAAATCAGAGAAACATCACTCTTTACAATAGCCACAAACAACATAAAAATATTAGGGTAAAGCTAACCAAACAAGTG
Source organism: Cricetiscus sungorus (assembly GCA_030556225.1). NCBI lineage: Eukaryota > Metazoa > Chordata > Mammalia > Rodentia > Cricetidae > Cricetiscus > Cricetiscus sungorus. The sequence goes on along the minus strand of JANBXA010000372.1, from coordinate 35,617,712 downwards.
AAAGACCTATAGAACAAGAACTTTAACTCTTTAAAGAAAGAAATTAAAGAAAAAACAGAAAGTAGTAAAATCTCCCATGCTCTAGGGTAGGTAGAATCAACATAGTAAAAATGCCAATCTTGCCAAAAGCAAGGCTATAGATTCAGTGCAATCCCCATCAAAATCCCAGCACAATTCTTCACAGATCTTGAAAGAACAATACTCAACTTACTCAACTTTATATAGACAAACAAAAAATCCAGGATAGCCAAAACTTCCCTGTACAATAAAGGAACTGCTGGAGGCATCACCATCCCTGGCTTCAAGCTCTATTATAGAGCTATGGTTCTGCAAATATCTTGCTTGATATTGGCACAAAAATAGACAGGTAGATCAATGGAATTGAAATGAAAACCCTGATATTAACCCGCACACTTACGAACACCTAATTTTTAACAAAGAAGCTAAAATTATACAATGGAAAAAATAAAGCATCTTCAGCAAATATTGCTGGTATAGTTGGATGTGGACATGTGGAAGATGGCAGATAGATCCATATCTATTGCTATGCACAAAACTAAGTACAAATTGATCAAAGACCTCAACATAAATCTAGCCACACTGAACCTCTTAAAAGAGAAAGTGGGAGGTACCCTGGAATGAATTGGTAGAGGAGACTGCTTCCTGAACATAATATCAGTAGCACAGACACTGAGATTGACAATTAATAAATAGGGCCTCCTGAAACCAGGGAGCTTCTGTAAGGCAAAGGACACAGTCAACAAGACAAAATAAAACAGCAGCCCACAGAATGGGAAAACATCTTCACTAACCCCACATCTGACAGAATGCTGATTTCCAAAATACACAAAGAATCAAGAAGGTCATCACCAAAACACCAAACAATCCAATTAGAAAGTGGGATACAGAATTAAATAGAGAATTCTCTATAGAGGAATCCAAAATGGCTGAAAGACACTTAAGAAAGTCCACAACACCCTTAGCCATTAGGGAAATACAAATCAAAACAGCTCTGAGATATCATCTTGTACCTGTCAGAATGTTCCAAATCAAAACCAACAATGACAGTTTATGCTATAGAGAATATGGAGAGAGGGGAACACTCTTCCACTGCTGGTGGGAGTGCAAGCTTGTACAGTCTCTTTGGAAATCAGTATGGCAGTTCCTCAGGAAAATGAGAATCAGACTACCACAAGATCCAGCAATTCCACTCTTAGACATATACACAAAAGATGCATATTCATACAAGGAAATGTGTTCAACTATGTTCATAGAAGCATTATTTGTAATAGCCAGAACCTGGAAACAACCTAGATGCCCCTCAACTAAAGAATGAATGGATGAAGAAAATGTCTTATATTTACACAATGGATTGTTAGTGGAAAATAACACTGGAATCTTGAAATTTCCAAGCAAATGAATGGAACTAGAAGAAACCATCCTGAGTGAGATAACCCAGTCACAAAAAGACAAACATGGTATGTACTCATTTACATATGGATATTACACATAGAGCAAGAAATTACCAGCCTACAGTCCACACCTCTAGAGAAGATAGGAAACAACCAGGACCCTAAGAGAAACATACTCTGGTTTCCCAGAGAAGGGGAAAGGGACAAGATCTCCTGAGCAAACTGGAAGCACCAGGGGAGGGGAGAGAGAGTTAGGAAAAAGAGAAGGATATTAAGTGTGTATGTGTGGTGGGGAGGGAGATATAAGGAACCAGGAAGATTGAGTTGAGAGCAAGAAAAGAGATACCTTAACATTGGGAGACATTATTGCTTTGAGAGAAATTTGGTACTAGGGAAATGTCAAGAGATGTGCTAGGATGACCCCACATAAGAATTTAAGTTATAGGGGAGAGGCTATCTTAAATGCCCTTCCTCTATAATGAAATTGATTGCTACCATAGAGCCTTAATCCAGTAGCTGAAGGAAACCAAATCAGAAATTCACAGCTAAACACTAAGCTCAACTTCCAGAATCGATTTGTAGAGTGGAGGAGTGATGAGCAAAGGGGTCAAGATCATGTTGAGTAAAACCACACTAACAGCTGACCTAAACAAGGGAGAGCTCATGGACCCCAGACTTACAGCTTAGAAACCAGCATGGAATGGAACTAGGCCCCCTGCATGTGGGTGTCTGTTAGGAGGCCTGGGCCGTCTAAGGGGCCCCTGGTAATCCAGAATTTATACCTAATGAACAAATGAACATTTGGAGCCCATTCTCCATAGAGGCATACTCTTTCAGCCTTGAGACACAGCGGAGGGCCTAAGCTCTGCCCGAAATGATGTGACAGTCTATGATAATTCCAGCAAGAAGGCCTCACCATTTCTTTTGATCAGAAGTGGGATGGGATGGAGGTCAGTGGAGGGCATGAGAGAATGGGAGGAAGAGGGAACTGGAATTGATATATAAAATGAGCTTGTTTCTAATTTAAATGAAAAAATAAGATATGGACCTAAATGTGAGTGATTAGTTTCTTCCCTAAGTGACCTGGTAGGGGCCACAGAATATGAATAACTAATTGCCAGTACTGCACAGGGTCATTTGACGTGGATTAAAGATATATAGCAACAGTTTTCAAAAAAAAATTTAGATCCATAGCTATTATGTTGGGTTTTTTTAATGTTTGAAGCTTGAAAACATTTTTTTAAATATTACTTTGCCTTAGTATGAACAATGTAGAATTCCAGACATCAAAAAGTTTACACATGCACATGATCAAATATGATTCTTGTGAACATCATTAAAGTGTGGTCTCTACTAACACTGTAGTGCACATGAGAGTTCTTATCAATCTATTGCTACACTTAAGTCAATAGAAACATTTTGGTTGACATAAGGTTATGTACATATTGGGTCACAGCATAATTTAATAATTACACAGAATGAACAATGATCAAAATGAGGTATTCTCTGTCTCAAGGCCAGAACACCTTTATGTTCTAGAAATGTTTACTCTTGATTTTATGTCTATTTTGAAGTAGATGCTTTGCTATCATATATAGATCATGCCTCTTTCTGATTGCATCCTTCTTTGTATTTATTTATTCATTCATGAATTTATTTATTTATTTATTTATTTGAAACACAGCTTCTCTGTGTGTAGTGTTGGTTGTCCTGTAACTTGCTTTGTAGACAAGGCTATCCTTGAACTCACAGTAATCAACCTACCTCTTACTTCTGAGTGCTGGGACTAAAGGCATGTGTGACTACTACTGAGCTCCTTCCATTCTTTTGTTTTCTGCTTTCTTGAAAGTGGGCTTCTCCATGTAATTTTAGAATATGTTCTAGAACTCACTTTGTATACCAGGCTGGCCTCAAACTCACAGAGATCAGCCTGCCTCTGTCTCCAGATTGCTGGGATTAAAGGCATTGTGAGTACTGCCAGGATCTTTCCTATTCTTAATGGCAATAATTCTACTCTTTATTAGCCTGCTGTCACCACTTTTAAAACACTCTTAAGATCCATTGCATTTCTCACTTTTAACTCTACCCCTAACTAATATATTAATGACTGGCATTCACATGATTATTTTTATTTTATCTGAAATATTATTCTAATATTCTTAGCCCCAGACTGATCCATGTTTTTCTTTGTTTCTTGTACTGGTAATTAGCCCCATGTTAGCCCCAAACTCTCACTCTCTGCCCCAGGTTTCTAAGTCCTGGATTCCATGCCCACACTACCATAACCAATTGATTTGTGCTTTTCTAACAGACAAATTTTAATTATACAGGGAATCAAAACTAATTCATCATAATAAATAGTACACTAGATAGCTTTCAAGTTTGAGGTAGCCTTTTTGTACCATCATGTTTATTGTTACTTATATAGTACTTCATATTACAAGAAAGTAGAACTATTAAGAGCACCAGTTGGTGAGTCTTGGAATCAGACACCACGTTCAGTCCATTCAAGCCATAGATATTTATTTACCTAGGTGTGATGTTAGCTTCTTATACATTTACGTTTGACTAGAATAACATATGTTCCAGGTGTTCTGTAAATATATTATCTAACTTATTTATTTGTCATAAAAGATGTAAAACTGATACCACACTGGAAAATGATTTACAAGCAGTGATTCCAAGTTCAGTGTCTAGATTTGAGCAATCATAATGACAGGATTACATCAATTCACTTAAAAGGCATGATCTTGATTGTCCAGTTCACATTTTTCTGTATATAATACAGGACAATTGTATATGCCTTGACCAATGTGTCTATTAAATTATTGTTACTATACTATTATTAAATTTTTAATAACATGTGCTAGTGGCTGTCAAGAACCTACTTTATATTATACATTTCCATGGCACTGAACCTACATTACAAACATAATATGGCTACAGCATAATCCAGACATTGGTGTACAAAGCCTATTTTTCACTTTCTGTTGTCTACATACACTCTAATTGCTTCAGAAAACAGTTTTCACTATAATAAAATAAATGGATTTCAAAGAAACAAAATTTCTATACATTCAATAAGAATTCACCCATACACTCATATTAAAATCTGTCATAGAAACTAACTTCAAGTAGATCAATGAGAATTCACAGTGTATCAGGGTGGGTCTGAATGAAGATAATGAATAACTGACATGCAGCCTCAAAATACACAAGAATTCACTTAGTGGAATAGACCAATACCTAAGTTTAGAAGATAATACTAGGTTTTTAGTAGGTTAATAACACAAACAGCCAAGTAGAACCATGAAGTATAGCTGTGGAGGCAGAAGAAACATTGAACACAGCTTTAATATAGCCAAGTTTAAATAAAGATTCAGGAGCCATTGGACATCACTAGGCTGGTTGGAACAAGAATATTTACATGTACCAAAAAGTAAGAAATACAGAGAAGGAAATAACAAATATTACAATAGTTTTGAAATGTGGATCCTGAAGGTCTAATAAACCCTGAATATTAGCATAACCAATCCACCCTATAGTATGCTTGCAATCAAAAAATCATGGTGATTTCTGAGCCTTGGTCATGTATTGACAGCATAATCACATTTTTGTTATTAGAAAAGGTAAAGAGGCTTTAACTCGTTTTAACAAAAGGGAAGGAAATAAACCTTAAAAACAAGATAAAGAAAAAAGATAACATAAATCAGTATGGGAAAAGACCATGAAGCCGATACCAAAAGCATCAAGTAGGTTGGATGGTCGTATCCCACATCATGACAATTTCTTCCATTCTTCATAAAGGATTTCTGGAATACTGGATAAGACACACTGTATAACCTAAAACTACTCTTTGGGATTCTGTAAAATATTTCTTGCTCTTGCTTTTTAGAATTGTGTAAGAAGGAGCCAGCCAGGACTGAGCTCAGAATACTTGCAGAGTTTGGAGTGTCTAAAAGGTGCCTTTGTCATTTGTGGCACTGGACAATCATTAGAGTGCATGCTAATTCAAAATTTATAACCCAAGGGAACAGACAAGGTGTGTCTGCAGGACAAAATATGCCAACCACAATTTTATCTGCATTGCCTTTTGGGAAATTAATTCTTTTCCTCCTTCCCATCACCTTCCATTCATGTACACCTTTGCTGAACTAATAATTTTTAAATAACTACATGCTTCTCATCCTACTGTAAGGAGTCTTTAGTTTCTCTATTAAATTCTATAGCAGTCCAGCTTCTACTAGCAAATTAATTTTTCTTATGGCTTTTATTTCAAAGTATTTTACTTAGATGAAAACTGTTTTTTCAATACATTGGGATATGTACTTTGTAAAAATTAAAAGTACATTGGAGTGATATGTATGTCTATACATGTAATTTTTACAGTGGTATCATTGTGAATTTAGAGATGTTTTTTATTTAATTTAGCTGTATATTGGTCAAGTAATTGAGCTTCTGCTATTTCCCATGGGAGATGGTTTTAAAAATAAAATGGCTTTTTATTCAGTATAGGATATGAAATAGTCAATACCTTGCACATGCATTAAAATGTTCATTATATAATGTAATGAAACAATATGTGTTTATATACATATTGATGCTATGTATATTTTATGTATTTATATATTAAGAGCATACATATTTTAACTATAGTCACACAAATGAATACTATATATTACTATATAGAGCTAGAGAGAAGGAGTGAGACCTGAATGCCTCTTTTGGTGTGTGTATGTACATATACAATATTTATATTGAGAAATTTATTACTCATATGTGTGCATATATGTATATGTATATTTATGCATTTATATTTGATATTCATATCTTTCATCCTATTCCATAAATCTTTCTGGCAAATCTTGAACTTCATTTAATAATGTTGAATCTATGTATATCCTTAAATTCAGTTCTTTCATCATTTATCTTAATTTTTTCAGCTTACATACTTCCATAATTTTAAGTTCCCATACTAAATGCAAATGAATAAATGCTGTATACTAGAAAGATAATACAAGACACTCGCAAACTGTGCTTTTATGTTTGAGAAAAATAATATTCTTAATCCAATTCTTTCCATTGCTGTGTGTGTGAGAGACAAGCATCTATAACTTTCTAAAAGCTTATAGTAATTGATTCCTTTACATAATTAAAATGATAAATATGACCTTGATGGGAGATGTTATTCTGTAAATATGTTTCTCATACTGGTTAATGAATAAAGCACTGTTGGACAATAGGAAAGCAAATAGGCGGGACTAGGAGACTAGGAGGAAAGAGGAAGTAGTTAGGAGGAGTCAGCATGGAGAGCCTGGAGAGAGCAGCACACTGGGCCTGCTGTCCTGTAAGATGAGACCACATGGAAATACTTAGATGAATAAAAATTGGTAATAATTAAGACATAGCTAGCCAATATGAAACTAGTAACTGGCCAACAGCATAATATCAAATACAGAGTCTCTGGGTGTTATTGTGGGCTGGTGTGGTGGTGGGACCGACCAGCAGGGAAAACATACTTGTTGCATGACCTCATAATTCCCAGGCTGTGGTTAAACTAGAAACACTTTTACGAAAAGTGTTTCACCTGCATGAAGAATATGATACATGGCAATGACAATGCAGTCACTTTAATCCCCGAGACAACTTCCTTCACCAACAGTGGTTCTCATTGTCTTAAGACTTCATTCTAATGTGTATAGTCTGTTTTATTCTTTTTTAGGTCCACTCATCTGTAATTTCAGGGACATTCAGGAAACTAATGTTTGATTGTTTTCTAACACTGATGTGGCAGCTAAAATTGTCCTAGAACATCAGTTATAAGCATCCATCCATCTATCCATCCATCCATCCATCCTACATATATATTTTACAGGCTAATCTCACTCTTTTATTCCTGACTTTTAGCATTATATTTTTTGGGAAACATTCCAAGAAACTGATCTACCCAAAATCAGTTACTTGAACCTGATAAGGTCATTATTTCATGTTTAAAATCATTCATGCTGCTCAGTAATATAATCACCTCTCCAGATTCTGTGATACTAAACTCTTGGAGCTGAGTCATATGGAGAACATTCTTAAAAACACTCTGTATCTTTATTTTAAATGAACAATGTTGCACATTAAGCAAATTAACAAAGTATTGTGGATAAAGTTTATAAACAACAAAATAAGACTTTTTTAATTTTGTATTTTTATTTTACATATCAATCTCAGTTCCCTTCCCTCCCTCTTTACTTCTTTCCCTCTTTCCCCCTTTCCCTCTCTCCCACCCTTCCATGCCCCCAGGCCACCCTCCCTCCCACCCCAACCACCAATCACATGTATGGAGATGCCTTCCAGGAGGGGCCATCTAAATCTGTCAAGTCATTTGGAACTAGGCCTTCTCTCCTGTTTCTATGTTAAGGGAGTATCCATCCATGGAGAATGTGCTCCCAATGTCCTTTTGTACACCAGAAATACATCCTGGTTCCACTGTCCCAGGTCCCTTAGACTTCCCAGGCCTTCTAACTGAGACCCATGTTCAGGGGATCTGAGTCAGTCCAATGCTAGATTCCCAGCTATCAGTCTGGGAACCCATTAGTTCCTCCTTGTTTAGGTTAGCTGTCTCTATGTGTTTCTGTAGCCTGTTCTTGTGCTTCCTCTCTGCATCTGGATTCCAGTTTGGCTCAGTGTTTAATTGTGGGTGTCTGCTTCTGTTTCCACCAGATACTAGATGAGAGCTGTAAGTTAGACATCAATTTCATTATCATGGAAGGGCATTTATGGTAGCTTTTCCACTGTTGCTCAAATTAATAGTTGGGGTCAGTCTTGTAGGTCTTGGGACATGTCTCTAGATTTAGTTTTCTCTTCAAACCTATAATGGCTCCTTCTTTTATGATCTCTCTTTCTCTCTCCTGTCTCCTCTGACTCAATTTTCCTAGTCCCATGTGCTGTTCTCTCCTCCACATTCTCTTTCTCCTAGCTCGCTCTCCATTCACTGCCTCCCCCACTCCCAATAAGCTCAGGAGATCTTGTCCCTTTCCCCTTCTGTGAGGGAACCTCCAAATAAGACTTCTTATACCTATTCATCCACAATCTTTACTCCCATAGAACTGGGAAGTTAAAATATCTAAGTAGTATTTTTCATAAAAATATTTTCTCTTGTTAGAAGATTCTCACAAGGCACTGGAGGTCCAATAGTTCCTTTAAAATAATATAATTACAATGACCCCAAGAACTTGCTTCATAAGACATTGTTATTGACTCAGACTAGAGCTGCTGTAAAATGCAATAGCTCTAATAAAAATTATGGTTAAAAAGAATCTTTATAAGTTGCATATGTAAAAAAAAAACACATGACTTTTCAGACAATTGAAGCTACCCCAATCAAAGGGTTAAATTCATAATTTCTATATGAATGAGGACTTTTGGTATGTATGTATATTTTGTTTGATAAATTATTAGCCATATATAAGCTATACTTATAGATCTAAATTTTACTATAGTATAGCATCTATATGAGCACTGGTAGATGATGTCTTGTCAAAATTATCACACATGATTCTCCCCCAATGCACAGTTCTAAAGATTATTAACCTGTATAAAAGAGTACAAAAAGTATTAAAAAAATATTAGTGATTTGTTGGAAAGAATTTAGCAAGCAAATAGAAGGAGCTGGCATCCTCCAGCTCTAGCCATTGGAGTCAGTGTTGGCCACATGACCACATTCCCTTATAATTAAAGCACCCAGTCTAGCCTAACAGCAACACTTCCAAACTATATTACCATCAAGCCAACAAATTCACCCTGTGGTATTTCTGTGGCCTGCTGCCTATCCAAATTTCTCTCTACAGTTTTCAGTAACTTCAGACAACCACCATGATAGCCATCCAACTCCACTCAGTACTGGAAGGTGTTGGGTGCCTCACCAACTGAAGTAGACTACTGCAAGTAATTACTAGTAACTATTCATTAGAATAAGTTGATTACCATCCACATTTTCTCCTGTATCTGAAGATATAAAAGGTATTTATGAACTTTCATGCAACAGAAATAGCATTGCTTCATCACGAAAGTGCTTTGAGTTTAGTCATAAACCATCTTCTCTGAGTGTCAGGTCAGTTTCCACAGGTTACACACAGAAACTCTATCTGAAAGCTCTTTTTATGGTACATAGCAAGTAGTCTGACAAATAAATCCTTGCTGTAGTTTATCATCTAGATCCTATAAAATCTGTGTTTTCAGAGAATTCATTCTGAGACTTTTTAAAGGGTAGTAGTTTAGAAGGGATTATTTAATTTCCCTTCCAGGATTAGAAACAGATTCAATTCATAATTACATATGTATATGCATATATGTGAACTTTACATTTAAGTAATTACTGAATGCCTGTTAGCTAATGAGGAATTTATTTAAAACTGGGGATATGGTGTTGCTCGGTTTGTTTGACAGTCTTGTAGTATTTATTTAGTCCATCATTCTTCCTGAAAAGTGAGGTTCAGTGGCTGTTATCTACTGTCATTTGTACCATTTGTATGTGTGTTATTGTCACATAATATGAACTTTAGAGCATAAATCACCCAGAATCTAGCTTAAAGTACTCAACATGTAAATTGAACAAAAAGTTACAGTTGACAGTTGTGGTATTTAAATATGGTCTTGAGAGCCTTTGGCAAGTGAAGGTAGTATAACAATTGATAAAAGTTGGACTAGCATGATAGTCCAGCAGTCAAGAATACACACTGAGTTCTATTGTCAGAACCCATTTCAGGAAGATGACTCACAAATACCTATAACTCTAGCTCCAGAATTACCAATGCTTCTGGCATCCATGGTACCTGCATTCAAGTCTGTATAATTACACACACATACACACACACACACACAAACACACACACACACACACACACACACACCGAGAGAGAGAGGGAGAGGGAGAGAGAGAGAGAGAGAGAGGAGCAGGAGGAGGGAGACAAAGAATGAGCCTTTAAAGAATTGATAGGCTTTGTTCTTCTGCAAGGCTGGTGAGCCCTGAGTAAAACGTGTCCTATAATTATTTCTCTCTTTCTACATAAGTAGGTGATGCTCTGTTTAAGATTACAGTGATGATAGCTTTCATTCTATGTGCATCTCACTTTCATCTTCTTTCAATGGCAGCTTCTTTTTAAAGTTAGAAATAAATCAAGTAGATTACTGACAACCACCAAAACATATTAATGCAACCAACCACCTTATTCAAAAATCTAAAGCCACAGTGGGTGCTTGCTTGTTTTCTGAAGGAGAGGCACAAAAGGGAGGAGAAAGACTTATACTTCCCTTGATAAAGGTTTCTCATTTAAATTCAGGAACATTCCTCCACACTCTTGAGTCAACTATCCCTTGTGGAGACCACAGAGTGTGGTTATTTAAATTCAGAAACAGGAGGTATTAAAAATGGATGGAAAGAGAACAAGAATACGTGAAGAAAATAAAAAGAAAGCACCATGGAATGCCCCAGAGTCTTAATCAACATTACCTAAAAATAAAAAATTAAAAAAAAAAAAACCTAAAACAGAATGTGGCTCAATAACAATGTTTCTTTTAGCTTTATCACAAAAGGGACTAGATCCACTATTGAGCAGGGGCCCATTTCTTCCCATAGGTCAAGCACTGTGTTAACCAACACAATCTAATAGTAGTTTGATTGCTAGGTACATGATTACTGTCTTACAGAAGAAAAGCAATCTGGGAGAAGTGATGAGCTAATACCTAGAAGATCCCAAATCAGGAATTTCTGACTCCTTCTTTCTACTCCAACATTCTTTCACCATCTCTCTAAATCATCTCTTCTAAATTGAGACTTACTTTCAAGGACTCGTTATCAGAAAGTCTCTGTAAGATATTCAACAATTTCTACTTCTAAGTTACCATAGTTTTCTAGTGGGGCTAAACCTACTGGCATTTGATTCCCATGTAGTAAATATGAGCACATGCTAATTTTGTAGAAAGTGAGGAAATGTTACAGAGAGACGCCTGTGCTCCTTCTTCCACTGTCAGGAAAGAACCTTTTTGTTTTCATGTTTTGTTTTGTTTTTCGAGACAGAGTTTCTCTGTATTGATTTGGAGCCTGTCCTGGAATTAGCTCTGTATACCAGGCTGGTCTGAAATTCACAGATATCTACCTGCCTCCACCTCCCAATTGATATGATTAAAGGTGTGCACCACCAACATGAGGCCAGGAAAGAACCTTTTAATGATGCATTGAAAAGTAATGATTAACAGGATCACCAAAGTCTGTATCTGAAGCTTACACCACTTAAGAAAAGATACAGTAAATTTCCACACTACACTTGTTAGGGAAATGGACTTAGGGACAAAATACTCTGCCAAACATCAAATTGAGAAAGGAGTAAATTATTGAGGTTTAATAAGGATCAGGGGAAACAGATAGGCCGAATAGATGTTTATTCAGTGAGAAATAACTTACAACATAGACAGATGAACATGAGCAGGTTCCTGATTCCAAGGATGCCTCTGGATATTCTCATGTCCCCATACTGCAAGCAAGAGAGCTCCCAGATCCCCTTCCTCAGACTTAGTTCCTCCAGATAACATCCATCCCTGTCTCCACCCCCAATGAGCTTGTTCTGTGCCACAGGTGTGGAGAAAGTGATTATCTCACTGCAATTCCCCTTTTATTCTAAAGAAAAGATTTAGGCTTGATACAAAACTATATACAAAACAGTGTATTCACAAGTGTGCTCTAAGAAAAGGAAAATCGAGAATATACAAACAGAATAAAGAACTGTTGGGCCAATGGGAAAGCAAGATAGGCGGGGCTAGGAGACAAGGAGGAAAGAGGAAATAGGAAGGAGGGGTAAGCATGTAGAGCATGGGGAAAGCAAGATGCCAGTCCGCTGCTCTCTGATAAGATGACCACATGGAAATACTTAGATAAGTAGAAATGGGTTAATCATTAAGACAAAGCTAGTAGATAAGCAATGATAATAAGTGGCCAATAGCTTGTATCAAAAACAGAGTCTCAGCATGGCAGCAGGACCGGCCGGCCGGCGGGGAGGAACAAAGACTGGGACCAGACTGGAGCAGGGGGGGGGGGTTGGGGGGGGCAAACATGCTCCTAACAAGGCAGGCTGGAACCATGTTCCTTTGTCCCCAAGAAAGGTGGTTAAAGTCTTAGATAGTGTTATGCCTGTTTTTGTGCTGTCTGTAAACTGTCAAACATACTCAGTACATTGATACTTTGGGAAGAAAATTAGGCTTCTTTTTATGCCCAGTTGGACTAGACTATAAATATATCCAGTCCTGTTTCCTAATTTCTTTGAAATACAGAAAAAGGAGGTAGCAGATTTATAAACCTAAGTTCCTGGTAAAAATTTGTGCTCATGTTTCTGTGGCTTTTAGATAAATTGGCAAAGTAAAATAGACTATAGTGTAGACTTCATTTCAAGGAAACTGCACTGTGCACAGACTAGTGGGCTCTTTATAAAAATCCTACTTCAAAGTGAAACAAATCCCTCCCAGGGGAAGGGAAAAACAGGTAATAAACTTCTTCTCTGCTTCTATACTGAAAGCTATTATGCTATACAAACGACCCCAATTCATCCAGCTTACAGAAAGTAGAATAGATGCAGCATAACAACGAGTAGTCATATTTTCCTAACTGCCTCACCATGAATTATAAACAAAGGCTAACAATTGTCCTTTTCTCTGTGATGTTGTTCACCAGTCCTGCCCTCAGACACTGGGCTCTGGTATGCACTCTGACAGGTTGATGTTTGTGCATCTCAAGACTTTCCTTGGGCTCAGTTCTTCCTGCTCCCATTTTAAAAATATGATAACCTATGGATAAATGAACAAGGAAATAGTACTAGCCCTTAGCATTCTGGGAAGTGATATATTTTGGATGGCTGCACACAATCTATTTGCTCAGGAAATCTAATTTTAGTTGAGCTCTAATAAATACTCGTATTTTGATGGCACTTCTGTTTGTTAACAGGAATATGGTATGTACAGACCCAAAAAGTCACCAAATGTTAAGACACGTAAGAAGTTTTAATTAATTAAAAAGAAAAACAAAACAAAGGGTAAATGAGTCACTTGGAAGCATAAAACATCATAATCCCTTTACATAAATTAAAAAAGAAAAACCCTTAACTTGGACTTTCCTATATATTCAAGGAATAATTGTCTTAATCTATGCCACCTCTTCTTATAGCCTGTTTATAGAGCTATTGCACTATATCCCTTTAAATTCCCACATTCTAAACACATTCACACTTTCTTTTCAATCTATACTAAAATGGATTCAAGCTACATATTCTAGGAAATAAAGTTATTTTTTACAGTTTTTAAGATTCTCACATGTATAAGAGTTGAACTAGAACTTTATCACCCTGCACAGGCACACATGTGTAGTATGAATTCTCTTTGGCCTTATAAATAAAAAATTGGAGTCAGGTGTCAGGGGGTGAAAGCAGAGGGATCAGAGAGGTAAAACAGCCAGCCACTAGAATTCTTACCTCTACCAGTGCTCAGACCAATGGAGTGATTCTGTCCTCAGGTTGCCTCCTCAGACTGTCTGTTCCTCAAACTGCATCCTTGAGCTCCTATCTCCTCGCTCCTTATATACCTCTCTCCAACCAGTCATATCCTGTCTCCACCTCCCTACTGCTGGGATTAAAAGCATGTGACTCCCAAGGACTGTAATTAAAGATGTGAGCCACCACTGCCTGACTCTGTTTCACTTTTAGAATGGATCAACCCCATGTAAGCCTGGGTGGCCTTAAACTTAAAGATCAGCTTTTTTCTGTCTCCCCAGTGCTGGGATTAAAGGTGTGTGCCACCATTGCCTGGTGTCTATGACTAACTAGTGGCTTAGCTCTGTACTTCGATCTTCAGGCAAGCTTTGTTTGTTATAGCATAAACAAATTCTCACTACATACATAAACACACACAAGTAGAAATGTATCAAAGATGTCAATCTAAAACCTAAAGTTCTGAAGTCCAAGGAAAACAGGGGCAAGGACTTCAAGATATAGGTATAAGCATGCATTTTTTTAAAAAATAGAACTCTAATAGCTCAGACAATGATTGTGAAAATTGACAAACAGGTTTTCATGAAATGAAGCTGCTTCTCTGCAATCACCATCACAGAATGGGAGACATCTTTGCAGGTCTTTGGCAATTATACATCTGATAAAGAATTAGTCTTTACATATGTAAATAACTCCACAGGTTAGATGCCAAACATTAAAATCAACTATGAGCAAATTAATTGAATAGGAACTTCTTAAAGATGAAGTAAAAATGAGCAAAGAATATTTACTTTTTATTTTATGTATCCTAGCTGGTCTCATATTTTCTATGTAGCTGAGGAAGACCTTGAACTTGTGATCTTTCTGCCTCTACTTTTGCAGTACTGCATCTTGAACCCAGGGCTTACTGTATGCTAATCAATTACTCTGTCATGTACATGACTTCTCCAGCCTGCCAATCAACAATAGAGAAAACAAAACAGAATTTTCAGTATCATTAGCCATCAGGGAAACAGAAATTATATGTACCTTAAAATTCAGCCAGAGGTGATGGTAAACACCTTTCATCTGCTATAGCATTTAGAACATAGAGAAAGCTCTGGGCTACAGCGTGAGTTACAGGATAGCGAAGGCTATAAAGAGAAATACTGTATCAACAAAACAAAAACAACTGTCTTGAAATTCTAGCTCACTTAAATTAGAATGCAATAGTCACTGTCAAGAAAACATACATATATTCCTGATGTAAATGTAGTGGGAGAGGACTTGTTTTGCACTGCTGGTGCAGCTAGAATGAAATTCAGTGTTTATTGACTGTTATTTCTTGCCGTGTAGACAATATAGCCTGCTTTACAGCAATACCCCCCATACAATGAACACACACACACACACACACACACACACACACACACACACACACACACTCACGCATGCATGTACACTCTTGCACATATTATGTTCTCCCAGAGGCAAAATATGCACTTCCTGAAGAGCTACTGTGCTAAAATGTTTCTACACTATAATTAATGATATTTCAACAGCACAGAAAAATGATTGAGGTCAACATGTATATTGTCATGACTGCTAGGTTGATAATTTTTTTCATGAATTGTGTGCTTATCCACTCATATGTGGCATGACACCCTTTCCCATCTGCACTCTGAGCAGTTAGATGTTTGAAAAAATTCATATTCATAGATTGAATTCCTCCCAGAAGAATAAATAGAAATGAACGGTGGTAGCAAACTGAAATTCAGCAAATATATCACTGGGGAGTCCTATGTGAGATGCTTTTAAATTTTACAAATCAATAGAATTTTAGATGATTATTCTATGTTTAAGAAAAACACTCTTTACTCACTGAAAAAGAAATTACAGCAAAAGTGTTTCACAATCAAGATACAAACTTAATTTTCTGGGATTTCTCTTCAACTGCTTTTGCCTAGCAACTTGAAAACTGATTTCTTACCCTCCTAAATGTGGGACACAGAGATAGTGTGTACATCTGTTACCCAGGAGAGGAAAAGGCAAAATTGGAAGGAGATAAGAAGGATTTGAAGACCAATTACATTAGAGTTCAGATCCCAAAGAGTAGTTGAAGACCCCAGACTTTAGCTATAGCAATTTACACTTGACAAATATTAACTACATAGAAAAAAATGGTTTTTTGAGAAGGTAGAAAATGACCTTATTTGAGCCAAATGAGTCTGATATATCTACGAAACATCTACATACAGATTGACAACATATCAGATGGAAATAGGATTTTAGATAAGAGGAGGTAATAGCAATGACCCATAATCATTTGAATGTCTTCCCTAGATTATAAGTAGTAGATGAAGACAAGGATGTAGAGGAGATACACGTCCACAGAAATAAATGCTACTGTGAATTTAATCTCTGGCATTCCTACTGTTCTCTGTTTCATTTAACAATAGAAAGCCATGACATCAATGACAAACAGCAAGTCATCTCAAAGACTATCTACCTGCTCACTCCCAAGGCCATCCTGTCCTGTACACTGCTGATAGGTTTTAAAGGCAATGATTTACTTTTATGTTTTTGCCTGAGCAAATGATAATATCTAGAAAGCAGGCTATAGTGTCTAACTGGTGCAGAAAAAAAGAAATCGAGGAAATATTTGTTAAATGATGAGTAAATGATTTCATGAAGTCAATGGTTGGGACAGAATGTGAAGATCTGGGAAATGACAGAATGGGAAAGAATTAACTCACACAAGTCACATCTGTAGATTCGGCATTCACCTTCAGATCATCAGACGTTTCTGAATACAGCAATGATAAAAACAAAATGCAAACCCAAGCAATTTCACCAAAAGCAATTCAAAAGCATATTGAAGTCACCAGAAGCCATGATTGTTGGGATGATTAAAAGTTGTATATCATGTATATATAAATATGCACAAAATGATATTTTAAAAGTTTAAAATAAATAATGTAGGTAACATGAGATGTGACTACTATACATAAATAGTATATTTATACTTCAATTTATTAAATGACTAAAATGACAAATTGTAAAATCAACTTTGTTTGAACTCTAACAAATTATTAATTATTAATAACATTATATAAAAATCAATTTATACTAACTTTAGAAGTAGTTTAGGTATCACAAACTTTAAAATAGTTTCATAAAACAGATATTTTAAAATGGAATGTTCTATTTCATAAATATAACATTTAATGTATTACAGTTTGGCTACATGTATACATACACAAAGGTTTAGTTTTTATTCAGTTCATTTTACATATAACACATGGATGCAAAGATGTAGGAGATTTCTCCCAAATAAAATTTCTTGTTTCATACTTTAAGATTTATATTGTTTTTAATTATGTGCATTGGCTATGTGTGCGTGTATACAAGTGAGTGCAGGTGACCATGTGGCCCAGAAGATGGTGTAAGATTTCCTGGAACTGAAGTTACAGGTATCTGTGAGCTGCCTGACCCCCATAGCTTCTGGGAACAAATTAAAGGAACACTAATCTTTCTTAGTAACTGAACCATCTCTCCAGCCTGAATATTTACATATTTAAGCAAAAAAAAAAATAGTGCTTAAATTGGTCTGATGTGTCAATATATTTGTCTTTTTTTTTTATAACACAAAAAGAATGAAATGGATGATCATCTCTACTTAATTTCACCTTCCCTGTAGGAATTATCAAGAAAACCAACAAATATGCACCAAGCTCTGTGGATTTGGAAATTTCATGCTATTTGCAAATTAAGACCTATCAACTTGGAATATGTTCTTGCTAGATACAGTGGAAACAATTTATTTGTTCAGAAATTTGGAAATGAAATTATTGCTTTAATATACAATTCAAGTAAACATTTATTTTATTTCTTCTCTGTATTTATAATGTCAGTTTTTTGCATGCAATGTTTATTACTCATCTATTGTATTCAGCAATATGTGAAAAAGAACATGGGAAACTAGTATTTTTTAAGACAAGGAAGTTGGTACACATCTTGTTCATATACTAAATATCTTGCTCTCACAAGAAATGTTGTGGGTCTTGTTTCTCAGGCACAGGTTACATCTGTCACAAGTACACTTTCAACTGATTTCTTTACAATTTGTTTCATTACTGTTATAATAAAACAATATCTATATCTCTACTTCTAGGAAATTCATTATTTGAGAATCTAGTATACCATTTAGTACTTTAAACTATGTGCCTTGCCATTGATATTTGAAAAAGTTGTGGGTTATTTTATATAATGTAGAAGACACTAAATGATTGATTCTTAAGTTCCCCAGTCTCTTGTATTATCAATGTGGAAATTTTATCTCAGTGCTTAGCCAAAACAGCATTCAAGAAACCATTTAAGGAATGCCTCCTTTTTCCAGACCAGAACATTTACATCTAATGTTAGCTAATTTTCTTTTGTCTTCAGTTTTCAGGTTGCTACACAAGCTCTCTGCTTTGGAAGTCCAATTTCACAGTCCACATTAGATTTAATGCTTCCTTATTAGCCATTATGTCTTTATTGTTCACTTCTGAAAAAATAAAAATAAGGCCCAAAGCAACAGTTGTGGTAATATATTGTGGTGAAATAGAAGAGATTGAGCAGAAAAAACAATAATTTAAAAATAAACCATAAATATTACTAAGCATATAGGGCAATAAGGAAAGGCAGATTGGTTATCGGTCACCTATTACTATTAAACTGTAGTCATAGAAGCTATGTTTTCAAAGTCAAACAGATATATTTTAGAAAGACAAGTCATCGTCAAACACTTCAGAGATCTATAGAATATGGCATTTAAGAGGTTTTTTATAACATAGGTATTTTTTTTTTTTTTTTTTTTTTTTTTACAACGAGACATGTTTGCTCCTGGCAGCAAAATTCAGAGAAGATGATGGCCATTAAAGAAACCCATGTGGAGTTTACTTTCTTTGTAACAAATATTATTCACTTGGCAAGAAAGCACTCTTGCTTTGACTGCTGAGAGTATGCTATCCAAATTAGACAAACAGGACACAAAAGAGAGTGAATGCAAAACCTTGCCAAGATCAGGCAGGATAGTCCTTTAGAAAATCTGACTTCACAGAAAAGTCTAACAGAGATGCTAGGCCTATAGGCTAAAGATGGATGCCCCAACATCACAGAGGAACCTTAGGTACTGTTCAGGCAACCAACTGTTGCTGTCATTTCTCAAATTTTTTGGAAGTCACTTGCCTACATTTCCTGCTTTCTCAGTTAATATTTTTTTTTCCTTAGGTGTCTGAGGGAGTTTAAGACTAGGTAGTGCAGTTATAGTTTTTAATGCTTACTAACTCAGAAAAGAAACTCACTAAAGGAATGTAAAGTGGGCATTGGAGGAACATGACATTATCCCAGCACTTGGGCAGCAGAGGCATGTGGATCACTGTGAGTTGGAGGCCAACCTGGTCTGAAGAGCAAGTTCCAGAATAGGACAGAAAGGCTCCAAAGCAATACAGAGAAATTCTGTCTCCAAAAACAAACAAACAAACAAAAATGTTAAAAGGGTGAGAGATATTAAATGATAATTTGATAATGCAATATAGAATAGAAAGTAAATTAGGTCCAAGATTTTGGACTCACCAAGATAAAGTAAATGATGAAATATTGCACCAAATGTAAGTGAACTAGCTATTTGCTCTGAATTTGTCAAATACAAATTGACTAGACATTGTTAATGTACTTATTGCCTGTATATATTGTATATACTTAACGTATTTATTATATATACTTTTTCTTACATTAGTTGTAGATTTCTTTTTTGTATTAGACAGAAAAGGGGAATTATAATGATGTGTTCTTTATGATTTATTAAAGTCACTGGAGATCAAAATAGAAAAGCAGCCATAGAAGTCAGGTAGTGGTGGTATACAACTCAAATCCCAGGACTGGGAGACAAAGGCAAATGTATCTTTTAAATCTCATTTAGCCCTAGGTGTTCAATGCCACCTAGGGCTAAATGAGATTCAATCGGTCTATAAGAGTAACAGAGTGCACACCTATAATCACAGGACTCATGATAAGTACTTAAAACAGGAACAGGGTCTCAGAGCTGGCATTCATTCCCCAACCACTTTGAGAATAAGAAGGCACTGAGTCTCTCTAGCCATGCTGAAGCTTTGTTAGACCTTCTGGAGGTGGGATCAACTTTTCCAACCTGATGTATAAGCAAGAGCTAGTGGCTTGGCTTCCTTGCTTCTCTGATCACTTGAAACTTGAATCCTAATATCTGTCTTTGGGTCTTTTATTTTTTATGCTACAGATGGT